>BSBK01007147.1:0-420000 GCA_027943335.1 Chamaecyparis obtusa | reverse complement strand
CCCAAGGAGGGCTAAACAATATTAAAATGGAAGTACTTCCATTTTAAGATGATACATATGCATTCAAAGACCAAGCACATTTATATCAATTATCATTACTTGAGAGAGCAAGTTTAAGATAAGCATGTGATATTGGAGTATGTGAATTCAAAGGAGCAGATAGCATATAAAATCACCAAGCCACTAATGAAGGATGCTTTTGAGTATCTCAGAGGTAAATTAGGGCTTCTTCCCCTATCCAATATTCACTAAGGAAAGATGCATGCTGCATCAATTCAAGGATTCATTAGAATATCTATTTTGTGAGTAGATTCTAGTGTTCACTCTTTAGGTGATGCCTGAAGTTGTGAAAAATAATTATGTATGCAATGAGATATTAATACATGATAGGTATGATCCACTACCTAAATAAGGTTTTTAGAAGTATGTATCTTTGGCATTGTTGTCAAAGAGGGAGAATAAGCTATTGATGATTATAGATAAATAGAGAGAATAAACTCATGAACACAAAGAAGGAGAATATTGTTAAAGATGGAAATAGGACAAGCAGAAATGATAAACTTCAGAGGGAGAAAAGAACATAACAAAGATATTAGAGGATTTTCATCATCAATTGATAGTGTTACCATCAATGCCAAAGAGGGAGATTGTTAATCCCAACTAATGGTGATGATGATGAAGATGGAGATCCGAGGTATAGAAGATTGTAGAAGGATTAGATAAGTTATTATTTTATCATTGATGTCAACAAATTGATTTCTAGTTAATATTGAGGTATACAAGATCAAGTAGAAGGATTAGATCAGTTTTTATTTTTTCATTGATGTGAAGCAATTGATTTCTAGTTTATATTGAGTTTCCATATCATTTAGAGTATGATATAAGTCGAGTGAGTTAAGGAAAAATAAGTTAGTGAAGTTGAAGAAATTAATAGGGCAGCTAATACAGATCAGACAATGATAAGGTAATATTTGTTTAGTTATTTTCTACTTTACATTTGATGATATCAAGTTGGTAAAGGAGATTAGAAAAGTGAGCAAGGAGTAAAGCTGAAAAAGAAAAGAAATAATTTAGTTACCAAGAAGGAAGAGTCATTCGGTAAAAGGAAAGTGATTGTCAGTAAAGAGAAAGGAAGCCAAGACACCGAGTACAAGGATTTAATTACTAAGAGAAACAAACTAAATTTTGGTTGAAGGAAAAGGAGTTAGCCACTGAGAAAGGAACATAAATTAAAGACAAGGATCATAAAATTTGAGTCCAACCTATAGAAATCTTGTTATAAGAAGCCATATACTTATGGGTTCCTTTGATCCTAAATTCTCCTTCTTTCCTAGGAATCTTAGTGAGACCAACATGCAACTTAATGATATTAATCTAGGATCATGGAGAATAAATATTCTCATTCTTATCATGGCGAAGATGAAGCCTTAAGATTTCCTCCTATCCAAGTCCAAAAAAATTCCCATGACTTTGAAAAGTTTGAACAATGGCTAGTTCAAGAAAACTCCAATCGTGAGGTCCTTTCCATTGTAGAAGGATTAATGAAACTTATTCATAATGATGAACATGGTGTTAACATCTTGCGTAGCATTTCTCACCTCATTGACATTAGCATCAAATATATTAGGGATTGTACTCAAGATTCAAGCCTCATTCCACCAACTATCAATGTTGAGACCTTATTTCCCATCTCTACTTTGATTCCTAGTGTCTCTATTTATGATCCACCTATCATAAAACCATCAATTAAAAATTCCAATCCTACACATGTGTGTCTCCATAATCTTATTCTTTCTTGTATTCCCTCAAGTGTGCCATGTGTTTCATTTTCTTCATTTATGACCACTTACAATAGTGACCATTATTAATATTCAACCATTCCTTCCATTTATAAAAATTCCTCTAACATTTCTCATGTTTCTCTTCCTACCATCCTTTATAATGATTCCACCATTAACAACTTGTCTCAAACTATGTCTTCTTTTCAACAAAAAATGGCCTCCATGACTCAATCCAAGTTCACCATTCCTACTTTTGACATTGCTAGTCCTTTGTCTTTGGATATTATCCATGCTTTTATACCACACCATATGGAGGTTCCTCACCATAAGACTTATAATGGTAAGGGTGATCCTTTGACTCATGTCAACACTTTTCAAACCTTGTGTAGTGATTTCTATGATTACCATAGGCTCATGATAAAATTGTTTACAAGAACCTTTCAAGACAAAGCCTTGCAATGGTATTTTTCTTTGTCTCCTTATTCCATTTTTTCCTTTCAAAACATTTCTAATGATTTTATCCAACAATCTCAAAACAACATTGGTACTCAAATCTCTTTGACCGATTTAATGCATTGGAAACAAGGTGCTAAAGAAAAAGTGATTTCATTGGTAGATTTAAGCATTTTTATGCTCAAATTTCTTATTCTATGCCTGATACTAATGTGTAATGTATTTTTATTACTAATGTAAAAAAATACATTAGAGATAAGACCCTTCTTTCTAAATTCTCTTCTTTTCCACAATTGTGTGCAATACTTCATCATTATCAACTACAAGTGAGTAAATTTTGGAGCACCACTATAATGGCTCTTGTTTTTGTTAATAAGAATGATTCCACATCCAATAATTTTAATAAATTTCAAAAACTAAAATTTTTTATCAAAATGAACAACTCATCCAACACTATTGATGAACAAGTGGTAGTAATTGTTAGGATTAAGTAATACTGAGAGGGGGGGTGGATCAATAGTAAATACCTTCAAATTAAACTTAAACCAATTGAAGATAAACCACATGAATTCTGAAATGAAAATTGTTAGGAATGAATGCTAAATGATTGGAAGACATTCTGTAGTAGTTGTTGTTGCATTCATGACTATGATTATCATTGATGTCAACACAGTGATTTACCAAAGACTTGTAGAGAAGTAGACAGAGTTTGGATTAGTGCACGTGGGTTATTGCAGTTGGAGCTATGTGATGTTGAGGTTATACTCTTTGATATTTCATATGTCTATGGTTAAGAGTGCAGATAGTAATTCATTGATTAATGGAAGTTAAGATCATTCTGGTGGAAGCAGTATTCATGCAATGTTCTTGAGTTGTGATTTTTGGAAATCGGATGATATCTCCTAATCGGGATGGAATCTAGTTTTGCATAGTTAAAGGGAAGTTGGAGACACATTGATAGTGATTTGGATGACATCACAAACTTTGAGGTCGCATGAGTGAAGATTTATTGTATTTGGAAGCCGACAGTTTTATGTAATTTTGGTGTAGCGTGTGGAAACTTTTATTTTGTAATTGTATGCCGACTCAATTGTAATTCTTTGAGTGTGGTATAAAGGAAGGAATGTATTTCCTTGTTATGATGTAGCAGTAGTGTTTTGTAATGAGAAAGCATGTAATTATGATATAGTAGCAGCGGTTGTGATGCTGTATGCATGAAGTGAAGAAAAAAAGCTAAGTATGAAAGTGAATTTGTGAAGGAAGACATGCGAACTATAGAGATCTAAAATTGAGATATGATGTTACAATGAGTGTGGTTTGGCATAGTTGGAGAAGATGTAACATATTATTCTATTGATTAATGTAAAGATTATTTGGATAGTGTGTTTAGTGATCTTACCCTGAAGCTGTTTGGGTAGTGGGTCCTTCTGTCTTCCATAACTCTTAATAGGGTTAGAATCTTTTAACAGGGATTCAAAATCTCCTAACAAGGATTCATATGTACTGAATGTATTTCATAAGACTCCTAATAGAGTCCATCCTCTCACAAGGAATATTCATATTAGTGCATCTTTTTTGGGCATCATTCCCACCGGAGTTTACTCTTTGATCAAGAGGTTCCCTAGTCAACATATCTTGTGTCATTGTGTTATTGTGTATGAATATCTTTCTGTGGTTGGTAATTATATTGCTTATATGGTTTAATGCTGTTGAAGATGATAAAAGTTATAATTATCTGATAATTGATTCACCCCCCCCCTCTCAATTATCTTGGTGGACTTTACTTTCTAACAATTGGTATTAGAGTGGCAGGTCCTTGAAAAAGAAGTTTAATAGCTTAAGGAGATCCATGGAAAATTTTAGGAAAGAAAGCCCTAAGTTTGATGGAGTAAATTTTGACAGTGAGAAAGAAAATATGAAGCTACACCTATTATGTTTAGGACTAGGTTATTAGTTGATTACAAAGAATAATAAGACTATCATTGAAGAGGACAATCTTGAAACATGTACCACGGAAGAGAGAGAGCTATTCATGTGTAACATACTTGCAAGAGAAGCACTTTTGACAATACTTTCAGAGAATGAGTATAGCCAGGTAAAATATTTGAAAAAATCTCATGAAATTTGGAATGCTTTACACTCTAATTTTGAAGGTGATGAACATGCAAAAAGAGTTAGATTACATAATTGGATATGTGCATTTGAAGATATAAGAATGTTGGAAGATGAATCTATTAGAAGTTATATTGGTGGAATGTAAGAGATCATTACATGTATAAAATATTGTGGAGGAACAAAGACAGAGAATGAAGTGATATGAAAAATTTTGAGGACATTAACTCCTATATTTAAGTAGGCAACATAGATGATTGAACAAGTGATACCTTGTACAAAAAAATTTACAAGAGAGACTCTTCTTGGAAGATTGGAAGCAGTAGAAATGAACCTGAGATTATCAGGAGACTTACCTAGAATGGAGACAACATTCAGTGCTCTTAGTGTTCACCCTACTTTTTCAAGAAGCATCAGTGTGAGCGGAGATTATGCTGGCAGCAGTAGATCTAGAAATGAAGAAGATAGGAAGATTGAAGAAGGTATTGCCTTGCTTGTGAAAAGAGAACCAGATGGTAAGAAAATATTTAAATGTTGGACTTGTCAAGAATATGGTCATTTTGCATCTAAATGTCCTAAGAGAGTTAAAAAGTACAAAATCAATTTCAAACCTAGAAGATCTAAGGAATGTTATTATGCTAATGATGAAGATCTTGAAGCTAGTATAGAAAGAACTTTAAGTGAAAGTGATACTGAAAATAATGATGACATAGGCTTTGTAGCAATTAAAGAAGAAAATCTTGAAACTAATGTTAAGGAAGAAAAAGCCTTAGTTTCTCAAGTTGAAAAGAAAGCTGATTGGATTATAGATAGTGGTTGTTCACATCACATGACTGGAGACATGAAAAAGTTCATAAAGTTGAATGAATATGATGGAGGAGTTGTTAGAGTTGGAAACAATGCACCTTGTTTGATTAAAGGTATAGGATCTTTTACTCTTAATGGAAAGACTAATACTGATGATGTTTATTTTGTGGATGGATTGAAACATAATATTTTGAGTGTGGGACAGTTAGTTGATAAGGGATATCAAGTTTGGTTTACTGAGAAAACTTGTGTGATAAAGGATAAAGATGGAATTTTGATTGGAACTGGATCTAGAACCAAAGGTAATGTATTTCAGTTGAATCCTATTGAGATGACATGTTTGATTACTAAAATTGATGACAGTTGGTTGTGGCATAGAAGGTTTTGTCATATAAACTTTGACAACATTGTGAAAGTAAGTACTACACTTGCAGTAAGAGATTTACCTAAAATTATGAAGCCTACAAACATGATTTGCAAAGAATGTGTAATGGCTAAACAGAAGAGAAGTTCTTTTCCTAGTAAGAAGTTTACATCTACAAAGAAGCTAGAGATTGTTCATACAGATTTGAGTGGTCCTACCAGGACTAGAGGATTCTATGGAGAAAGGTATTTTATGATTCTTGTTGATGATTTTACAAGAATGATGTGGATTGCATTTCTTAAATAAAAATCTGAAGCATTTGATAAGGTTAAGATTGTTAAGAATAAAGTTGAGAATGAATATGGAATGAAGATTAAATATTTCAGATCTGATAGAGGTGGAGAATTTACTTCTAGAGATTTTAACAACTTTTTTGAAGAAAATGGCATTAAAAGACAGTATTTAGCCCCTAGAACACCTGAAGAAAATGGCATTGCAGAAAGAAGGAACAGATCAGTGACTGAAGTAGCAAGAGCTGTTGTTTGAAAATAATTTGGCAAAGATGTTGTAGAGAGAAGTAGGGAACACAACAGTATATACAATGAATAGAGTACAAATTAGAGCAGACACAGACAAGACACCTTATGAATTATTGTTTGGACATGCACCCTCAATTAAGTATTTTAGAATTTTTGGAAGCAAATGTTATATAAAGAGAGATGATGATATTGGAAAGTTTGATCCTAGAAGTGATGAAGGTATATTTCTTGGATATTCTTTGAAAAGAAAAGCATATAGATGTTTCAATAAAAGAACTAAGACTATTATTGAAAGCGCAAATGATAAAGTTGATGAAAAGTTCAAAATTCAGGAAAGAATGCTTGATTATGAATTTGATGAAGAAGCTCATCCTAAACCTAATACTGGAACTACTGAATTGTTTTATGAAACTGACAGTGATTTGTTGAATGAAAGCCAAAGTGAAGTTATTGAAGAACCTACATCTGAAGAGAGATCTGAGACAGTGACACCTAGCAAGAGTTTTTTAAAGAATCATCCTTTTGAATAGATTATTGGGAGCATCAAAAGAGTTCTTACTCGAAATAAGGCACAAGAACAGTTATGTTTGATTTCTCAAATTGAACCTTAGACTACTAATGAAGCTTGTGAAGATGAAAGTTGGACTAATGCTATGAAAGAAGAACTAGATCAGATTGAAAAGAATAAGACATGGTAATTGGTCCCTAGACCTAAAGACAAGAATGTTATTGGAACTAAATGGGTATTCAAAAACAAGATGAATGAACAAGGAGAAGTAGTAAGAAAAAAAGCAAGATTGGTATGTAAGGGTTACTCACAACAAGAAGAAATTGACTATGAAGAAACCTTTGCACCTATTGGAAGAATTGAAGCAGCAAGAATATTTTTTGCATATGTAGCTTACAAGAAATTCAAAGTGTATCAGATGGATGTGAAGTCAACATTTCTAAATGGAGAATTGGAAGAAGTCTACATTGAGCAGCCTGAAGGTTTTCCTTTAACTCAAGAAGGAGACATGGTATGTAAATTGAAGAAAGCTTTATATGGACTTAAACAAGAACATAAAACTTGGTATGCAAGACTGGATAAGTATTTGTTAAAATTGGGATTTATAAAAGGTACAACTGATAGAAATCTATACACAAAAGAAATTGAAAATGGTTTGTTAGTTATAGTTATTTTTTTTGATGACATTATCTTTGGAGTAGAAGATGAAGCTAGTGACAAATTTGCTGATGAAATGAAGGCTAAATTTGAAATGAGTATGATTGGTGAAATGAAATACTTTTTGGGATTACAGATAAGACAAAACAATGATGGTATCTTTGTAAGTTAGACAAAGTACTTGAATGACTTGTTGAAAAGATTTGGAATGTAGTATTGTAAACCAGTTGGAACACCTATGGTGACCGGACATAAGTTATTTAGCACAGATGAGACTCCTGCAGTAGAACAAAAGAAATAAAAATCTATGATTGGTGGATTATAGTATTTGACTAATACAAGACCTGATATAGTACATTCAGTTGGAATTGTAGCAATATTTCAAGCTGATCCTAGAGAATCACATTATGCAATAGTAAAGAGGATACTGAGATATTTAAGAGGCACAATGGACTATGGATTATGGTATGAAAAATTTGATGATTTTACCCTATATGCATATACATATGCTAATTGGGGAGGCAGTGTTGATGATAAGAAAAGCACCAGTGGTGGAGCATTTTACCTTGGAGGAAGATTAGTTTCTTGGCTAAGCAAGAAGCAAAATTGTATCTCACAAAGCACAACAAAAGTAGAATATGTAGAAGCAACAAACAATTGTAACCAGATAGTTTGGATGAAGTAGATGCTAAAGGATATTGGAATAAAATTTGTTGAACCTGTTGTTATACATTATGATAACACCAGTACAGATATTATGTCTAAGAATCCTGTACTACATTCTAAGAAAAAGCATATAGAGATTAAGTATCATGTTGTAAGAGAGAAAGTTTCTGAAAAAGAAGTCAGACTTGAATACATAAGTACAAAGGAGCAGATAGCAGATATATTCACAAAGCCTTTGCCTAAGGATACATTTGAGTATCTAAGAGGTATGCTTGGGATTATGCCCCAACCTACTTTTGAGAAGTGATGTAGTTGGTTGCATCCATCCAGTGATATATGAGCCTTATCTTTCTTCTGGACTGGATGTTGGTACTTCCTCTATGGGGGAGTATGTGTATCTGAGCTGAGTCATGAGGACTCTAGTAAATGTATTTTCTGAAAAGTGTCTTTTGACATTGAGTTGTTGTTGACTTAGTGATGGAATTTATGTTATTGATGTCAATGGGGGAGAGGTATGCATGAAAAATAATATGAGACATCTATTGAAGAGAACTGAATAGGATAATGAAGCAAGATTTGATTGATGAAGAGGATTTGAAGAAGCAGTGTTGCAGTATTGGATTTTTGGAACATTGGATGTTTTTCATATATGTTCCCATCAATGCCAATGGGGGAGATTGTTAGGAATGAATGCTAAATGTTTGAAAGACATTGTGTAGCATTTTTTGTTGCATTCATGACTATGATTGTCATTGATGTCAACACAGTGATTTACCGAAGACTTGCAGAGAAGCAGAAAAAGTTTGGATTAGCACATGTGGGTTATTGTAGTTAGAGCTATGTGATGTTGAGGTTATACTCTTTGATATGTTATATGTCTATGGTTAAGAGTGCAGATAGTAATTCATTGATTCATGGAAGTTATGATCATTTTGGTGGAAGCAGTATTTAGGCAGTGTTCCTGAGTAGCAATTTTTGGAAATCAGATGATATCTCCTAATTGGGACAAAATCTAGTGTTTCATAGTTAAAGGGAAGTTGGAGACACATTGAAAGTGATGTGGATGATAGCATAGAATTTGAGGTTGTACGAGTGAAGAATTATTGTATTTGGAAGCTGACAGTTTTATGTAATTTTGGTGTAGCATGTGGAAACTTTTATTTTGTAATTGTATGCTGACTCATTTGTAATTATTTGAGTGTGGTATAAAGGAAGGAATTTATTTCCTTGTGATGATGTAGTAGTAGTGTTTTGTAATGATAAATCATGTAATTATGATATAGTAGCAGTGGTTGTGATGTTGTATGCATGAAGTGAAGAAAAAAAGCTAAGTATGAAAGCGAATTTGTGAAGGAAGACATGCAAAGTAAAAAGATCTAAAATTGAGATCTAGTGTAATAGTGAGAGTGGTTTGGCATAGTTAGAGAAGAGGTAACATATTATTCTATTGAGTAATGCAAATATTATTTGGACAGTGTGTTTAGTGTTCTTACCCTAAAGTTGTTTGGGCAGTGGGTCCTTCTGTCTTTCATAACTCTTAACAGGGTTAGAATCTTTTAACAGGGATTCAAAATCTCCTAATAGGGATTCATATGTATTGAATGTATTTCATAAGACTCCTAATAGAGTCCATACTCTCACAAGGAATATTCATATTAGTGCATCTTTTGTGGGCATCATTCCCATCGGGGTTTACTCTTTGATCAAGAGGTTCCCTAGTCAACATATATTGTATCATTTTGTTATTGTGTATGAATATCTTTCTATGGTTGGTAATTATATTTATTATATGGTTTAATACTATTGAAGATGATAATATTTATAATTATTTGATAACTGATTCACCCCCCCCTCTCAGTTATCTTGGTGGACTTTACTTTCTAACAAAAATAACATAAAAACATAACACATAACTCATAACTCTCAACACCATTATTTGTTTTCAAGGAAACCCTGACCAATGGAAAACCCTAGTGGGGATGGTACCCACAACTTATGCACTAAAATATAGAATCCCTTTTTGGAGATCTAGCCCTGTTAGGAGATGAGTATTACTTAGTACATTTCCTTTCTAGAGGAATAGATAACCCTATTAGGGGTATACAAAAACCTTGTTAAAGGTGTGGCGAGCTTACAGATCTTACAATCAAAATTTTGATACAAAAGTGTTCCTCAATAAGTGAACTGTAGAAGCATCTACTATGCTTTGATAGTTCTAGTTATAGCTCTGTCAATCTTTGATCTCACATCTTCTATCTACCATTACTAGTATCCCAAATTCACATCCATCACACATACATGTCTATCACATAGTTCCACAGTTATCACTTCCACAAAATACTCTATACTTATATCAATTTTGTCATCCAGTCATCTCTCAAATACAATATAAAACATAACAATTACTTATACAAATGATAAATATAGAGTCAAAAATATACAACTTTCATCTGACTTAGCACGTTACCATTCCATCTCATCTTCCCTTAATCATCGCGACTATTCATATGCCTTGTTTCATTGTTTCTTTGTCCTCAAATACCTTCATATCACTATATCTTATTGATGTCAACACCAAAACATATGCAACCTTAACTGAAGGTTGTACATATCACACAATGTGTTCCTCTAAGTTCGCAAGGCATTATATATCATATATTATCTTCACTGACCAAAACCATACTGCAAAATACTATAACTCTGATTCTATACTTAGTCATTTTCATGATTGTGTCTCCAATACTTATTTTGAATTCATGCAATCACTACAACATAAGTGTTTTTGATGCAGGAGCATCTTGGGTCTTTGGCAATCTTGCATCAACCAAAAAACATTTTCTGATTTCTGTACCTATTTGCTGTAGTTTTCTTTATAATATTTGCATTTGATAGTTTCATGGTGTGTGAAGCTTACATCATGTTGGGGACATATTTTTTAACCTTCTCCTATGAGTACATCAATTTTGGATGGACTGTTTCAAAGTTACAGCTATTTTCCTTGCCGTTAGAACAGTGTTTTCCTGTAGTTTTGGTGCTGATTGTTCATGTTGGTTCTCTTGATCCATAAGGAATATTATTTTTCGTGCTTAATGGATTCAAGGGGACCTAAATTAATATAATTCCCCAAGAGTGTAGCTTCCAATTCATTATGAGTCAAAAGTTATGGCCTTTTTGGCACAGGACCTATTTTCTACCAGCTTTCACGTCTGAGCTGTTACTGCAGTTTTGGTGCTGATTGTTCATGTTGGAGACCTTGATCTATAAGGAATTTTATTTTTCACACTTAAGGACTTAAAGTGGACCTAAATTAATATCATTTTTCAAGAGCACAAACTCCAATTCATTATGAGTAAAAAGTTATGCCTATTTTGCTTCAGGACCTATTTCCTGCCAGTTTTTGGGTGAAACGTGTGGTGTTTCTTCTTGCGATGTTCCGTGTGCTCATATGGAACCTTGTGCACTTAAAGGAATTTTATTGGGTCAATTTAGGACCTAAATCAAAAGGTGCATCAATTTATATTCATTCTAGCATTAGTTTTGGTTTAAATCTTGAGACTGGACCTATATTGTAATTAAATGCATGACTGGCCGGCCTGTGGCTTAGCTGGCTATTTAAGGGGTCTAGATTGATGTAGTAGAGCATAATGGGAGAGATATAGGAAAGATTATCAAGATACATCATTGGAGAAAAAGATAGGATGCAAGCTGTAATTCTGAATTCATAATTCTCATTGTAATAGGCCGAAACTCGGAAGGCCTCAGAGCCGGGCATGTTGAAAGAAATAATATAATTCTCTATTGTTGCTGCTAGTTGATTGTCTCATATCTATTGTGTTTCCATTGTTTTCATGTGATATTTAAATTTCTTCCATTGTGTAACTTTGAGCAAGGGCTTGTTTTGGATTCAAGTGGACTCAATTCTGCTTGATTCTGCTTGTATCTACCCTGCCCCTACGTCAGTTTCCATAAATGACAACCCTTAAGTGATCCATAGTGCTCTCAAAAAATCACTTTCCAACAATATCTCCCTTTGGCATTGATGGCAATACTTAGCGAAAAATGACTAAGTGTCAAAATACTATCTTCCTTCTACTTATCTATATGCATACTCTTTCTCTTCTCTCTCTTTTTTTTAATTATTTACTTCTTCTCCTCTTCTCATTTTTTTTTCTCTTCTCTTCTTCTCCCCTTCTCATTTTTCTCTTCTCTTCTTCTCCCCCTTTGACATCAATGGAAAAGGTACTACAAAACTTCAAAATTTTAAGCATATATGTCTTAGTGCTTACTCACCAGATTCATAATGTATTGGAAGGAGTCTTCCAAGGTCTCTACTTCTTCATTCCATGATTTAATCAGAAGCTCACTGACACGGATCACTCCATTCAGTGCATAAGATGTAGTCTCTATTGCCTTCATCTCAGAGGGTACAAATTTTGTCATTGATCCCTCAAACTTTCCATCTCTGTGAGATGAACTTCAAGAATTGATAGCTTTGGAGTGATTAGACTCTTTATCAGACCAAATATTTCTACTACTCTCCCTTTTTATGTATTCAAAGCACTTATCTTATCAAAAATTTTGGATCTCTTATTGTCCATTTCCAACATAGTTTGTGAAGAGGTTTCACAACTATCCATTATGATGTCTAATGTAGCCCTGTCCTTGGCTATAATATCTTAAATATGCTTTATGTGTCTACTAGAATTGATGCAATAACTGTAGATTTATCTTCCTTTTTCCACATAGTTTTTAGCCTTGATTGTGGTTTCTTTCAAAATGCCCAAGTCCCATGAGATGGACTAGAAAACTTCCTTCAACTTCTTTTCTAAGTATCTCTTCTCAGCCTTATCCTCCTCGATCTTCAACAATGACTCAAAATGGATGTCAAAGTTGTCTAATACCATGTTCAAGTTCTCTATATCATCCTTTCCTTGAAATGTGAGAGGTGTAGGGGGTATTTTATTTATAGTCTCTACTGCCCTAGCAATCACCTTTACCTTTTTATCCCCCTTTTGTTCTGACCTTTCATTTGCCTTAGAAAATGCCATGGAGGATAACCTCATGAGTTCATCCTCATCCATTCTTTCCACACCAGTACTCACTCATTTGGCCATACTTGCCAACAATAAGGTGAAGGAGGTATCTAGTTCTTGTTTAAGCTCAATTATTACCTCTTCTTCTTTTTCTATTGCTATCTCTTCTTCCTGCTTTTCCTCTTGACGTTTCTCCTTCTCTTGTTCTTTCTCTTCTTTTTTTTCTTCTTTAAGTTCTTCCTCTTTCTATCCTTTCTCTTCTACTGTCTCCGTATTGTCCAGATTTCCTTGAAATAGGTCATTTATATCAAGAGAGGTGTCAAGTGATATAGGCACACTAAAAATGAAGAAGTCTGGATGCTTATCATATTCTCTTGCTTGCACACTTTCTTCAGCTATCTTAGAGCTTTCTCCCATACCCAAGGATGTAGGCTTGGTGGGCTTGGGAGGTGAGGTCTTCTTATGCATGTCACACACAAGAATTTGGTCCAATACCTTTTGCATGTCTTCTATAACCTCATCATACTTCCTTGCCATTATCTTCACAAGTTTGGCCTTTGTTCTTAATAGATGTTTCAACTCTTTAATGATTCTCTCCCTCTCTTGTATGGAGACTACATGAAACATATCTTCAATAGCCTTCTTTCTTATAGTCTCATCCTCTGAATGTGCTAATTATTTTCTTATTTCCAACTTTCTATACAAGTCCTTAGGAATATTGGCCTCAATTTCTAACAAATTCTTTTCATAGACTAACAAGTGCTCAATCACTATATCTTCAATTACTGCTTGATTATCTAAATCATATCTCTCATAGTAGCTATGTACTAGAAAAACTACCTTCATAGGGTTAGTATTACAAATAAATGAATAAAATAACTAAATAACCACAAAGGAAGAGCTTATTTTAACAAATAAAGAACAGTTAAGCACTCTATGGATCTCTATTTAGGATGCTATTAATAAGCTCTCAACAAGCTCTCAATAGTGACAGTCCTAAAACAAAAATTTATTATGATAAAGCAAAGCTAACAATTAATCCAAATTGAAATGCTAAGTTGCTCCTATTTTTCCTTTCTATCTCTAAATTGCAAGAGGTTTGATGCTATTCTTAGATTTGTGGATGATTTGTGATTGAATTATGCCTTTCTTTTATAGATTTAGGCAAGGGTAGGGGGTGTAGTTGAGTTGATCACAATTAGGGTTGAGTTAAGTCCATGATTCCACCTTTGGAGACCATTTAAATATTGTGTTCTGAAAGCTTGGGACAAGAAGACAAAATGAGTGGACAAGATGCTCTTTCCAAATGAGTGATTGAAATTCAATTTAGGCTTGATCCTTGTGAGCTTGATCCTCAATTCCTATTGGTTGATTGATTTTTCTCCCATTTGGTGGTTGAGAGAAAATAGGAATTAATTAATTAAATTTAATTAATTTGTTTAGTCACGTGTAACCCTCAAATGGGTTGATTTGATTTAAATTGAACTATGTAATTAATTAGATTAATTACACAATTAATTTATTTATCATGATTTAATTGATTTAATGACTTTTGATTTTCAATTGATTTTAGATGAAGGTTTAATTGCAATTTATCTTTGACTTTGATCTTGATTTAATTTAATTGCTTTGAATTGCCTTGATTGGCCTTAATTTCTCATTAAAATGATCTTGTCCAATTTTTGGTGATTACAAATGCCCCTCTTTGAGTTGACATGCGAAGCGTGTCGATTCAAAGAATGTCCTGATTCAACTTGATAGAAGGTCCTGATTTCATTGATGGTCGATTGCGATGTTCAATATGAGATTTAGATTTTGATGATGTTTGATAGATTTGACATCCTGATGGTCGGTTTGATGATAGATCTCTGATGTGATACTTGATTTGATGTGATTCGATGTTTGATGCCCCTTTCAATTGATAAGCAAAAATTTTTTTGATAAAAGATTGCACTTTGATTTGATGGTCGTGCCCCTGATTTGATGATGTTGATATCATTCCTGATTATCCAAGTGTTTGGCCCCTCGAAAATGAAATGAAATTTGATAGATGTTTGAAAAATATGATGGTTTAGGTCCTTTTGCGTTAATTAGGTCAATTTATAATAAATTTCAATTTCATTTTCGATAATGTGTTTGCATCTGTTTGATGACAAATAACCCTGATTTGGCAGAATTGGTGAAAAATTTGGGTCCTTGGGCCTTCTCTGGTCAAAGATTCCCTTTTTAGGTCAAAATGGCCTATATAAAAGGGGTAAAAAGTCATTTTCACTTTCCTTGTTGAATTTTTGTTCGGACCTCCTCTGACCTTTTCACTATGGTGATCTTGATTTGTGAGCATAGGTTTGAGTGCGCTTGTCGATATCATCGGCCACTGACCTACAGACCTTTGGTAAGTGTCTGATCCTCTTAGTTTTTTATTTAATACTTTAGATTTCAAAAAATTTGAATTTTTCTAGCAGAAACCCTTTTTTTTTGCATTTTAGAACTGAAATAGCGCATATGCATATTTAAATAGCACTTTTACATGTTTTTTAGCACTTTGGCGAAGCGGAATTGTGCTTTTACACGTTGAATTTAGGGCTTAAATCACATTTACTTTTTAGATTAGCGCTTTTGATTGGATTTCCTCTTTTGATATTTAAAATAGCGCATTTAATTTTTGAAATGGCACTTTTGAAAAGTTTTAGCACTTTTGAATCTTTTGAGCGTGTTTGAGCTTTTAAGTAGCGCTTTTAATCTTTTAAATAGTGCTTTTAATTTTTCACACTTTTAAAATTTGAAATAGCACTTTTACCCTGATAGGAAAATTTTGAAAATTTCCTTAGTCAATTTTTCAAACTATTCAACATCATCGATCAGATGATCAGTTTAGGTAATAACCTTGATTTGATAGTGAGTCATAAGATGTCAGTTTGAGTCAATCATAGTCTGAATGTTTGATCATCAATCTAGATTTAGATGATGGATGATGATGAATTTTTCATCCTCTCTAAATAGAATTAGGAAAATTGAATGTGGTTTGATTTTGTAAATGTTTGATTGACTTAGGATAATTCAAATGATAACTGATTTCAAAAACTGATGTAATTGAACTTTCCTTTTACAGGTAGTGCTTAAGTCACTAGCCGTTCTTGGTTTGTACCCTTTACCTATGAGCATGATCAATGACTTGAGTGCTCCAGATTGGAGACATATCGGCCAATGTGGTTTTTCATTCCTACTTCCTTTACCTTGATTCCATGTGAATCAAGGGCTGATCACTGCTATGGTCGAGAGATGGCACTCAGACCATAACACTTTCCACTTTCCTATGGGGGGGATGACTATCACCCCTAAAGATATATACCATATCCTTCACCTTCCTACTAGAGGAGAGCTAGTATTTTATGATTCAGTCTATGATGGAGTAGCGTGTCAGTGGGTCTTTCAGGATCTGACCATTGGTGATGATCACATTCAATGGTCTCAGTTTCATTCCTTCCCAATATTTCCAACAGTTCTAGGTGCATTGATTGGAGGTTTCCTTGTACTAGATAGATGAGGACATGGTTTTGTAGTTGGATGGGGTCCTATTTTGGAGGACTTAATGGCTCATCCTTGACAGTTTGATTGGGGATCCTGTGAGTTAGTGCAACTCTATAATGAGTTGCATACTATTGTATATAGATGTTCATCTACACTCTCTATAGGAGCTATTATTCTACAACTTTGGACCTAGGATCATTTCCCAGTGACACACCCTATAGTAGCACGACACCAAGATCTAGGTTGGCCATTTTCCTAGATGTATGAGGGTATGGTTGTGCAGACCCATATGGGTAAGTTAGATTACTGGCATCGTGTGATCGATGATATGGATTAGGTGATCTGATGGCCTTGTCTGGGTTGTGAGCCATGGCCAAAGGATAGTACTAAGCTTCCATTTATGTTATGTCTGCATTGGATGATTTGTCATACCCCATATATTCTAGAGAGTTTCTTTCAAAGGGTATTGTGATAGTATGGGTGCACATGGGGTATGCCCTAGCGTGTTACGATGTATGCTTGGTTGAGGCTAAGAGGTCATTATGGGGCTCCATTGTGGATTTTAGGATAGCTTATCAGGAGATAAGAGACCTAGGGCACTTACCATGGTTGATGAGGGAGCATGTCATTGATGCTAGGATACTGATGATTATGAAGATTGGTTCACTCAGAACCCATTTCTGTGATTCACAGATCTAGTTGAGAGGATCCCTAGCATTGATGTGGAGTCTAATGGTGATGATGGTGATGAGGGTGATGATGGAGATGATGGAGATGGTGGTAGGGGTAGGGGTAGGATTCAAGCATGATGAGGATGATAGGGTCATTGAGCAACCAGAGTGGGTAGAGTTCACATGCTAGTTATTGCTGCTACTCCCATCCCTCCTAGGGGTGGTGGTTAGGCTAGGGGTGGTGTGGATAGGACACTACATTAGGTTGTTGTGGATCCTGCTATGAGACTGGGCCTAAATAGAGCTAGGAGATAGAGAAAGGTTGATGCACAGGTAGCATAGGTATTACTAGATCAGGCACAGGGTCCTCCTCCTTAGTAGGGTATACCGCTAATCATTTAGCAGGCTCCACTAGTTTAGGCACCTACTTCTACTTCGATGCCATCTTCTTCTTCATGTCCATCTTCTTCTAGTTTTGTTCCATCATTATCTATTCCATCTTCTTCCATGCCTTCTTCTTCCATTCCTCCACCACAAACTCCTGCTACACAGGCTCCTAGCTCAGAGGCTCCAGTAGCTGCATTAGAGGTTGGAGCTTTACAGTCAAATGTTTTTGAGATTAGACATGAGGTTAGGAAGATGAGTACTATGATGTAGGCCTTCATGGAAGTGATGAGTCAGCATGGGTTACAGCCGAGCCTTTCTCCTAGTCTTGATGGTGGGGATGGTGCTGGCGGTTCAGCCAGTTGATTCATGATTTGAGATGTTTCAGATTCTTTTATTGATGATATATATGACATCATTCTTTTTTGATATTGAGACATTGGTCTCTATTATATCTTTTGATTTTTCAATGTTGTTTATGTGGATACTTTGATGGACTTTGATGTCTGGATATTGCATTTATGATCATTTCATAGACTTTGATACTCTGTTAATTTTATGATGATGATACCATAGACTTTGATACACATTTTGATAGCTTTAATTTATATGATGTCATGATGTGTTGGATCTCCTTTTCAGGTGTTTGAGCATGATATGCAGATCTAAATGGTTCTATCTCCTATATGCTTTGTTTTATGCCTTTCAGATGTAGTTTTTGATATGTATGCATATGTTCTATTGACACTTAAATGGTTTGTTAGAAATAGGAAATACTGAGAGGGGGGGGGTGAATCAGTATTTCAAATTTTTTTACTTTTGCCCACTTATGGATATAGCAGATTACTTTAGTGCATACAAAGCATAAGAAACTAAATAGCATACATAACAGTAAATGTAAAGAACTCATAACACATGATATGTTCGGTACATCTTTATTTATACAAGATACAAACATAATATCTTTCTCTTGTTGGCTTGCATATCTTTATCCAAGAGTAAAAATATAGGATGTCATCTCTTTATAATATTAAGTCATTATTTTGACAAGAAAAATAATCCCTTAATTCATTTACTAATTCTATCTTCAAAACTGCTCTGTCGGCTGTACTTTGTCATCGGTAAAATAGTCATAACTTTGTCCGTACTATTTGTACTCTTTTGTGCACTGAGATGGGGTATCCTTAGACACCATAGAGCCTAAGTTTAATTGCAAAAACTCTGATCATGCTCCAGTGAACGTCACCAAAACAAACTGTATCAGGTGCTCTGTCAAAAACACTATTTCATACTTAGACAATTTTAGTCTGCGATCTTCCATACTTACTTTCCAGCTTATGTGATCTTCATAGAGAACATATGTTTCCATAATGACAAGATCTATGTACATACCTTAGCCAAATTGCTAACAATCTCCTCCTTTATCATTGGTGGCAACATATGAGAAAATTGGCTAAGTGTACAAGTCAAAATCCCAAAATTTGTATCAAAATTGTGGCCATAGTATAAAATAAGTATACTATCCTTATATCTCCTCAATATACACATAATCTATAACACTTCATAATACTCCATAGAACTCCCCCTATGAGTATCCTTCCTTATCATATATAGACAATTTTCTAAGTATCTCTCCCCCTTTGACAACAATGACAAAATAAAGGGTGGAAAGGGATATACATAAATTGTGTCAAAAATTTTACCTTACTGTCCTATTGCAAAGCTGGTAGGCTTGCAACATAGTTTGCAAAATCTATCTTCCAAGTCTCAAAATCTTTCTCCCATGCCTTCTCTATCAATTTTGCTACATTGAGTAAAGTACTCAATCCGTATGTTGCAATCTGACAGGCTTGAAGGGATTCAAAATTGAACTTCTAAAATGATGTCTTAGCAGTAAGACATTCTTCTAGCTACTCTTCTATTATAGTCAACTTGATTGAGACATGCTCTCTCAAGATGTTTATTCTGATAATTTTCTTGTTCTTTTCATCATTCAAAGTCCTTATCTCATCACATAATTTTCTGATCTTTTTCTCAATTGAACTGATCTTTATGTTTAGGCTGGCCAAAGAGTTTGTCTCTGCTAAAATTTCATCTTGCTTCTCTTTTATCTTCTTCTCTTCCTGAATTAAAATATTTTTAGATTTTGTACACTGAATGTACAAACACTTTCCAGACTCAAGATGTTTCCTTAAGTTCTTAATGTGTCTGTCAAGGCTGTCAATGTCATTTTTGATATTCTGACTTATATTTTGCAACATCTTAGCTTCATAAGCTGCTTGAGCCTTAACCTTAGCAATATCAGTCAAATTAGTGAACTCAACATCAAAAGAATTAATTACCATCTTTGCTCTTTCAAGTGGATCTGAATCAAAGACTTTTATAGATATCACACTTTGTAGCTTCTTAGTCAAATCTTTCAGACTACCTTCCAAATTCTTAACTTTCTTATTCTTACCAATAATTTTGTTCAAAGAAGTGATCAACTCTAATTGATCATCGTCATCAACTTCCTTGCTCAAATCTTCAAACAATGTTCCTATTCCTTTCTCCTTTCCATTCTTAGGAGTAAGACTTATGTCTTCTTGTGGTTCAATATGTGTATGGGCCTTTGTTTCCATTTGCACTTCAGTTCGAGTAGTCTCTGTTTCAATACTCTTTTCTTTCTCTCCCAAATCCAAATTGTCAACAATGTTGTCCAAACTATTGAGTACCGCATCATATGAATCTAAAGTAACTTTTGTTCCTTCAATGTCCATAGATTCTGTTCCAATGTTTATAGAAGAAGAGGGGATATCTTCAACTTCAACTACTTCTGTTGTTGCCTCTGCTTGTTCTGAACTTTGTTTCTCTGCTAGTTCTGCAACTGATTGATCTTTGCTATCTTTTCCTACTACCAAGTTTGCTAGCACTTGCACAACTGCTTGTTTAGTTTCAGTCTTCAGTTGTGCATACTGACCTCCCATTATTTGTATAATTCTTCTTTTGGTTCTTAATAGGGTTTCAAGTGGCTTGAGGATCTGTTTAAGGTGGTCATCATCTCTTATCTCATAGAACTATCTAATCACATTCTCTCTCATTTTAGTATCTTCTTCTTATGCTCTCATCTTCCTTCTCACAAGTCTGTTATACAAATCTTCTGGTATCTTTCCATGAATAGTATCAAATTTCTTGTTTACAAAAATCATATGTGTAACCATTGCATTCTCAAGATTTAATCTGTTAGAAGATCCATATAAATCATAGTATTTGTTCATTTTGGTAAAGTCTCCATGCTACATTATATCTTCATTAACTCTTTCTATCCTAGGTTTCCATGATTTCTTCTTTATTGTCATTTCATCATCTTTTAACTCTACAACTCTTCTAGGTACTGGTGGAACAATTTTTTTGTCTTTTACCCAGTCCTAAAGAACTTTCCTTCATTCTTTTGCTTAGTGTCTGACTAATTTCTTGTTCCTTCACAGGTTCTTCAACCTTTACCTTAACTTGAATAGGTTTTGCACTTGATGCCAAAGGTGGGACTGATAGTATCTCACTTTGCCTTATTGCTTCTGTAGTCTTTCTTGCAATATCAAATTCCTGCTCACTCATACCTGATTCTTTTAGAATTTTCTTTATTGTAGACTCCACTCTCTTCTTTAATTTTTTTTCTTCCTTAACTGTCTTTGCTGAATCAAAGTTTTCATCATATGTTCCAAATCTATTGCTATGAGCATCAACTTTACTTTTCAACAATCTACTAACATATCCTTCAGTTTCAACTTCACAGAGTTCGTAGCCAAGAGGGTCTATGAATTCATGTCTATGTTCTACTACCTCAATATAAGTGAAATTAGTATCAACCATAAAACATATATCATCTTTGTATTTCTCAACTAGGGATGGAGGAATTCTTGATCTATTTACCACAATGTTCTAAAAAATTTTCAACACTAACTTTACACTGTCATTAACCTTCTCAATAAGATGTTTCATGTAAACTTTATTGATTCTTGCCATAGTATTCTCACCATCATTCCATTCAATAGTGTAAGGAAATCTTCTTAGCAAGTGGAAGAACATGTAAGTAACCAATGAGGAAAATTTAAAGTGAGTGTATTTAGCTTTCTTTATCTTTTCCAAGTTCTCAAACAACTATATCCTCAGAATTTCACACATATCCATAGGCTTCTTCTCCACACACATCAAATAAGCAACATGTACCATACCTGCCAGCATATCATCTTCTCTAGAGCTTCCACAAAAATTTTTTTTCAAAATTTTACACAAGTATTTTACATCATCTTGCTTAATCTTACTAATGACTATACCTCTGCCATTGTATACTAAACTGATGTTTTCAATCAGAATCTTTCTCATGTTTTTCTCATTCAGTGGAATTGCACTAACTTTTGATAATCCAGTCACATCATGAATTAGGTCTGCAGTTATGTCTATAACTCTATCTTCTAACCAAAGTTTACCATTATGTATCCTACTCAAAATGATCTTAGTACACTCCTCATCATCAAATTCATATTTCATAGAGTACTTAATGATTTCATTGTTTTCTAGATGTTCATAACCTTGTTTCACTGACATATCCAAGTTGTATAATTTCTTATATTCACCATTAAAATCACTCTCCCTTAGGGTTTCAAACTTGCATCCAAGATAACTTTTAACATTTTCTAAATGAAGAACTCCATCTGGTACAGATGATAGGGCTAAAATAGCATCTTTTTCTAAGGGTTCAACTGGATCTTTCTTAGTTCTAGGTCTATTCTTATCCTTAATGTTGTGAATCAATGACATATCCATGATTATATCTGATTACTTAAGCTGATTCAAGATCATAGATGGATAAATACCTTAAATTCACAAAATTAGGGCTTTTGCTAGATCGACGCTTCAAACTTCTGCAAATCACTTCCAAACTTCTTTCTTCACTTCCAAATCACTTCTAATTTCTTGATAATCATAATAAATTCATTTTCAATCTTTTATTACTTAGCATTTACTTGATCTGACATCGCATTCAATTATTTTGCCACTAAAATGCCAAAAAGATGATTCTGTAAACTTGCAACCATAAATCTTCTTGTGACCTCGCAAAACACAATATTTCTTTTTGCACACTTAACCATAGCATTAGTATGACATAAAAAACCTTCATCTAACTGTGAAAAACTTAACTCATTCAAAATCTAATTCTATACTAATTCTAAGTTCCTAAACTATAGAAATTTACATAATTTAAGTGCTTAAAGAAGGGTTAGGTGAAGACTCATTCTTACCATCAGATACATTACCTTCCTGATTACCTTCAATGCTGAATATACCTCCTTGATCTATGCCTTTAACAAATTTTACTTCACCTTCATTGCTACAACAACCTTTTTCTTTGTTTCCTGCATTTTCATTCCTTCTTGCATAGTTTCTAGGGTTAGGGTTATGATGATAACCTCCATTGTTCATTCTGCAAAATCTTTCTGTGTCCAATCTTGTTACATATCTGATAAGTGATTCCATTGGTTCCATATCTAGGTGTTTGCTGATTGATTTGTGTCCTACAATTTCTAGCAATATGTCCAATTTTTTTGCATCTGAAACATACTATTCCATTTCCTCTTTTCATGTCTTTAGTTGATCTCTGATCTGCATTGTTAGTATTTCTAGACATTCTACTATTGTAATTATTCTCAATAACTTTAGATCTTCTACATTCAATAGCTCTATGTCCAAAACCATGACAATTATAACAATAACCATTAAGAGGTTTGAATTGTTTACCTATACAATCTCTCTTCATATGACCAATAGTATTACAAGCAAAACATCTACCTTTGAATTCTCTTTGCATACCTTTGGATGATTCATCTTGCTTCGGTGGTTCTTCTTTCTTTGGTGTATCTTCTTGCTTCGATGATTCTTCTTGCTTTGGTGATTCTTCAGATTTGTTCTCATCTAACTTCTTTTCTTCACTACTTTCACATTCATTTAGATCTGGTTTCTTGCTTTCACTAACTATCTTCAATATGTTAAATCCAAGACCAGTTTTGTCATAAAATGGTTTTCCATAAGATACTTTCTTATCAATCTTTTCACTGTTTGAATATAGCCTCTCAAGTTTTTGTTTGGATTGAGTCAATTCACCTTTCACAATTTTGTTGTATTTCTCAAGATCATCATACTGCAATTTGACTTTATCAAATTCGGATGTTACCTTGCCAAGTTTAGATTTCAAATCTTCATTTTCATTCTTTAAGTTTTCATTCTCAGATCTTAAATTGTCATTTCCATCTTTCAAGCTAAGCTTCAGATTTTTGATATCTTCAATTCATATTTAAGGATCACATTTTCTTTTTCTAAATCATCACAATCTTCAACAAGAATTTTAGATTCCTTCTCAGATTTCAGATCTTCTATCTTACCTTTCAATTTGTCAATAAGACTCTTTGCATCATCATACTTTCTTTTCAAAGTGTTTCTTTCATCAGTAAGCATATCAATTTTCTCAAGAGCTTCTTTAAGATTCTTCTGCAATTGATCCATATCCATAGAGATCTTACTCAAGCTACTAGGCTTTCCTTGAATGTTTCTTCTCCGAGTAACTGTGCTTTGATACCAATTGTTAGAAATAGGAAATACCAAGAGGGGGGGGTGAATCAGTATTTCAAAAACTTTTACTTTTGCCCACTTATGGATATAGCAGATTACTTTAGTGCATACAAAGCATAAGAAACTAAATAGCATACATAACAGTAAATGTAAAGAACTCATAACACATGATATGTTTGATACATCTTTATTTATACAAGATAAAAACATAATATCTTTCTCTTGTCAGCTTTCATATCTTTATCCAAGAGTAAACATCTAGGATGTCATCTCTTTATAATGTTAAGTCATTATTTTGACAAGAAAAATAATCCCTTAATTCATTTACTAATTCTGTCTTCAAAACTGCTCTGTCGACTGTACTCTGTCATCGGTAAATCAGTCATAACTTTGTCCTTACTATCTATACTCTTTTTTGAATTGAGATGGGGTATCCTTAGACACCATAGAGCCTAAGTTCAACTGCACAAACTCTGATCATGCTCCAGTGAACATCACCAAAACAAACTGTATCGGGTGCTCTGTCAAAAACACTGTTTCATACTTAGACAATTTTAGTCTAGGATCTTGCATACTTACTTTCTAGCTTATGAGATCTTCATAGAGAACATATGTTTCCATAATGAAAACATCTATGTACATACCTCAACCAAATTTCCAACATGGTTGTCTTATGTATGACATATAATAGATGGATGGATGCAATCTAATGAGCTTAATGATGTGGGTAGTTGTAATGATTAATGTTGTGATTATGATTTTATGGATGCAATGATATATAGATGTGTTAGATGGATTTAATGAATAATGTGATGTATGAAGTTATTTTGGTAATATGGATGTATGTAACATGTATATAAATAACTTTATGGTATTTAAATGTGATGCAATGCAATGGTTTTATGTGATGCGTATGATTATGGATGTGTAATGCTTAATGATTCTAGATGTTACATGATGTGAATGATGATGCAATGTCCTATACTTTTGATGAATGGATTTATATGCATGATGCAATGTTTTTAAATGACTTAAATGATATGCACCTAATGATGATTTTATGTTCTATTTGAAATGCAATGATTTAATGAATGTAATGATGTTGACCTAATGAATGCAATGGTAAATATACTTAATGGATGCAATATGAATGATTTCTTTTTCAAAGAATGATGTGTTCTAAATGAAATGAATCTTTGATGATGCAATCTAATGCACTTAATGATTTTAGTTTAAAATGAATGAATGTTACCTAATGCAATTAATGCTATGTAAATGGATTCGATTGATGAATGCAACCTAATGCAAATGTTTAAAATGTAACTTAATGCAATGATTTAAATGATTTAAATGATGAGGATGCTTAACTGAATGTAAGATAAAATGAATCTAATGAAAATGATTTAAATGATTTAATGCAGCTTATTGCAATGATTTAAAATGAACCTAACAAATGTAAATGAACTAATGGAATGCACTTTTGTTTTTGGTTTTGGATTTCCAACACACTCGATCACATATAGTTTTTAATGATCCTTTGATTTTTTATTTGACTACACCCCCTATTTTTGTGTTAATTTTCCCTCTTGAAATTTAAATGCTAAATCTAAGAAAGACAAAATGTATCTAATCTAGGATGTATGCAACTAATTGTCACCATTTAAAAATTTGGAGCTTATATTCACCATTGAGTAGTTTTTGGAATTCCAATTTTTAGTACAACCATCACTAGTTCAACCATGATGATATGAATACTTTTTGCACCTCTTGTGTTGTTTTCCCATCCTTTCTAGGTATGACTATCACTGATTGAAGCCAATCATGAGAGTATGAATACCAATTTTGTCAGATTCTATGTTGCAAGTGGATTTTGGTATTATGATATTGAACATCAAAATATCCAAGGTATCCTTTTGCGTAAACAAAAAAAATCTTAGTTTCATCATATGTACAAGTCCTCGATGATTATTTGATGATCATGTCCTTAGACAAATAATACATGATTTAGAAGTTTTATCTTAAGACAATCAGTCAGAAATCAATAAAACATCACACTTTCATCGTAGCTTATCTAGTTTAAAAACTTTCATCGATTTGCTAGAAAGACATGATGTCATCAATCAAGTTAACACTTAGTAAATTTTTGTAGTGTTTTTCAAATCCATATTTCAAGTATAGTTCCATCCATTTCATACTTTTAATCATAATAAAGATAGGGTCATGTGAGATCTTGGATCATTTTTTGCGTTGGGTTCACAATGGGTTAGAATTTGGATTTGATTGATCGTTATCTTGTGCATTTGATGAATTGATTTGGTGTCTAATTGAAATTTGTTGTTGATGAATCCTTTCTTCCTTTTGAGTAGATTTCCCCCAGTGTGATATGGTTATGTTTGTGGGACTTTGGGACAATTTGCAAATTAGGTAACCAAAATCTTTAGGTACTTGTAAATGCAACTGTGGGGTTTTATTATGCAATATATACAAATGCTAGTGACTGTAGTATTTACAAGGATGACCACTAGGTATGCGACTGATTTGGACTTTCAATGATGCCTGTTTACCAGGTTTTCACCAATTGAATGGATCTTGCCTTCTTTTTCTATTTTTAAAGTTTTTTCTCTTCTTTTTTTGCTACCAAGGTGCCTATTTGTTAGGTTTTCACCAAGATACTTTTTCTCTTTTTTTGTATTTTCTCTTTTTTCTCTTTTTTTGTTTTCATATCATCAAGGAACCTATTTTCTAGGTTTACACCAAGACAACATCTTTTGAGGATCATTTCTGAATGTTTTTGGCTTTCTTCATGCTCAATTTTCCACTATTTTTGATCTTTTGTGCATTTCTAATTTGTTTGGTCTTTAATGCTTTTCAATGTTTTTGGTATTTTTTGGATCTCTTTTGACTATATACAATAAATAGGATGCTTTCCATCTAATTTTATGATACTCTTTATTTCTCTATCCTCTTTCATTTGTCTCATGTGTAGAACCTCTTTAGATGAATGCTGTTGATAGGTTCTTGTAGTTCTTCTCCATCACAATCAGCTAGTTTATAGGTTCCTGTGCCAAAAGATGAAGTGATCACAAAAGGTCCTAACTAGTTTGCTTCCCATTTTCCTTTCTTTTCTCTTTCTGGTTGATTTTTGGGATTTTCTCACAAAACTAAGTCACCTATGTGGAATGTCCTTGATTTGATATGCTTATTATAGGTTCGTGACATCCTGTTTTGATACACTTTCAAATGATTAAAGGCTTGCTATTTTTTCTCATCTAGTAGTTCTAGTTCATGTAGCCTAGAAACTCTATAATCCTCTTCACTTATCAACCCATGTAGCGATACCCTTAAAGATGGAATCTCTACCTCCAATGGTAAAAATGCCTCTTCTCCAAAGACTAATGAAAATGGTGTAGCCCCTGTTGGTGTTCTAATGCTTTTTGTGTAATCCCATAGAGTTGCCTTTATTTGAATGTGCCAATCCCTGCTTGAATTATCCACAGTTCTCTTCAATATCTTTAGGATATTCTTATTTTTTGCTTTTGCTTGTCCATTACCTTGGGGGTAATAGATTGAAGATGAATCATGTATCATGTGAAACTTTGTACATAGCTCTTTTAAATCCTTGTTTTTAAAGTATTTGGCATTATCTGTGATGATGACATGAGGTACACCATATCTACAAATTATATGATTCAGAAGGAACAAGGATTTTTTTTTCCCTATGGCGATTGATAAGGGTACAACTTCCACCCATTTAGTGAAGTTTCTATAGCATTGATGATAGATTTATGACCATTGGAAGATGGTGGATAAATCATCCCTATTAAGTCTAATCCCCATTGATAAAATGACCAAGGTGTAGTCATTGGATGAAGCTCTTGTGCTAGTACATGAATCAAGTTTCCATGATATTGACACCTTCGACAAGTCTTAGAAAAATGACAAGCCTCTTTCTCCATTGAAGGCCAAAAATATCCTATCCTAAGAAGTTTCTTAGCTAGGGTTAATCCATTCTAATGTGACCCACAAATTCCTTCATGGGTTTCTCGCAAGGCTATGTTTGATTCCTCTTTCTCTAGACATCTAAGAAGCATTTTGTCTAGACTCTTACGATACATGTCAGATATTAAGGTATATCAAGAAGCTTGATGGGTGAAGCTTTTCTTTTGGTTCCTAGTTTGGTCCATTGGTAAAATTTGGTCTTTTAGGTAAGTATAAATGGCTCCATACCAAGGTGATTCATGTCCTATTAGCAAGAAAATGGTATGAGGATGGGTAGGCTCAAATGCATGTTGCTCAACTTATTCTACCAGGAATTCATATTTGGCACTTTGATTTGGTATTTAGAGAATTGATGCCAAAGTTTCCATTGCATCTTCTACTTTGTTCTTTTCTCTTGGTACTTGCTCAAATGTAATAAGATTGAAATACTTCTTGATATTTTCAACCATGTTTTTATAAGATACCAACTTGTCATCTTTAGTCTGATATTCATCATTGATTTGATTGATAACTAGCTATGAGTCTCCATAAACTTGGAGCTCTGTCACCTTCCATTCCAATGCCAACTTTATGCCAATGAACAAGGCTTCATATTCTACTATGTTATTTGTACATGGAAATATCAATTTATATGACTTTGGAATTGTAGATCCTTGAGGATTAATCAAGAGTATGCCTGCTCCTGACCCATGTTGTGTGTATGAACCATCAAAGTATATTTTCCATGTTTTTGCCTCAACATTCACAATCTTTGAATCTGGTAATTCCACTTGAATTGGATGATCATCTTGTAGGGGTGATTCTTCTAATTGGTCATCTATGACTTTTCCTTTGATAGATTTTTGGTCTACATACTTGATGTCAAATTCACTCAACACCATGACCCATTTGGCTACCCTTCCATTTAATGTTGCTTTGCTAAGAAGATACTTCAAAGGATCAATCTTTGTATTGAGTCTTATCTTATGAGATAGCATATAGTGATGTAGTTTTTGGGAAGAAAAAACCATAGTCAAACATTCCCTTTTGATGAAGGTATAGTTCAAATCGTATTTCACCAGAGTTCTACTTATGTAATATATGGCCTTTTCTTTTCCTGATTTATCTTCTTGTGCCAAGAGTGCCCCTAGTGAATGTTCAGTTGCTAAAATATATAGGATCAAGGGTTTGCCTCTTATTGGTGGCATCAAAGTTGGATGATTCATTAGATATTTATTCATCATGATGAAGGCTTCTTCACATTTCTCATCACATTTGAAGACTATGTCTTTACAGAGAAGTTGAGTGAAGTTATGGCATTTTTCTGCTAATTGGGATATAAATCTCCTGATGGATTGAATCCTTCCTTGTAGTGATCTCATTTGGCTTATGTTTTGAGGTGCCCCCATCTCCATGATGGCTTTGAATTTAGTGGGATCTACCTATATTCCTTTTGCTGATATAATGTATCCTAGTAGCTTTCCTGATTAAACCCCAAATGCACACTTTTTTGGATTGAGGCTTACTTTGAATTGCTCCAATCTGACAAACATTTCTCTAAAATGGGTAGATGTTCCTCTCTTGAATGAGATTTAGCTCTTATATCATCTACATAGTCCTCCATGAATTTTTGCATCATGTTATGGAATATAGTTGTCATAGCTCTTTGATAAGTCACTCCAGCATTCTTTAAACCAAAAGGCATAACATTCCAATAAATCTCCCCCATACACATGTGAATGTTGTCTTGTCTTGATCTTTGGGTTCTATTTTTATTTGGTTATAGCTACTAAACCCATCCATAAGTGAGAACATCGAATGTACTACTGTTAAATCTACGATGGCATTTATGCTTGGTAGAGGAAAGTCATCTTTAGGACATGCAAGATTGAGATCCCTAAAGTCCATGCAAATTCTGATGGACTTGTCTAATTTTGAAGCTGACACAATGTTTGAAATTTATTGGGCATAATCAATAGCCCTGATAAATCCCACTTTCAACAATTTCTCCAACTCCACTTTTATGAGCAAGGCTATATGTGGATGCATCTTTCTTAGCTTCTATTTTACTGGTCTTACTCCTTTTATATTCAAATGATGCATGATCAATTTTGGATCTAGTCCTGGCATATCATCATATGACCATGCAAAGTTGATTTTTTTTTCCTTGAAGAATTTGATGAAATCATTTCTCTCTTCATTAGATAAATATGTCGCTAAGTGTATGATCTTCAGCTCTAATCTTGATCCAATGTTTAGCTTCTCTTTTGGTTCGATCAAGATAGGAGATATTTCATCATAGTGTGCAGGTAAAGTATCCAAACTCCCTTCCTTAGGTGCCTCAATTGGGTTTTCACCTTTGGAAACATTCTTTATTTCTTTCTCTTTTTTATCTAATGCTGGCACCATGTGGTTTTCAACATTAGATTCTTTTCCTTTTTTCCTTTTCTTTTTTTTTCATTTTTAAGTGAATTGAGAGTTTGGATACTTTAATTTTCCACTTCTTCCTGATACTTCATTGTAGAAGAAGGCTCTACTGCATTTAGGTATTGGGACATCAAGTTGTCATTTAAAAATGTTGGAAGGATGGTAGGTTCAATGGAATCCCATTCGATTAACTCCGGGTATATAAGGGTTAAGGGATCAATGCTTTGGCTTGGTTCGATGGGGTTTAGGGATAAGATCTCATTTGAAGGTTCAAACATTGTATCATTTAAATCTATAACATGTGCTTCTTCTAGATGTTCTAAAGAACTAGGGTCAAAGTATTCCTCACTAGAATCCTCTAAGGTTTTTGTTGGGTAAAAATCTCGTGGATTAAACCTAACATTAGATTCCTCCATAGCAGGTATCCCTGATTGTATGTAGGGTTCTCCTACCCATTGATTTACTTCAATTTCTTGAAGTTGGATGTCTTCTAATACCACTTGATTGGAACTAGAGGCTTGAGTCTGATTTGGTTCTATAGTTTGTTCCTTTTCTTTTCTAGGAGTGTAAGTATGAATGACATCAACCTCCTTATCTTGACACGACTCACTTGACAATGAATCCCATTCCCAACTATTAGACTCCTGATCACTATGTGAATCTAGTTGTAAAATTTGATCATAGACTTTAGGATTATTCTTTTGAGTGTACCCTTGTTCTAGGTACCCTAATCATGTCTTCTCTTTGTTTTCTATCTATGTCATTTCAATGGGTTCGATGAGTCCTTCATTTCTTATTCCCAAAGGTCCTTGTCCTTTGTATCCCATTTTCTGCATGATTTGAAATCTTTTCCCATATTGATGTGTGGGAATTCTTACATTTTGGATGCATTTTTCATCTGTGCTTGATTCCTCATCTTTATAAATCCAATTAAGAATTTCATTATCATCTTCATCAATGGATGAAGAGGTGTTTTCTCTCACAAAGTGATCATTATATTTATGGGGTACATTAGGTGGTCTTCCATATGATTTAGGAGATAATGGGAAGTCCATCATGGATAGTGAATATTCACCTACAACCTTTTGTTGAATTTGACATTGTTTATCAAAGTTTCTCATCATTTGATCCATTTTCTAGTAATGATCCTCCTTGGTGTAGACTTGGATCTTCTTTCAAATTTTCAGGAGTATTCTCCTCACTAACCTTCTCTTTTCCCTTTGCTGATGTAGTTAGGTTAGTGGGACTTTGGATGTCTTCAACAACAATTTATCTTTCTATCTTTTCCTTTTCCTTCAATAATGGAAGGTCCTTATAACTTTTACCTTGATCTTTTTTATTAGGTATGGACTTCTCTACATTATGCGGGACTAGAGAGTCATTAATAGGCTTCATGTTCTTACGATATTGGAAGGGGTTTGAGTCCCCACTTACCATGATTTCTTTCCCTAGATAAGTTAATTTTAGACATTGGTGGTAAGTAGAAGGCACAACCTACATTTCATGAATCCATGACGTGCCTAAAAAAATATTATAGGTCAAATTTACATCTAAAACTTGGAAGATGGTCTCTTTTTGCATAGGAACCACTCTGATAGGAAGTACTATGACTCCTTTAGATGCTCTCTCTTTGTCATCGTAGGATTTTATAGTTATTTTCTTCTTTGGGTCAATAGCCTCCTCAAAAAATCCTAGGGTTTTCACCAAGTTTAGGGTACAAATGTTTAAGCCGACTCCTCCATCGATAAGAACTCTCTTCACTCTATGTTTGTGAATAAGGACCTCTATATGTAAAGGTAAATTCTACAGATGATTCAGTGACATGTCATCTTTCTTAGAAAAGATAAGTAATGAGGTGCAGTAAGATGTCCTACCATGTTTTGAAACTTGTTTGCATCTAGGTTTAGAGGTACATTGGTCTCTACCAAGGCTTTCTCTAGAAACTCCTTATGAGTAGGTAAGAATTTAAGCAATTCTAGGATAGAGATCTGAGTAGGAGTTTGTTATAATTGGTCTACCAAATTGTATTGCTTTGAAGATGAAGATATGTTTTGATTTGGTAGAATGATCCTTGGAGAATTTCTAGTTAGGGTGATCTTAGAAGCTTGCCCCCTAGTGACAACATTGGATTATGCTTCTCTTGGTTTCTCTTTTACCACAATAACATTAATGGTATTGTCCTCTTCACTCAGAGTATTGATGATGTTATCATAGGTATGAGAAAAATTCCCTTTCTCATTACCTCTTTTATGATTCTGGTTGGTGTTTGATGACTCACCCTTTTCATGGTTTAGGAAAGGATTCTTGAAGGCCGTATGATCTTCATTGTTTTGGGGCCCTTCAACTTTGATAGTTCTGTCATCAATTAGGTTTTGCACTAAGTGTTTTAACTTCATGCACTCATTGGTTTTGTGACCCTTATTACGATGATACTCATAATGGTGAGAATCATTCCACCAATTAGGTTTAATTTGGGGTTCATAAGGCCTTAAATTAGGTAAAGTGATAATTTTGTTAGCCACCAAAGTTCTTAACGCATTTCCAAGGGTTCACCTAGAAAGGTGAATTTTCTATTTTGATTAGTGGAAAAGAAGGGTTTGGGCTTATTCCCATTAGCATTATTGAAAGGGTTGTTGTTATAATTATTGTTGGAATTGTTAGAATTATTGGAATTAAAATGAGCTTTATTCATTTGATTGAAATTGTATGAGGAATTCTCTCCACTTGATAAATTAAAAGGGGTAGCCTTTAAGTTGTGGGCCTCCACAACTCCATTGTTCATAATATTTTTGTTATTATCCTTTAACCATAGCTCAGGTTTATCATTGTGATTGTTGGTTCCCCTATTATTAATATAATTAGATACATAGTGATTATTATTGGTATTGGTATTGGGTTTATTGTCTTTGAACAATTTTATAAACAATAAGTTTTTTGAATGTTGGGGGACATTGAAGTTGGAGTCTATAGTTCATCTCCATGTTCAAATTATTCTTAAATATCTCCATTTTCTCCTTCTCAGGGATACTTCATGGATACCTTGTGAAAATGGTCCTCCACCTTTGTAGGAATCCTAGAAAGGATTCACCATCTTTCTATTTTGTATCATATAATTTGAGCATTGTGATCTCATGTTTGATATTGTAGGAGTAATGGGTTACAAATTTAGAGGCTAGTTCCTCAAAAGTCTTTATTCCTTGCAAAATTTTGGAGAACCATTCCATGGAAGGACCTCCCAAACTTCTTGGAAAAAGTCTCATTAGGTACGTAGTGTTGTGCATAAAATCAATGCTTAGAGCGCAAAATTCTCTAAGGTGATCCTGTGGGTCTGTTTTACCCATATATTTAGCATACATAGAAAACATTTTATTGAAAGGAAAATGTGCCATGACTAAGCTTTTTTTGAAAGGGAATGGGAACAAGGCCTCAATAGAGAAGGGCTTAGGTTCGATGACCTTTTTTATTGAATCAATTTGGGCTTGGAAATTTTTTAATTGTTGAGTCATAACATTCATCAGATTATCTTCTCCTTGGTTCTTCTTAAGTTTATCCACATCATAGTCACATGGGAGCTTTACCCCTACTTGGGCTAGGTTTAGGAAAAAATTCTCCCTATCTCTATTTATCAATTTATCCATAACCTCAAGAAATTCCATGTCTTGGGTGGCTCTATCAGCTCTTTCCTTAAGTGCTTCCTTAGGAGCTTGGTTAGTGTTATTTCTATTGTCATTGTTTCCTCCATGATGATAATTGTGAAATACAAAGTTTTGATCCATTAGATCAATTCTTTCTTCAAAAAGGTATGAGAGGCTATCCCCTTGGTTTTGATTATTGAAGGGACTTTGATATTCAAACTCAAGAACTTCTTTGGCAAGGCAAGTGTCATCTTCTTGTAAGGACAACTTGAGTTTGTGAGAACGTGTGGAAACTAACATCCAACAAGGTTTGATTTTGAATTGATCCTTCAATTTGGTAATTGTTTATTTTTATATGAAGAGATTAAAAAAATAAGATGTGCTTTCAAATGGATATCTCTCACTTGTTCTATGTATTTTCAAACACAATAACCAAAAATACACTTGTTTCATTTGAACCCTTTTCAAAATAAGTCTTTGAATTTGAACAAACGTTATCACGGGTTTTTGCACAAAAAGATACTTCAAGCAATCTACCTAGTTCACAATTGGTTCATAAACATGGCTCTATAAGGTAGTCTTTGCTAATTTAAAAATGTATTTTATCAAGATTTCATTCAAAATGGATGTTAAACTTTCATCCTCCAAGAATTAGGAGGCTTCCCACCACCAGTATGTCAGAGTTTTGTGCAATCCCGTAGGACTACTCGAGGAAGTTAGAAATTTTAATACCCTTTTGTCACACAACCCATTAAGGATTTATGTATTTTATTTTAGAGTGGGTCATATTATTGTGGCAAAGGTGATTGTATCCCACTTTGGGTTGTCCCTCTCACCGACCTTCTTAAGGAAAATCTTAGGAGGTGAGCCCGCTATGGATCTAGCATGTTCATTTTGAACGCAATAATGTGGAATAAAGAGATGGGTTTTGGGAATTTAATTCACCAAAAGGTGAAGAGAATATCCCTAGATATTCCTCAATTCCCAAACACGTTTAACAAGGTTCAATTACTAAACCTACTAACTAATGAGAATCGAGTGTTTCTACTCTTTTCTACAAACAAGGGGTTTCAAATTTTAGTGTTTGATTTACTTAGCCTTTCTTTGAATCAAGATATTTTGACACTTTTGGCATTTGATTCACTTTAAAAGTGAAGAGCATAGGCCTAATATCAAAATCTCCCAAACAATAATAGGCTACTTTAATTACTAGATTTTTGAAAATGACAAAGCAACAATTTAAGCAAAAATTGACCAAGTTTTAGGATTACCTCATTTCGATGCTAGCAAAGGCTAGGGGCATTTTTGATGAGTTTTTTCAATTTTATGCTTACCTAGTGGTGATCATTCCTTTCCATGTGCTTTTCCTCCAACTAGTTAGTCAACACAACCAGCCAAAGTGAAGAAAACAAGGATAACTTTGAATTTTAAGCCCTATTTATCAAACTTTGAGAAAAATTGATTAAGGAAAATAAATCCAATTAAGTGACATGACCTTTGATTTATATGATTCTATAACTTTCAAATATTGTTCATATACCTTGCTTTCTTGTTGATAATCCTCTAAAACTAGCTTGATATGTGGAATATTCTCCTTTTTAATCCTCCTTGCCAAAGCCTTTCCTTTGCTATTAAATCTAGTCTCTGGTTTTTTAATTCTTTTGTGATCAATCATCCTACAGAGACATATAAATCATTTTCTGACAGTCAAAATCTATAAATTTTCAATTTAATCAAAAGAGTTACAGAATTATTGAACGCACTATTTAAATACTCAAATGCACTATGGATCGGCTTAAAAGCACTACTAAAATTTTCAAAAGCACTGAAACAAAATGTAAAAGTGCTAATAAAATTAGCAAAGGCATTATAAAAAGATTGAACATGCTAGAGAATTATGCAAATGCGCTGGCTAGTCAGGGAAAAAGTGCTGAAAGAATATTAGACAGAACATAGAAAGAATCAAACACACTCTTTCTTGTTAGAAAGTAAAGTCCACCAAGATAACTGAGAGGGGGGGGTGAATCATTTATCAGATAATTATAACTTTTATCATCTTCAACAACATTAAACCATATAAGCAATATAATTACCAACCATAGAAAGATATTCATATAGTGCAAACCGAGCAGACAGTGGAAACTGAGCAAGTTAGTACAAACCGATCAGGACAATGTAAACCGAGTAACATCTTGTCTACCGAGTCACCAATGCTTACCGAGTTCAATACCTACCGAGTGATCAGTATGAACCGTGCCTTCACTTCTACCGAGTGCATGACGATGCTGAGTAATGCAGTGGACGCCGAGTATCAGAAAGTCACCGAGTCAGTTTGAAGGAACTGAGTAACCATATTTGGGCCGACTTAGTAGCACTTATGTTTATTTGTCAAGCCGACTGTGTAATTGTAATTGTAATTAATTGTTTGAGACTTGTATATAAACAATATTGTAAAAAGATAAATTATGATGAAGGAGAATATATGTGAAAGAGTAAGAAAGACAGAAATAAGCGAATTACAGAAGGCTTCAGAAGTATAAGGTTCAGCAAAGACAAATTCATCATAGAAGGTGATCAGTACATCAGCGAATCTCATTCAGCAATCCAGTTGCAAAGCAGAGATCTACTGTTTCATTCTAACAGGTGAATCAGTACTAAATCCTTTAACCAGGTAGACTTAACAGTCTTTGTAAAAATCTCTTTACCGAGTGCATACTTCACTGTATGTTTGTAAATCCTTTAACAAGGTGGATTTAGCAATCCTTATTGCTCCTAACAGGGCAGATCATCAGAAGTGATCAAATTGTAAGCCTTAACCGGCCAACTTTATTCTGCAGTATTAAAGCTTTGTGGATTTCATCCCCACCCCAGTTTTACTTTCTTTTGGAAGGTTTTTGGGTAACCAAATCTTTGTGTCATTATTGTGAATGCTTTCAAGTTTCATGCTTTCTGTATGCAAAGGTTAAAAAGTAAAATACATGTTAAAATATGAAGAAAATTTGGAGTTACTGATTCACCCCTCCCCTCTCAGTAACTTGGTTAATTCCTGAATATTTCCAACAATTGGTATCAGAGCTGCATTGGTTCTCAAGACAAAGCTTAACTAGCTTGAGCAAAGATCCAGGACAATGGAGGTATTCAAACTGAACAAGGTGATTGAAAATGAAAAGCTAGATCTGGAAATGGCCATAGCTAAACTCAAAGAAGCAAAAGAACATCTTTCCCAATCCCTAAGAAGAAGGAAGGAACTTGCAAATCAGATGAATGATCAGAATTACATTGAAGAAAAGATTGAAGATCTTCTTCCCTCAAATAACTCAGATGAAGCAAACAATGCTATCAAAGAACTCCTAGAAAAGAATGGGTCTCTGCAGGAAGAAGTGAGAAAATTGAAAAGAGAACAAGAACTACACTCTACAAGATTCTGTGAGATCTTGGAACAAAGAAACAAGTTGAAAGATGAATTAGATGGAAGAAACATTGAAGTCCAAAACAAAACCCTTCAGCTAGAAAATCTAATTGATCAGATCTCTCATACAAATGAAGAAATTCTAAATCTAAGTTCAGAAGTAGAAAACACAAGAGAAGAACTAAGATCTGAAAAGGAAATCAATCTAAGATTGATGGATGACCTAAACGCTGAAAAACAAATCAATGAAGGAATGCTGAAAAGTCAAGAAGACTTGAATCAGCTGTATGAACGAAATCTTCATAGGCAAAAAGGAAAAGCAGGACTTGGATACAAAGAAGAAGGCGAATCCTCTAAGCAAGGTACTCAAAGAAATCAAAAACCTACTTGTAATCATTGTGGTAAAATAGGACATACTTCAAATAAATGTTGGAACAATGAAAAAGCAGAATTCAATGGAAAATGTTATAGCTGCAATCAACCTGGTCATAAAGCAAATGAATGCAGGGAAAAACCTAGATTCAGAGGTAATTGTCACAAGTGCAACAAACAAGGTCACAAGGCATCCGAGTGCAGATCCAAGACATTTAATCCAGCAGAACAAATTGTGAAAGCAATGTTTGGATGGGACTACAACACCTGGTGTAGATGTCATTACTGTGGAGAATATGGACACATTGACATGAATTGCATAAAACATCATCTAAGGAAAAGAGATACTACCGTAAGATGTTTCAAATGCACTAAACTCGGTCACATAGCCAGAAACTGCATGAATGCTAGTGAAATTGAAGAAGGAAAGAAGAATGAAGCAACTAAGGTCAGGAAACAGGTAAGACAAAAATGGATTCCTAAAGCTACCGAGCAATCCAGTCCAAGTAATGGAATGGATGGCTCTATCGACTCAAACTAAATTTTCAAGGAAGCACTGGAACTGTACTCTCATAGATCAATCTCAAGCAGTTCCAGAACTGAAATTAAAAGAAAAGTCTAAATCAGCATGCAAGATGCAGTGAGATCACAGGGAGGTCGGTATAGTCTTCACCGAGCAAGGTCGGTATAGTCTTCACCGAGCAAGGTCGGTACCTGTCTTTACCGAGCGAGGTCGGAGCATTATGAATTCTCAAAGTTCACCGAGTTGCGAAGTCTTTTCCGAGAAATTAATTCTTGGTGGGTGACAGTCTGTCAGAATTCCAACCCTAATTTGAAATAAGCATTAATGACAGTATTGTAAACAAAAAGCAAGTAATCAAACTCATTCTTCACCACGAATCTGTAAGCACTTTGAGAGCAAAAAACTTCAAGGGCAACCCGGCGATTTAATACTCTTGCGAAAGGAATTTTCTGTGAGCTACCATGGCATCATCCAGCACTTCAGCGAAGAAAGGATCAGATATGTTAGTCCAAGGGGAGTGGAAAGCACCAAATTTTAAGATCGTGCCCGCAATTGCAGCAACCCTAGATCCGAACGGAGCTCAATCTCAGATTCCTCTTATGGTACTACTTATCAATGATATCCGTAATCATTTTAACTGTTCTATTCAAGAAATGGGAAACCTAGAACTAGACATTGTGCATGAGGAACTATGTGTGGATGGTACTTTGAAACCCGAGCACAAACATCTGGAAGATAAGGGTTTAGTCCACATTGCACATCTTCCTCGAAACTTTCGAGATAAATGGGTTAGGTACATTCTCAGCCGAGTACACGATGGCAAGATTTGGCTTGAGCAACCTATTGAGATCACAAAGAAAATGATTCAACAAATCACCGGTCTTCCCATGTTGAACAAAGCTAAAACTACCAAAACCCTAGGTCGGACAGAACTAGAGAAGAAAACCCTAGCCGAGTGGGATGGTAGAGGTATGAAGGTTAGCAGCATTACTGACGCCGAACTGAAGTTTGGTACACATATCATTGCCCACAAGATCTACAGTTCTAGTCGACAGAACAGTGTCTCCTGTGAAGCTGTTGACCTAGCATACAAAGTGGTCAAAAACAACTTGACATTTGACCTAGCAGACTTATTGTTGAAACAGTTCAACAAGAACATGGAAAGCATCAAAACTTCCAAAAACAATCCATGTAAGTTTGGATCCTTGTTAGTCTGTTTATTCTTCTATGTTCAGAAATTCTTCCCTTCTAAAGGAAAAGTTGTATGGAGAAAAGATGTGCCAGTACTTTATGAAATTAATGAATACATCGCAGAAATGGGTGAAAACTTTGAAAGCATCATGGATAATTATTTTGAGTCTTTCAAAGAGAAAATGAATGACAGATTTCGGATTCCACAGAAGTTGGTGGAAGATTACAAAGATGACATCCGTTTTATGGTAGATTGTGATAATGTGTATATTCAAGCAGTTAAACCAAGAACTGTATATGTAAAACCTCTTCCTTATGAGGTAAACATTGATGAAACCAAGAACATCATTGAAGCACTTCTAAATCAGCCTGTCAATCCCAAAGCCCCATATTTTGGAACATACGATGAAGCTAAGGTGAGAATTGAACTAAGCATAAAGCTTCCACAGGCGGTAAACAAAGGAAAGAAAAGGATAGCTAAAATGCAAATGATAACCGAGGAGAAAGAGGAAATAGGTGAAAAAGAAGAGGAAAAGGATGAGAAAACAGAGGAACCAGAACCTGCAAAGAAGAAAGGAAAATTTTTTATCACTAAGGCATCTGTGCCTCCCACTGCTGTGTTTACAAGGAGAAATACTAGAGGCAAGGCAGAAAAGGCAGATAAAGACATAGTATTCAAAAGGCCTCCTCTAACCCTTCAAGAAAAGCTCAAACTCTTCAGAGATGGATCAGGATCTGGAGTAAGTAACATAAAATCCTTGAAATATGAAACCAGATCGGAAGCAGAACAGAAGGAAATAGAAGATGCTGTTGTTGAGAAGATGGGACAGTGGAAATACTCTCCTGAAGAAATTACCCCACAGATTCCAGCAGTTCTATTGAATCCAATAAGAATGAGATGGAGCAATGCAAGGCAAACTGTGATAGACATATATGATCAAAACCTGAGACAGTTGATGCCGAGCTTGAACAATGATGAATTAAAGAAGGTACTAAAAGAAAATGAAAATAAAATGACATTGAAGTTCAATACTTGTTTGATTTTGATCAACAATATTGAATCGGTTGTGAAGGCTGCAAAAGCCACATGGAAGAACATATACCACCTTCACCAACCGAGCATTGAAACTGTAATAATAAAGGATATTGAAGATGACAGCGATGAACAAGAAGAAGATACCGAGGTAGATGATACTGTAAGGATAGCAGCAGAAGTCATTGCATCCCTTCCTACCTCTCCAGTGAAAATCTCTTCATCCAGCCCAGAGACACCTTCAAGCATGGTTGTGACAACTTCCACATTTGTCCAATCATCCCTAGCAACATCAGAGGCAGCTACCATTTCTTCTACCGAGCTGCAGTCTCCTGTACCAGTAAGTTTTCCAGCTTTTGAATCATCAAGTGTAAATATTTTAAGTTCTCCAGTAGAAAGTATACCAGTGTCAATAGCCAGCCCTACTTTATCTACTGTCACTACTACAAGAGCATTAAGTACAGATAAGCCTAAGGCTCTACCGAGTATAAAATTTTTGGGTAAAAATATAGTTGAGGATATAGACCTAGACGAAGAGATAGAGATTCCTACATTAGATTTTGCAAATCTCTCAGCAGACCAGATGCAGAATATAGGTGAGATCCTCCAAAGGAAAGCAAAACAAAAGAAGCTTAAGGAGGAGAGAGATAAAGAGTATCAAATCATCAAAGATGCTAAGGACATTTTGTCTGATGCATTAGGCATTAAAGTAGACTCCTCCCAGCATGTTTTGTTACAATTAGCAGAGGCAGTTGAGAAATACAATGAGGACTCATCCGGGATAGAAAAGTTAGTTGAAAGAGCCGAGAAGAGATTCAACAATAAAGTGCTTGAGCACATTGCTCAGCACATAGCTATTAACCAAGTAGAATTGTCTTCAGTTTTGTCTAACATAGAGTCTATTTATTCGAATGCTACCTCTCTTTTGGCCAGACTATGCAATTTTGCCGAGTCCACAAAGGATGTCAAAGATAAAATGAATAAAATGGATGAGGATATGAAGATTAGCATACAGAAGCTGCAACTTGAACCAAGTTCAAGCTCTGCTCATCACATGAAAATTTCACATCTATCCAATATGCAGTCTGATCTATTGAAAGAAGACTCAAGGATCCGGTCCACACTGCTAGACATCCAACACATGATCCTTCCCATCATGAATACAATGTATAAGCACATTGAACATTCCAGAACATTGATTCATGACAATCAGTTCTCTATAGCAGATCACATGATTGAACTCTCTGCAGAAGTCCAAATTGCTATACAAACATGTAAAATCCTGCAAGAAAGTTGGGACAGAACCCTGGCACTAATAATGAAGGTACATTCTGATTTCTTATCAAATTTTGGATTCTCTCTGTAAATAACTTGTATATGCACCTTTGGCATTATCGTCAAAAAGGGGGAGATATGTATAGAAGGAGAGATATGTATACTATATAGATTTGTATAAGAAACAATTAGCACATTGAAAGGGGGAGACAATGTATAAAGCCCTATAACAAAGACAAATTTTGAAAAATCAAAATAAAACTCAGTATGATTCGTGTATATAAATTTTGGCCAATAAGTGTTTTTGTCACTAATGCCAAAGGGGGAGATTGTTGGCATTAAGCAGTATTGCCACTAGTGACAACACTTATTTGCATTCTAAATGTAAACCGAGCAGATAGTGCAAACCGAGTAGACAGTGCAAACCGAGCAGACAGTGCAAACCGAGCAGACAGTGTAAACCGAGCAGACAGTGCAAACCGAGCAGACAGTGCAAACCGAGCAGACAGTGCAAACCGAGCAGACAGTGCAAACCGAGTAGACAGTGCAAATCGAGCAGACAGTGCAAACCGAGCAGACAGTGCAAACCGAGCAGACAGTGCAAACCGAGCAGACAGTGGAAACCGAGCAAGTTAGTACAAACCGATCAGGACAATGTAAACTGAGTAACATCTTGTCTACCGAGTCACCAATGCTTACCGAGTTCAATACCTACCGAGTGATCAGTATGAACTGTGCCTTCACTTCTACCGAGTGCATGACGATGCCGAGTAATGCAGTGGACGCCGAGTATCAGAAAGTCACCGAGTCAGTTTGAAGGAACCGAGTAACCATATTTGGGCCGACTTAGTAGCACTTATGTTTATTTGTCAAGCCGACTGTGTAATTGTAATTGTAATTAATTGTTTGAGACTTGTATATAAACAATATTGTAAAAAGATAAATTATGATGAAGGAGAATATATGTGAAAGAGTAAGAAAGGCAGAAATAAGCGAATTACAGAAGGCTTCAGAAGTATAAGGTTCAGCAAAGACAAATTCATCACAGAAGGTGATCAGTACATCAGCGAATCTCATTCAGCAATCCAGTTGCAAAGCAGAGATCTACTGTTTCATTCTAACAGGTGAATCAGTACTAAATCCTTTAACCGGGTAGACTTAACAGTCTTTGTAAAAATCTCTTTACCGAGTGCATACTTCACTGTATGTTTGTAAATCCTTTAACAAGGTGGATTTAGCAATCCTTATTGCTCCTAACAGGGCAGATCATCAGAAGTGATCAAATTGTAAGCCTTAACCGGCCAACTTTATTCTGCAGTATTAAAGCTTTGTGGGTTTCATCCCCACCCCAGTTTTACTTTCTTTTGGAAGGTTTCTGGGTAACCAAATCTTTGTGTCATTATTGTGAATGCTTTCAAGTTTCATGCTTTCTGTATGCAAAGGTTAAAAAGTAAAATACATGTTAAAATATGAAGAAAATTTGGAGTTACTGATTCACCCCTCCCCTCTCAGTAACTTGGTTAATTCCTGAATATTTCCAACAATTCATACACAATAACACAATGGCACAAGATATGTTAACTAGGGAACCTCTTGATCAAAGAGTAAACCCCGGTGGGAATGATGCCCAAAAAAGATGCACTAATATGAATATTCCTTGTTAGAGGATGGATTCTATTAGGAGTCTTATGAAATACATTCAGTATATATGAATCCTTGTTAGGAGATTTTGAATCCCTCTTAAAAGATTCTAACCCAGTTAAGAGTTATGGAAGACAGAAGGACCCACTACCCAAACAACTTCAGGGTAAGATCACTGAACACACTGTCCAAATAATCTTTGCATTACTCAATAGAATAATATGTTACCTCTTCTCTAACTATGCCAAACTACACTCACTATTACATCAGATCTCAACTTCAGATCTTTGTACTTCGCATGTCTTCCTTTACAAATTCACTTTCATACTTAGCTCTTTTCTTCACTTCATGCATACAACATCACAGCCACTGCTACCATATCATAATTACACACTTTTAACATTAAAACTACTATACAACAAGGAAATAGATTCCTTCCTTTATACCACACTCAAATAATTACAAATGAGTTGGCACACAATTACAAAATAAAAGTTTCCACACGCTACACCAAAATTACACAAAACTGTCAGCTTCCAAATACAATAAATCTTCACTCGTGTGACCTCAAAGTCTACAATATCATCCACATCACTATCAATGTGTCTTCAAATTCCCTTTAACTACGCAAAACTAAATTCCATCCCGATTAGGAGATATCATCCGATTTCCACAAACCACTACTCAGGAACACTGCTTGAATACTGCTTCCACCAAAATGATTATAACTTCCATGAATAAATGAATTACTTTCTACACTCTTAAAAATATACATATAACATATCAAAGAGTATAACCTCAACATCACATAGCTCCAACTATAATAACCCACGTGCGCTAATCCAAACTCTGTCTACTTCTGTGCAAGTTTTCGGTAAATCACTGTGTTAACATCAATGACAATCATAGTCATGAATGCAACAAAAACTGCTACAAAATGTCTGCCAAACATTTAGCATTCATTCCTAACAATCTCCCCCATTGGCATTGATGGCAACATAGATGAAAAAATCCAATGTTCCAAAAATCCAATACTACAACACTGCTTCTTCAAATCCTCTTCATCAATCAAATCTTGCTTCGTTATCCTATACAGTTCTCTCCAACAGATGTCTCAGATTGTTTTTCATGTATACTTCTCCCCCATTGACATCAATGACAAAAATTTCATCACTATGTCAATAACAACTCAATGTCAAAAGACACTTTTTAGAAAATACATTTACTAGAGTCCTCATGACTCAGCCCAGATACACATACTCCCCCATAGAGGAAGTACCAACATCCAGTCTAGAAGAAAGATAAGGCTCATATACCACTGGATGGATGCAACCAACTGCATCACTTCTCAAAAGTAGGCTGGGGCATAACCCCAAGCATACCTCTCAGATACTCAAATGTATCCTTAGGCAAAGGCTTTGTGAATATATCTGCTATCTGCTCCTTTGTACTTATGTATTCAAGTTTGACTTCTTTCTTAGCAACTTTCTCTCTTATAACATGATACTTAATCTCTATATGCTTTGTCTTAGAATGTAATATAGGATTCTTAGACATACTAACTATATTGGTGTTATCACAATGTATGACAACAGGATCAACAAATTTTATTCCAATATCCTTTAGCATTTGCTTCATCCAAATTATCTGGTTACAACTGTTTGCTGCTGCTACATATTCTACTTCTATTGTGCTTTGTGAGATACAATTCTACTTCTTGCTTAGCCAAGAAACTAATCTTCCTCCAAGGAAAAATGCTCCACCATTGGTGCTTTTCTTATCATCAACACTGCCTCCCCAATCAACAGCTATATATGCACATAGGGTAAAATCATCAAATTTTTCATAGCATAGTCCATAGTCCATTGTGCCTCTTAAATATCTCAATATCATCTTTACTGCTGCATACTGTGATTCTCTAGGTTCAGCTTGAAATATTTCTACAATTCCAACTGAATGTGCTATATCAGGTCTTGTATGAGTCAAATACTGTAGTCCTCCGATCATAGATCTGTATTTCTTCTATTCTACTATAGGAGTCTCATCTGTGCTAGATAACTTATGTCCAATCACCGTAGGTGTTCCAAGTAGTTTACAATCCTCCATTCAAAATCTTTTCAACAAGTCATTTAGGTACTTTGTCCTACTTACAAAGATACCATCAATTTTTTGTGTTTTCTATAATCCCAAAAAGTATTTCATCTCACCAATCATACTCATTTCAAATTCAGTCTTCATTTCATCAGCAAATTTGTCACTGGCTTCATCTTCTCCTCCAAAGATAATGTCATCAACAAAAATAACTATAACTAACAAACCATTTTCAATTTCTTTTGTGTATAGATTACTATCAGCTATTCCTTTTATAAATCCCAATTTTAACAAATACTTATCTAGTCTTGCATACCAAGTTCTAGGTGCTTGTTTAAGTCCATATAAAGCTTTCTTCAATTTACATACCATGTCTCCTTCTTGAGTTAAAGGAAAACCTTCAGGTTGCTGAATGTAGACTTCTTCTTCCAATTCTCCATACAAAAATGCTGACTTCACATCCATCTGATACACTTTGAATTTCTTGTAAGCTGCATATGCCAAAAACATTTTTACTACTTCAATTCTTCCAACAGGTGCAAAGGTTTCTTCATAGTCAATTGCTTCTTGTTAGTAACCCTTACATACCAATCTTGCTTTGTTTCTTACTACTTCTCCTTGTTCATTCATCTTGTTTCTGAATACCCATTTAGTTCCAATAACATTCTTGTCTTTAGGTCTAGGGACCAATTCCCATGTCTTGTTCTTTTCAATTTGATCTAATTCTTCTTTCATATCATTAGTCCAACTTTCATCTTCACAAGCTTCATTAGTAGTCTTAGGTTCAATTTGAGAAATCAAACATAACTATTCGTGTGCCTTATTTTGAGTAAGAACTCCTCTTTTGATGCTTCCAATAATTTGTTCAAAAGGATGATTCCTTAAGAAACTCTTGCTAGGTGTCACTATCTTAGATCTCTCTTCAGTTGTAGGTTCTTCAATAACTTCACTGTGGCTTTCATTCAACAAATCACTATCAGTTTCATAAAACAATTCAGTAGGTCCAGTGTCAGGTTTAGGATAAGCTTCTTCATTAGATTCATAATTAAGCATTCTTTCCTGAATTTTGAACTTTTCATCAACTTTAACATTTGTGCTTTCAACAATAGTCTTAGTTATTTTATTGAAACATCTATATGCTTTGCTTTTCAAAGAATATCCAAGAAATATACCTTCATCACTTCTAGGATCAAAATTTCCAATATCATCATCTCTCTTTATATAACATTTGCTTCCAAAAATTCTAAAATACTTAACTGAGGGTGCATGTCCAAACCATAATTCATAAGGTGTCTTGTCCGTGTCTGCTCTGATTTGTACTCTATTCATTGTATACACTACTGTGTTCACTGCTTCTCGCCAGAATATCTTTGCCAAATAATTTTCAAATAACATAGCTCCTTCTGCTTCAGTCACTGATATGTTCCTGCTTTCTGCAATGCCATTTTGTTCAGGTGTTCTAGGGGCTGAATACTATCTTTTAATGCCATTTTCTTCACAAAAGTTGTTAAACTCTCTAGAATTAAATTCTCCACCTCTATTAGATCTCAAACATCTAATCTTCATTCTAGATTCATTCTCAACTTTATTCTTAACAATCTTAAACTTATCAAATGCTTCATATTTTTCTTTAAGAAATGCAATCCACATCATTCTTGTAAAATCATCAACAAGAATCATAAAATACCTTTCTCCATAGAATCCTCTAGTCCTGGAAGGACCACTCAAATCTATATGAACAATCTCCAGCTTCTCTGTAGATATAAAATTCTTACTAGGAAAAGAACTTCTCTTCTGTTTAGCCATTACACATTCTTTGCAAATCATGTTAGTAGGCTTCATAATTTTAGGTAAATCTCTTATTGCAAGTGTAGTACTTACTTTCACAATGTTGTCAAAGTTTATATGACAAAACCTTCTATGCCATAACCAAATGTCATCAATATTTGTAATCAAACATGTCATCTCAATAGGATTCAAATGAAATAGATTACCTCTGGTTCTACATCCAGTTCCAATCAGATTTCCATCTTTATCCTTTATCACACAAGTTTTCTCAGTAAACAAAACTTGATATCCTTTATCAACTAACTGTCCAACACTCAAAAGATTATGTTTCAATCCATCCACAAAATAAACATGATCAGTATTAGTCTTTCCATCAAGAGTAATAGATCCTATACCTTTAATCAAACAAGGTGCATTGTTTCCAACTCTAACAACTCCTCCATCATATTCATTCAACTTTATGAACTTTTTCATGCCTCCAGTCATATGATGTGAACAACCACTATCTATAATCTAATCAAATTTCTTTTCAACTTGAGAAACTAAGGCTTTTTCTTCCTTAACATCAGTTTCAAGATTTTCTTCTTTAATTTCTACAAATCCTATGTCATCATTATTTTTAGTATCACTTTCACTTAAAGTTCTTCCTATACTAGCTTCAAGATCTTCATCATTAGCATAATAACACTCCTTAGATCTTCTAGGTTTGAAATTGCTTTTGTACTTTTTAACTCTCTTAGGACATTTAGATGCAAAATGACCATATTCTTGACAAGTCCAACATTTAAATATTTTCTTACCGTCTAGTTCTCTTTTTACAAGCAAGGCAATACCTTCTTCAATCTTCTTGTCTTCTTTATTTCTAGATCTACTACTGCCAGCATAATCTCCGCTCACACTGGTGCTTCTTGACAAAGTAGGGTGAACACTAAGAGCACTGAATGCTATCTCCATTCTAGGTAAGTCTCCTAATAATCTCAGGTTCAGTTCTGCTACTTCCAATCTTCCAAGAAGAGTTTCTCTTGTAAAGTTTGTTGTATAAGGTATCACTTGTTCAATCATCTCTGTTGTCTGCTTAAATGTAGGAGTAAATGTCCTCAGAATTTTCCATATCACTTCATTCTTTGTTTTTGTTCCTCCACAAGATTTTATACCTGTAATGATCTCTGACATTCTACCAATATAACTTCTAATAGATTCATGTTCCAACATTCTTATATCTTCAAATGCACATATCCAATTATGTAATCTAACTCTTTTTGCATGTTCATCACCTTCAAAAGTGGAGTGTAAAGCATTCCAAATTTCATGAGATTTTTTCAAATATTTTACCTGATTGTACTCATTCTCTGGAAGTGTTGTCGAAAGTGCTTCTCTTGCAAGTATGTTACACATGAATAGATCTCTCTCTTCCGCAGTACATGTTTCAAGATTGTCCTCTTCAATGATAGTCTTATTATTATTTGTAATCAACCAATAACCTGGTCCTAAACATAATAGGTGTGTCTTCATCTTTTCTTTCCAGCTATCAAAATTTACTCCATCAAACTTAGGGCTTTCTTTCCTAAAATTTTCCATGTATCTCCTTAAGCTGTTAAACTTCTTCTTCAAGGACTTGCTGCTCTGATACCAATTGTTAGAAAGTAAAGTCCACCAAAATAGCTGAGAGGGGGGGGGGTGAATCAATTATCAGATAATTATAACTTTTATCATCTTCAACATCATTAAACCATATAAGAAATATAATTACCAACCATAGAAAGATATTCATACACAATAACACAATGACACAAGATTTTTGACTAGGGAACCTCTTGATCAAAGAGTAATCCTCGGTGGGAATGATGCCCACAAAAGATGCACTAATATTAATATTCATTGTTAGAGGATGGACGTTGTTAGGAGTCTTATGAAATACATTCAGTACATATGAATCCCTATTAGGAGATTTTGAATCCCTATTAAAAGATTCTAACCCAGTTAAGAGTTATGGAAGATAGAAGGACCCAATGCCCAAACAGCTTTAGGGTAAGATCACTGAACACACTATCCAAATAATATTTTTCTTACTCAATAGAATAATATGTTACCTATTCTCTGACAATGCCAAATTGCACTCACTATTACATCAGATCTCAACTTCAGATCTCTGTACTTCGCATGTCTTCCTTCACAAATTCACTTTCATACTTAGCTCTTTTCTTCACTTCATCCATACAACATCACAACCGCTGCTACCATATCATAATTACAAAATTTTCACATTACAACTAATATACAAAAAGGAAATACATTCCTTCCTTTATACCACACTCAAATAATTACAAATGAGTTGGCACACAATTACAAAATAAAAGTTTCCACACGCTACACCAAAATTACACAAAACTGTCGGCTTCCAAATACAATAAATCTTCACTTGTGTAACCTCAAAGTCTACGCTATCATCCACATCACTATCAATGTGTCTTCAACTTCCCTTTAACTACGCAAAACTAGATTCCATCCCAATTAGGAGATATCATCCAATTTCCATAAACTGCTACTTAGGAACACTGCCTGAATACTGCTTCCACCAAATTGATTATAACTTCCATGAATAAATGAATTACTATATGTGCTCTTAACCATAGACATATAACATATCAAAGAGTATAACCTCAACATCACATAGCTCCAACAGCAATAACCCACGTGTGCTAATCCAAACTATGTCTGCTTCTCTGCAAGTCTTTGGTAAATCACTGTGTTGACATCAATGACAATCATAGTCATGAATGCAACAACAATTGCTACAAAATGTTTGCCAAACATTTAGCATTAATTCTTAACATTTCTTTGTGTAAAGGTGTAAAACTTTGTCGTCAACATGTTGTTACAGTGCTCAGAAGCGCTGTTAAAATGCTCAAACGTGTTGTTAAAATACTCAAATGCGCTATTTCACCTACAAAACAAAGAGTTAAACATGCAAAAATTTGAAAATATTAAATTTTCTAGATTTTTAGAAAAATGAGGCCTAATGCCCCATGGTGGGTGCCATTTTGTGTACTAGAAAAAGTACCTTCATAGGGTTAGTATTACAAATAAATGAATAAAATAACTAAATAACCATAAAGGAAGAGCTTATTTTAACAAATAAAGAACAATTAAGCACTCTATGGCTCTCTATTTAGGGGTGCTATTAATAAGCTCTTAGCAAGCTCTCAATAGTGTTAGTCCTAAAATGGGAATTGATTATGATAAAGAAAAGCTAACAATTAATCCAATTAGAAATGCTAAGTTTCTCCTATTTTGCCTTTCTAGCTCTAAATTGCAAGAAGTTTGATGCTATTCTCAGATTTGTGGATGATTTGTGATTGAATTATGCCTTGGTTTTATAGATTTAGGCAAGGGTAGGGGGTGTAGTTGAGTTGATCATGATTAGGCTTGAGTTAAGTCCATGGTTCCACCTTTGGAGACCATTTAAATATTGTGTCCTCAAAGCTTGGGACAAGAAGACAAAATGAGTGGACAAGAATATCTTTTCAAATGAGTGATTGAGATTCAATTTAGGCTTGTTCCTTGTGAGATTGATCCTCAATTCCTATTGGTTGATTGATTTTTCTCTCATTTGGTGGTTGAGAGAAAATAGGAATTAATTAATTGAATTTAATTAAATTTTTTAGCCATGTGTACCCCTTAAATGGGTTGATTTGATTTAAATTGAACCATGTAATTAATTAAAGATTAATTACATAATTAATTGATTTATCATGATTTAATCGATTTAAATTGATTTAATGGCTTTTGATTTTCAATTAATTTCGGATGAAGGTTTAATTGCAATTTATCTTTGACTTTGATCTTGATTTGATTTAATTGCTTTGAAATGCCTTGATTTGCCTTAATTTCTCATTAAAATGATCTTGTCCAATTTTTAGTGATTATAGTAGCTATTTAGTGTCATCAAGTTTCCATCTCCGATTATCCTCTTCTGCAACATCTTATATCTAGCTTCCATAGATCTTGTGGCTTCTTCTATTCTTCTTTTTCCTCTTTCTTCTTTGTTTCTACTTCTACCTTTTGTTTCTTAGGGCTTCTTGGTTTTTTAGATCTTGTAGATATCCTAGGAGTGCTCGCAGGTGCAACCTCTTGTGCTATATTCTCATGTGTAATTGATAAATCAATTATATTAGGAGTGGGACTTATTGTCTTTTCTGCTTTAGAAGGAGGAGGTGCCTCAATTTCCAAGCTAGAGGACCCTTCTATCATCTTTGTCCTTCTTTTATTTGTTCCTTTATAATTCCCTCCTTCGCAGTTATGCCATCACCTATTTTCTCTATTTTTATTTTCCTTGTTCCCTTGTCCTATTCTTCTCTAACTTTTCTTGAATTCTCTTCATAGGTTCCCCATCTCTCTTCAAATGTATCTATTTCAACTGCTAGTACATGATCAACTTGCATTGTGAGAACCTTAGAACTGACCTCATACCCCATATGGAAACACTATTTCTTTCTTGGTTCTACTGCTTCAAATCACACAGAGTCTATTTCAACCATGAAACATATTGTGTCTTTATACTTCTCTACCAACTCCTCAGGTATCCTATGTCTCTCCTTCATTTTCCTTTGAAGGATCTTAATCATTGCAAATAATTCACTATTTACCCAATCTTTCTTCTATCTCCTAAATCTCTCTAATATCTATATGCCAGTAATTATATTGTCTTTCCATGCTCTAGGGTGTATTCCAAGAAATTTGTGTACAATGTGAATGTACATGTGTACCACGAGTGATCCAAACCTGAAAGCTTTTGATTTATCCTTCTTGATAATACTCACATTTTCTAGGAACTATTGTTGTTAGGAATTAATGCTAAATATATCCTATGGGGGAGTATTTTTAGTCATTTTGTAGTAGTTGTTGTTGCATTCATGATTGTGATTGTCATTGATGTCAACATAGTGATCTACTGAAGATTAGCAGAGAAGTAGACAGTGTTTGAGATAGCGCATGTGGGATATTGAAGATCAAGCTATGTAGAGTTGAGCACTTACTCTATGTTATGTCCTGATATTTTGGTTAAGAGATCATACAAAAATTTATCTATTTATGACAGTTATGTGTAATTCAATGGAAGTAGTATTCAGGCAGTGTTCCTGAGTAGTGGTTTGTGGAAATCAAATGATATCTCCTAATTGGGATAGAAATATGAGCATGTGAAGTTGTAAAAATGATGAAGACATGATGATTTTAATGTGGATGTGATAGCAAGGTCAGAGGTTGCACAAGTGAAGAATTATCCTAATTGGAAGCCGACAGTTTTATGTAATTGTGGAATTTTTATGTAACGTCTGGAAGATTTTATTTTGTAATTTGTATTCTAACTCATTTGTAATTATTTGAGTGTGGTATAAAGGAAGGATTAATTTCCTTATTGTAATGTGTAATTGGAATGTAATATTGTGTGAAATTGAATTGTGGAACTATGCAATACTTGATGTAAGAGGATATGCAAAATATAGAGATATGGTATTGAGATCTGATGAAGTAGTTGGTGCAGTTTGGAATAGTCAGAGGAGAAGTGATAAGTTATTGAGATCAGTAATATTTTGGTATTATTATGCTGAGTAATACAAAGATTAGTTGGACAGTGTGTTCAGTGATCTTTCCCTTGAAGCTATTTGGGCAGTGGGTCCTTCTATCTTCCATAACTCCTTACAGGGTTAGAATATTTTCACATGGATTCAAAGTCTCCTAATAGAGATTCATATGTACTCAATGTATTTCATAAGACTCCTAACAGATTCCATCCTCTCACAAGGAAATTTCATATTAGTTCATCTTTTGTGGGCATCATTCTCATCGGGGTTTACTCTTTGATCAAGAGGTTCCCTAGTCAACATATCTTGTGTTATTGTGTCATTGTGTATGTATATCTTTCTATGGTTGTTACTCACATTTATTACATGGTTGAAATCTGTTAAAGTTGATAAAAGTTGTATTTATCTGATAACTGATTCACCCCCCCCTCTCTATTATCTTGGTGGACTTTACTTTCTAACAATTGGTATTAGAGAAACATGTCCTTGAAGGAAAAGTTTAACTTGAGGAGATCCATGATGATTCATTTTAGGAAAGAAAGCCCTAAGTTTGATGGAGTGAACTTTGATAGTTGGAAAGAAAAGATGAAGACACATTTTCTTTGTTTAGGACCAGGATACTCGTTAATCACAAAGAACAATAAGACTATCATTGAAGAAGAAAAAAATGAATAATGTACTACTAAGGAAAGAGATCTATTCATGTGTAACATACTTGCAAGAGAAGCACTTTTGTCAGCCCTTCCAGAAAATGAGTACAATCAAGTAAAATATCTCAAAACATCTCATGAAGTTTGGTTATCTTTACAATCTATTTTTGAAGGTGATGAACATGCAAAGAAAGTCAAATTACATAACTGGATATGTGCATTTGAAGATATAAGAATGATGGAAGATGAATCTATTAGAAGCTATATTGGTATAATGTCAAAATTTTTTGTAGGTATAAAATCTTGTGAAGCAACCAAGACAAAGAATGAAGTGATATGGAAAATTATAAGGACATTAACCCCTACATTTAAGCAGACAACGCAGATGATTGAACAAGTTATACCATGTACTAGAAATTTCACTAGAGAAACTCTTCTTGGAAGACTAGACGTAGCAGAGATGAACTTGAGACAATTGAGATATTTACCTAGAGTGGAGACAACATTCAGTGCACTTTGTATTCTCCCTACTTTGTCAAGAAGAATCAGTGTGAGTGGAGACTATGCTAGTAGCAACAGATCTAGAAATGAAGAAGATAGGAAGATTGAAGAAGGAATTTCCTTTCTTGTGAAAAGAGAACCAAATAGTAAGAAATTTTTTAAATGTTGGACTTGTCAAGAATATGGTCATTTTGCATCTAAATGTCCTAAAAGAGTAAAGAAGTATACACAGAACTTTAAACCTAGAAGATCTAAAGAATGTTTCTATGCAATTGATGAATAATTTGAAGCTAGTATTGAAACATCTCTAAGTGAAAGTGATAATGAGAATAATGATATAGGATTTGTAGCAATAAAAGAAGAAAACCCTGAAACAAAGGTTAATGAAGAAAAAGCTTTAGTTTCTCAAGTAGAAAAGAAAACTGATTAGATTATAGATAGTGGTTGTTCACATCATATGACTGGAGATATGAAGAAATTCATAAAGTTTAACAATTATGATTGAGGAATTGTTAGAGTTTGGAAAAATGCACCTTGTTTGATAAGAGGAATATGATCTATTACTCTTGAAGGAAAGACTAATACTGATGCAGCAGTGGCAAGCAAAAGCCTTCAAACAGTGAGCAATGGTAAGTTTTCAATACCTCAACACCCAAGTTGAAGGGGTCAAGTGCTAAATACCTATCATAGGTATAGTAAAAGGGTTTAGAGAAGTTTATCACAACCCTACTATGCAAGGTAACCTAATCACTAGGCTTACCAAGGTCCTAAGCACCCAAGCACACAAGTTCACCAAGAGATCTCTTCAACAAAAGAGTGATCAAACCCCATGAAATGGATACCAAGACTAGGGGTGGCCTAAAAAAAATACTCTAGCCTTTTTAGGTCTTATTCTTATGGTTCCAATGGTTCTTTCATTCAAAATAAACCCATAACACTAAAATGCTTCACAACCTAAGGATTTGGCTTGTAGCCCTTCCTAGAGTGAAATTTGAACATAGGTTAGAATGTTCCCAAATGAGATGGTGATTTGGTTAGGGATTATAATACCCTTTTTTGATTTCCAAAACATGTCTTAACAGCAAGGAGTGGAAGTGAATAGAAGTCACTGCTGTTGCAATATTAGATCGGGCTAATAGGCCTAATTAGGGCTCCAAATACACTACAAGTGCTCTTTCTCCTATGCCAAAACACAAAATAAGCATGGAGGCATGTGTGGATATGTAAAAAAACTTAGAATCCAATTTTGGAGGCCTTGATGAATCCCCAACCAAAATCTAGGATGACTATCCTAGTCACTTGACTGGTGCACACATAGAGATGTACACCTAGGGTCTTGTGAAAAACTCACTCCTCTGCAAATACCCACTCCTAACTTGAAAAATATGAAAATACATTGGAAAAGGTTGTATTCCACCAAGGGGCTTCAATTTTCCATGGTGGAATGGGACCAAACAATTAGGCCCTATTAGAAACCCTATTTTTAAGCCTCAATTCCAAGCACTCCTACAAAAAATCAAATATCTTCCAATCTGGGTCAGATCAATAAATGAGACCAACTAAAAATGGAAGAAGACTCAAGGTTTAAACTTTTTGAATCACTTTTTCATACCCTCATGTATTTACCTATCCATACAGTGGTCTGAATCACGAAATCTGTAGAGAAAGTATATGATTTTATTGATTTTAATTTCCAAAATACATGTCATAGCCTACCACCCACCTATAAGGGCTTATGTAGGAACTCCCAATGGTTATAAAACTTGTTTGAAAATACTAGCCATTTGGGAGTTGTGTTTACAATGTTTGACAACCTTTAAGAAAGTTGCTTGAAAGTTGCATGACAACTTTTAGAGCAACTTTTGCCTAATTTGCAAAATTGCAAATCTAATGAACAAACTTGGTCCTAACCTTATTTTGATGATCCCTAATGGATCCAAACATATAAAAGCATGAAAATACCTATGGATAGGGTTTTGGATCATTAATGACCATTAGTTAAACCAAGGGCTGATAAAATGCCAATCTTGGAACTATGGTCTTACAAAGAGATCCAATGTCTAACCCTTATCCTAAGCATGACTAGAGGCCTCTAAGGAACTTAGTGTGAAATCCTAGGTTCCATAGGAATTATTGTTGAATCTAGAGTAGGTGCTCTTGTACCATACTCCCCTTGAATTTTAAAACTCAAGTCCTTACTTAAGGATAACTGCTCCACTGAAGTGCCATGTTGCTTGATTTGATCTTTGGTCAGCCATGTAGCATCTATGTTGGAGAGGCCCTTCCATTTGACTAGGTACTACATGTACTTCTTAGTCCTAGTCTATCTTAGTATCTTTTTGTCCAAGATTTCTTCTAAATCCATTGGTTTTCTTTGAGGAAGATTGGTAACATAGTCTTCATCTTTGGTGTCCTCACCTTGCTCATTTAATGAACCTGTTGCAGCTTTATATGGTGCGAGGTCTACCACATTGAATATGGGAGAGATTTACAAAGTTGGAGGGAGGGAGATTTCATAGGCATTGTCACCTATTTATGTTAAGTATGCTATAGGGACCTACTTTCTTCATTTTTAGTTTGGAGTATCTACCCTTAGGTAGTCCCTCCTTTCTTAGGAAGGCCTAAACCTTGTCTCCCACTTTGAAGTGGACCTCTCTCCTTCTCTTGTCAACATTTTCTTTGTACTTCAAACTAGACCTTTGCAAAGTTTCTTTCACTTGCTGCTATACCTTTGTGATAAGCTCTACCACTTCTTGGCCTTGAGCACTAGTTTTGAAATCAGAGGGGAGTTCCATCAGATCCAATGGTCCCTTGGGGTGAAAACCATACACTTCTTGGAATGGAGTTGTATCGGTTGACCTATTTATAGAGTCATTGAAGGAAAAATCTGCTTGGGGTAGGACTGTATCCCAACTTTGTGAGTATTTCTTGGTTAGGCATCTTAGGAGATTTCCTAGGGACCTATTTACTACCTTAGTCTACCCATCTATTTGTGGGTGATAGGTAGAGCTATAGGTGAGATTTGTACCCATCTTCTTGAATAGTGTCCTCCAAAAGTGCCCTTGGAACTTTACATCCCTATCTGATACAATTGTCTGAGGTAAGCCATGAATTCTAACTACTTCTTTGAAGAAGAGATTGGCTATATGAGATGCATCATTTGTGCTCTTGCATGGCACAAAATGGGCCATTTTGCTGAACCTATCCACTATGAAAAACACACTATCAAATCCTTGCTTGGTTTTAGGCAGTCCCATGACAAAATCCATTGAGATAGACTCCCAAGGCCTTAAAGGGATTGGTAAGGGTTCACCATCCCTTTAACTTGTTGGCAAATAGTACATGATTCAATAAACTTCTTAACTTCATTGTTCAACTTGGGCCAAAAATAGCTCCTCTTCACCATGTCTGCTATCTTGTCAATGCCAAAGTGACCTCCTAGGCCACCACAATGCTTTTCCCTAATTATATTTTCTCTCATTGAACATTTTGGTATGCATAATTGTGCTCCCTTGAATAGAAGCCCATTTTGAATCAAATATTTAGAAAAATCAGTGTGATATCTGCCCTCCATTTTTGTGCAAATTTGATATACTTCTGCAAAATTAGGGTCATCTAAGTACAAGTGTTTGAGGGACTCAATTCCCACACTTTGTAGTTGAACTTCTTCAACCAGACCAATCCTCCTGCTAAGGGCATCAAAAAATTTGTTTGCTACACCCTTTTTATGCTTAATGTTGAAGGTATAGGCCTGCAATTGCTCTACCCATTTGAGATGCATGACTGGGAGTTTTTCTTGTGAATTGAGGAAGCTTAATGCATGATTGTTAGTGTAGACTATAAAATCTTTTAGGATCAAATAGTTTCTACATTTCTTGAGGGCTTGGACCATGGCATAAAGCTCTAGGTCATAAGTAGAGTACTTTCTTTTAGCCTCATTCAATGTCTCTGAGAAGAAAGCAACTACCTTGCCTTCTTGGCTTAGGACAACACCTATAACTAGATTGCTTGCATCTATTTCCACAGTGAAGACTTTGTTAAAATTAGGGAGGACCAAGATAGGGTATTGGGAGACTCTATTCTTCAAGTATTGGAATGCATCATTGGCTTCCTTTGTCCATGCAAACTTAGTCTTCTTCCCACCTTTGATTGTTTCAAGCATTGGTGCACACACACGACTAAAATTTTTGATGAACTTCCTATAGAATATTGCAAGCCCATGGAAGCTCCTTACATCACCTTGATTCTTTCATGGAGGCCAATTAATGATTGCATCTACCTTCTCAAGATCCATCTTGAGGGTACCTTGTGAGATCATAAAACCTAGGAACACAAGTTCCTTTCTCATAAACATGCATTTTTCCAAGTTGATTACCAACTTGTGTTGATGGAGTCTTCTTAATACCTATTCCACATGATCAAGATGGTCTTCCTTGCTATGAATTAATACTAGTATGTCATCAAGGTAAACAACAACAAATTTTCCAATAAAATCTATGAATATCTCATTCATAAGCCTCATAAAAGTGCTAGGGGCATTGCTTAAACCAAAGGGCATTACTAACCATTCAAACAAACCTTCAGTAGTCTTGAATGCTATTTTCCATTCATCTCTTGGCTTGATTCTGATTTGATGGTAACCAGACTTTAAGTCTATCTTGGTGAAGTAGCAAGCACCTCCTAGTTGATCCAATAGGTCCTCAATTCTTGGCATGGGGAATTTGTACCTTATTGTGATTTTGTTTAGGGCCCTGATATTAGTGCATAAGCTCCATTTTTCATCCTTTTTAGGGGCCAAGACTAAAGGTACAACACAAGGACTGAGACTCTTTTGGATGAGCCCTCTTTCCAACAATTCAGTGATCTATTTTGCAATCTCTGCATGCTGCAATGGTGTCATTTTGTATAGTGCCTTATTAGGCAGGGATGAGCCTAGTATGAAGTCTATTTGATGATTGATGTCCCTAATGGGAGGGAGGTTAGTGGGCAGGTCACTAACAGTGACATCCTTATACTTTTGCAGCAGTTTTATGACTTCATTTGGTATGGGTTCTTTTTGATCAAAGCTGATGTTATCTTTTGGCTTTGAGATTAAAACAAATGGTTCAATATTATATTATTTCAAGGTTTTTAACATCTCCTTTTCTCCCGTGATAATCAAAGTGGGTTCTTTTTCAGATTTGTTATCTGACAGGGGCTTCATAGTGAAGGTCTTCCCATCTTTGGTGATGGAGTAGGTGTTCTTCCTATAATGGTGTATGGAATCAACATCAAATTTCCAGGGCCTACCTAGAAGAATGTGTGAGGCATCCATCTCAACTACATCACAAAGAACCTTGTCCCTAAAATTTGCAATTGAAAACTCTATCCATGCTTGCTCTATTACTAGAGTTTGTTGACCTTTGGTTAACCATGAAACATGATAGGGGCAAGGGTGTGGCTTCTTAGGGAGGTTTAGCTTCTAAACCATTTCACAAGATACAAGATTTTTAGTTGAACTAGAATCTATAAAAAGATTGCATACCTTTCCATGACATTTGATCTTTGTCCTGAAGAGATTCTTTCTTTGTGGAGGTTCTTGGGTTTGTGGTACTTGAAGGAAGACCTACCTCATCATCAAACACACTCCTAGTTCCAAATCTCTAGCATCAACATTGTCTTCTTTCTTATCTTCTTGGACAAGTTGTGCTCTCCTCTCACCTTGGTTATTGTTGTTCCTCTTCTCAGGGAATCTTCCCACACTGTGTCCCATTTGGTTTCAATAGAAACATTTCAATGGTCCATTACCTCTTTCTAAATTTGTCCTTCCTCTATTGAAAGGACTTCTTCCTCTATAGTTTCCTCTTGAATTAGAGTCACTATTTTCTTTGTCTCCTTGGTCAGAGGTCTTGTTGCTACTGCCACTACTTTTTCCCTTGTTCCAAGAGTTTCCTTTGCCTCTAAAGTTCTTCCCACTATCATTACTCTTCCCTTTTCATTTTTCTTCCACCTTGAGTGCCATTTAATAGCACTATTGACTGTGGTAGGGTAGTGTAGGCTTAGTTCCTCTTGAATGGATACCTTCAAGCCATTCATGTACCTTGCCAATTTCTCTTCCTCATCTTCTGCCATATTGGTCTTCATACATAGTTTTAGGAACTCTTCAATATAAGAGCCTACATCCATGTCTTTTTGTTTTAAACTTTGCTTCCTCCTATGGAGTTGTACCTCATAGTCCTCAGGTACATATGTTTCTTTGATCAATGCTATCATCCTATTCCATGAATTGATCATATTCTTCCCATTCTTTACCCTCTCTATTTGGATGAAGTTCCACCAAGTTAGGGCTGCTCCCTTTAACTTGGATCTTGCCACCTTTACCCTCTATTTTTCAGGGATGTCCTCACATTCAAAGAATTTTGTCAAAGCCTCTATCCAATCTAAGGCTAGATTAGCATTCATCTTGCCATTGAAGACTGGCAAATCTATCTTCTCCTCCATGGTTCTCCTCCCCATGGATTTAAAGGCATCTATGAAAGGCCTTTGGTCTACAAGGATTTGTTGATCAATATCATCCTCCTCTTCTTCACTCCCTTCTTCATTTTTAGACCCATCTTCTTTGTCTTTGTCATCAAGCTTCTTCTCAAGTTCTTGAAGCCTCTTAGTTATGGCTTTATTCGCAGCCTTTTTTTCTCTCACCATCTTTGCTAACTCACTATTTGTGACCCTTGTAGGGATCTCCTCATTTTGAGGATTAGACATAGCTCTGATACCACTTGATGCAGTAGTGGCAAGTGGAAGCCTTCAAACAGTGAGCAATGGTAAGTTTTCAATACCTCAACACCCAAATTGAAGGGGTCAAGTGCTAAATACCTATCACAGGTATAGTAAAATGGCTTAGAGAAGGTTATCACAACCCTACTATGCAAGGTAGCCTAATCACTAGGCTTACCAAGGTCCTAAGCACCCAAGCACACAAGTTCACCAAGAGATCTCTTCAACAAAAGAGTGATCAAACCCCATGAAATGGATACCAAGACTAGAGGTGGCCTACAAATACTGTTCTAGCCTATTTAGGTCTTTTCCTTATAGTTCCAATGGTTCTTTCATTGAAAAGCAACCCATAACACTAAAATGCTTCACAACCTAAGGATTTGGCTTGTAGCCCTTCCTAGTGTGAAATTTGAACATAGGTTAGAATGTTCCCAAATGAGATGGTGATTTGGTTAGGGATTTTGATACCCTTTTTGGGTTTCCAAAACATGTCTTAACACCAAGGAGTGGAAGTGAATAGAAGTCACTACTGTTGCAATATTAGACCGGAATAATAGGCCTAATTAGGGCTCCAAATACACTACAAGTGCTCTTTCTCCTATGAAAAAACAAAAAATAAGCATGGAGGCATGTGTGGATATGTAAAAAAACTTAGAATCCAAGTTTGGAGGCCTTGATGAATCCCCAACCAAAATCTAGGATGACTATCCTAGTCACTTGACTGGTGCACACATATAGATGTACACCTAGGGTCTTGTGGCAAACTCACTCCTCTGCAAATCCACACTCCTAACCTGAAAAAGATTAAAATAAAATGGAAAAGGTTGTATTCCACCAAGGGGCTTTAATTTCCCATGGTGGAATGGGACCAAACAATTAGGCCCTATTAGAAACCTTGTTTTTAAGCCTCAATTCTAGACACTCCTACAAAAAATCAGATATCTTCCAATCTGGGTCAGATCAATACATGAGACCAATTGAAAATGGAAGAAGAATCAAGGCTTCAACTTTTGGAATCACTTTTTCATACCCTCATATCTGTACCTGTCTATACAGTGGTCTGAATCATGAAATCTACAGAAAAAGTTTATGATTTTATTGATTTTAATTTCCAAAATACATGTCATAGCCTACCACCCACCTATAAGGGCTTATGTAGGAACTCCCAATGGTTATAAAACTTGTTTGAACCAACTAGCCATTTGGGAGTTGTGTTTACAATGTTTGACAACCTTTAAGAAAGTTGCTCGAAAGTTGCATGACAACTTTTAGAGCAGCTTTTGCCTAATTTGCAAAATTGCAAATCTAATGACCAAACTTGGTCCTAACCTTATTTTGATGATCCATAATGGATCAAAACATAGAAAATCATGAAACTACCTATGGCTAGGGTGTTGGATCATTAATGACCATTAGTTAGAGTAAGGGCTCATAAAATGGCAATCTTGGAACTATGGTCTTACAAAGAGATCCAATGTCTAACCCTTATCCTAAGCATGACTAGATGCCTCTAAGGACCTTAGTGTGAAATCCTAGGTTCCATAGGAATTCTTGTTGAATCTAGAGTAGGTGCTCCTACACCAAATATAGATGATGTTTATTTTGTGGATGGATTGAAACATAATCTTTTGAGTGTTGGGAAACTAGTTGATAAGGGATATCAAGTTTGGTTTACTGAGAAAAATTGTGTAATCAAAGACAGGGATGGTAATTTAATTGGTACAAGATCAAGAACTAGAGGTAATGTATTTTAGTTGAATCCTATTGAGATGACATCCTTGATTACTAAAATTAATGACAGTTGGTTATGGCACAAAATATTTTGTTATATAAACTATGATAACATTGTGAAAGTAAGTACTACACTTGCAATAAGAGATTTGCCTAAAATTATGAAACATACTAACATGATTTACAAAGACTGTGTGATGGCTAAGTAGAAGAGAAACTCATTTCCCAGCAAGAAGTTTACAACAATAGAGAAGTTAGAGATTGTTCATACAAATTTGAGTGGTCCCACAAAGACTAGAGGATTCTATGCAGAAAGGTATTTTAGGATTCTTGTTGATGAATTTACAAGAATGATGTGGATTGAATTTCTTAAAGAAAAGTCTAAAGCATTTGATAAGTTTAGAGTAATTAAGAATAAAGTTGAGAATGAATCTGGAATGAAGATTAAATGTTTGAGATCAGATAGAGGTGGAGAATTTACTTCAAAAGAATTTAACACTTTTTGTGAAGTGGATGACATTAAGAGATAATTTTCAGCCCCTAGAACATTTGAACAAAATGGTATTCTAGAAAGAAGAAATTAGTTAGTGACTAAAGAAACAAGAGCTATATTATTTGAAAATGGTTTGGCGAAGATATTCTGGAGAGAAGTAGTGAACACAATAGTATATACAATAAACAAGGTATAGATCAGAGTAGACATAGACAAAACACCTTATGAATTATGGTTTGGACATGCACCATCAGTTAATTATTTCAAAATTTTTGGAAGTAAATGTTATATTAAGAGAGATGATGACATTGGAAAGTTTGATCCTAGAAGTGATGAAGGTATATTTCTTGGTTATTCATTGAAGAGAAAAGCTTATAGATGTTATAATAAAAGAACTAAAACTATTGTTGAGAGTGCAAATGTTAAAGTTGATGAAAAGTTCAAAATTTAGGAAATAATGCTTGATTATGAATCAGATGAAGAAACTCATCCTAGAACTAATCTAGAGAATGTTGAATTATTCTATGAAACTAACAGTGATTTGCAGAATGAAGGCTACATTGAGGAAATCATAGAAGAACCTATAGTTGAAGAAAGAAATGAGACAATGACACCTAACAGGAATCTATCAAGAAATCACCCTATTGAGCAGATTATTAGAAGCATAGATAGAGGAGTTTGAACACAAAATAAGGTACAAGAACAATTGTTTTTAATTTCTCAAATTGAGCCTAAATCTACTAGTGAAGCTTGTGAATATGAACATTAGATTAAAGCTATGAAGGAAGAACTAGATCAAATTGAAAAGAACAAGACTTGTAAATTGGTCCCTACACCTAAAGATAAGAATGTTATAGGAACTAAATGGATATTCAGGAACAAGATGAATGAACAAGGAGAAGTTGTAAGGAATAAAGCAAGATTGGTATGTAAAGGATACTCACAGCAAGAAATAATTGACTATGAAGAAAATTTTGCACCTGTAGCAAGAATTGAAGTAGTAAGAATTTTTTTGGCTTATGCATCCTGTAAGAAATTTAAAATGTATCAGATGGATGTGAAGTCAACATTTCTAAAAGGAGAGTTAGAAGAAGAAGTGTACATTGAGCAGCTTGAAGATTTTCCCTTAAATCATGAAGGAGATTGTTGGAAAGTTGGCTATACTAATTTATATGACTTAATATAGTGTTTTCATTATGGCAACAAATTCATATAGTAGTTTGGAGTTAGCGCACTTGATGAGAAGATCAAAAATCGGTTAAGTGTTGAAGACTGGTCAGTGTACAGAGTTCCTACAGCTTAGAGCATTAGTGCACATGCGTATGACCGAGTTATGGTGTGTGCCCTAGAATTTAAGTTAGTTAGAATATATTCATGCTTAGTCTATGAGTGCATGATTAGATATGCATGTATGAGAAAGATACAGGCAGTTGAAGTTGCACAGCTAGTGTGTGCCAATAAAGAATAGAGTAAGCAGCCGATTGTTATCATTTTGAGTTGTGTCTATATTCTAATGATGTAAAGGATATGCACCTATTGTAATTAGGTTTCCAACATGTATATATGTTTTATTGTAAACACGCTTAACCCAATTCATTTGGAAGCATTTTATGTAATAGGTTTAAGGGCCGACCTAGTTGTTTATTTTCTATGCGCATATAAATATAAGTTGCACCCATTGTAATTAGTATGAAAGTGGATAGAGAGTTGTGATAAGAAGAGAAAGAGTGTACGAAGAGTCTATAGGATGTATTAGAGCTTTGCAAGAGGTCAAAGCATTAGCGCATCAAAGGAATTGATCTGACAGGCAGTGTCACAGTAACAGTTCATCCAGTAGATATAGTGTGTATCTAAGATTAGAAGGTTGTAGCCTTCACCACTTGAGTAGTGAGCTCTAGGATAGTGCATCCACTCCCCTAATAGGGACTATTGTAAAAGAATCCTAAAAGGGTCTAACCCTTAACAAGGTCTATTGTACTTAATACATTGTAAAGCAACTCCTAACAGGGTTAAGGATCTTCTAACAAGGATCACTAAACACTAGTACAAAATATTAGTGGGTGTCAATTCCCACTGGGGTTTTTACCTATTTGGGTTTCCTCATAACCATATTGGTGTTATATGTTTATTTCATGTTTCATGTTTATGTGGATGTTCATTTTAGTACTTAAGCATTTAAGTTCAGTTTAAAGATTAAAGTAAAAAGATAAATATATAGTGAACACTGATTCACCCCCCCCCTCTCAGTGCTCCCATTCCTAACAATTGGTCTACCAACTCTGGTCCTCAGCAAAGAAGTTTAACCACTTGAGGAGATCATGGACAAAGTAGAAATGAAACATCTAAAAATAAATTTGAAAGCTGCTCTTGAAGACTTGGACAAATTTGAAAGAGAAACTAAAGAACTAAGGGAAAAAATTAGTGATGCTCAATTAGTCATCAAAAGGCTAAGGAAAGATTTGAAAGAATGCTCTACCAGTGATCTAGGGACAATGGTGAAGAAGTTGAATGAAGAAAATAAATCCTTAAAAGAACAACTTGAAGAATTTGATGATAAGCTAACTAACAATCAGGAAGTCTATGATGAATAGGTCAAAGAGAACCTTCAACTGAATGAAGAATTGAGGTAAGAAAACATGGAATTCTTAGAACTAAAAAAAACAAGGAAAACTTGGAATCTGAATTGAAAGAGGCTAAGAATCACATTGATAAATTACACATCAGTTATGAATTAATAGAATCTCAGTTATATGCAAGAAGAGATAAAGGAGATACTAGCTGCATTGGATACAATGAAGCACAGAATTAGATTGATAACATGCAAACAAGAATGAATGCACCAGAAGGAACCTTAGATGCTAAAGAGACTAGAAGTCAGACCAAGGATCATACTGAACCACCTAAGAATGAGTGCAAGCATATAGACCACACTTGTTATGAATGTAACAAGTATGGATACATAGCAAGGAACTATACAGAGGTAAGAACTTTTAATGGTTACTATTATTCATGCAATAAATTTGGTCATAGAGCTATGAATTGCAAGACAAGCCAAAAGAACAGGACTCATAATCAAAGAAATCAAACTCAATCAAATGTAAGAAGCTCTTAGAATGTTACATATGTAACTATAGTGGACACTCAACTAAACAATGTAAGATGGTGACCCATGTCAATGCATTGAGGAATATAAGGCCTCCAGTCATTTTTCACTCCTATAACAAGGCTGGACATGTCTCAAAGTTTTGTAGATCAAGGATGCAAGGTCAGGAAAGCCCTAAAAAGCTTGAAGAACTAGTTTTGGATCCTGAAGGAGAAATCAATTTTGTGAAAGCTTCAGAGGATGTGAGCTTGATTTGGTCAGAAATAAAGAAGGACATAGTTGATGAATATGTATTGGATGCATCCAAAGTGGATGCACCCTCTACATCTGGATGAATGGCCCTCATGGTCATAGGGGGAGCTAATTTAGCTCTAGACCCCTGCATGGCTGGTATACTCACTCTCAGAGTATGCCCCTTTGGACTTAAGCTTTTGGAGACTAGAGAAAGATTTGTGCAAGAGCGCACTAGCTGATTCATTGCAGAATGGAAGATAGAAATTTCTAAGTGACAACCTAGTTTACGTGGCAAGAATTAATGGCCAAATTTTCACTTTAAGTACACATAAAGCTTTTTGATTACTCATTGCATTCAAACTCAGAGTGATTGGAGAGAAAAGAGATATTTAGATGTTATTGTGAAGACTTGTAGATTGATCTATCAATGATTAGTAGTTCATTTGATTGGTTGCAGAAACCCTAGTTCATTGCACTGATTCAAAAGTCTTCAAATTATCTCATAAAACATTTGGAAAGTGATAAATCAAGTGATGGCCACTCCCATAGTATTTGATATTGCAGAAAAGAAAAGATATGTGTTTAAGAAGCATGCATTTAAGTCTACCCCAGATGACTTAGAGGGAGCATTATTCTACACACCTATGGGTGTTATGCATGTCAAAGACATTAGGGCATACATTTACTATAAGAAGGAACCAGTAGGATTGGACAGATAAAGGGTGCACATGGAGACCATGTTGAAACTAGATAAAACCTTCTTCGATGAATATGCAAAGTGGAATGATCACCCTATAGTGGAGTATGGTATGGCATATGAGTTCTATGATATAGAATGGATTAAAATACTTTTGAGAAGAATTCATGATGACCTATTTTGGATAGGTGATGTGCTAGTAAGAATCACTAGTGACCTAATTTATGAGATGACATGCCTATCCAAGTCTGGTGTCATCCTTCCTGCGGACAAGGATGTCAGAAAAATTATTGAGAAAACATGTAAGTCAAGGAGTGATAGGTGTGGGATGACAATTGACCCTATTGAGCAAGCTGACATCAAATTGATGTCCATGATACTTGGATACAAGTTTCAACACACTAGCAGGGTGAATAGTGTGCCTGCGGCCACAATTCTAGTAGCCATTAGACTTGTGAAGGAAGATGGAGAGTTCAATCTGTGTGAGATCTTGTGCACATAGTTGATTGATAACATCAAGGCAACAAGCATGATAAGACCAAGATATTTAGGTTTGGCTCTTTGATCATTTACATGTACCTTCATATAGTTGGGAAAGTATCAGATTCATATTTGGACAGTCCATTCCAACCATGCCATAGATATCTTACAAGGCATCCATTGAAAGTACATTGAGAGATTACATAACATTGGAGTTAAAGACCTTCAGGGTCAAGATGCAAATGAGGTACATAATTCTAGAAAACATTGTTGACAAATACAAGGATACTATTTTTTTTATGGTAAAAATAGATACAACATGCATGGAGGTAGTTGTACCTAGAACAAAGTGGATTCATCCGCTTGGATATGAAGTAGATGAACAAGTTTTAGAAGCATATGCTTAAGTATTTCTTTCAGCTCCTACTAACCCTAATTAGCCAAGATAGGGAATGTATGAGGAGAAGACAAGAGAGATGGATGCTAAACTAAACAAAATAGAAACAAAAAGAAAGGTTGTTAAAGTCACCTCAGAGATCTTGAGAATACATGGAGTATCTCAAGTAGATCTAAAAAAAGAAAAAGAACAAAAGATTTCTTTGGAATTAGAGAGCGCAAATGCAGCAAAGGTAGAATCACATGATCCCAAGTTGAAGAAGGTGAAGATAGAAAAATTAGATGATCAAAAGGATAAAATTGATGTTACTCCCTCTACGCCCAAGGAAACCACTGACCCTACTACTCCTCTGGAGTATAAGATAATGGTAAAGAGGAAGAAAGAGGTTGGCACCAGTCATCCATCCTCGTGAGCAACAAGAAGTAGAAAGAACACTCAAGCTCCTCTTGATGTAGGTTTCAGACCTAGTTTAAAAGTGCTGAGTACAAGAATCATAAATGAGGGAAGACTGGATCAGGTAGGGAAGTTCTATGATAAATATAATGAAATTGACAAATCAGAGATTCATGGCATAATCATAAAGCATATGATCAAGTTCGAAAGGACAATCTTGGAACTAAAAAAAATGATTCCAGACAAATTTTGGGATGTCCTAGAGTCATTGAAGAAACAGGCCATTAAAGAAGATCTTAGGATAAGAGAAAACATCCTAGATGAAAGTCTACCAGTATGTTCCTTAGAAGAAAAATCACTACTGTTAGATTTGGTGAAGCCTCACCTTAGGACCAAGATAAGAACATTGAATATTATGGAAAAAAACTATGAATTAGTTTCCAAAGAGATAGAGAAAGCATTTGAGAAGGTCTTTATGAATAGGAACATGTATCCACCTATTGCACCCAAAGTAAAAAGTATCCATAAAGGAAGTCAAGGTGGCAGAGCCCACTAATGCATCAATAATAGGTCCTCATGATTCAGTGCCTGTAGTGGTAACACAATCAGAGGTAGATAAGTTTGTGCCCATGATAGAATCACTCAAGGATAGCACCATTATCATTGATAATGTAAACATAGCCATGGCGGCCACTGACACCAAGTTGGACAAGTTTGAAGAAGCTTTTGTGATCACACAAGGAGCTGAAATTTTATGTAGCAACACACCTCCCACACATCACAAAGAAGTATAGATTGAAGATGAGAAAGAAGAAGAAAAGATGGAAGAAAAGAAACAACAAGAAAAAGAAAAAATAGAAAAAGAAGAAGAAAAGAAAGAAATAGAAAAAGAAGAAGAGAGTAATGAACCATCAGTTGAACTAGTCAAGGTAAAACAAGAAGTGGTGGATAGCACTCCCATCACTCCCTCAACAACATTTTTGTCAAGTTTGACACCTGAAACATCCAGTTTGGACTCATGGAGAGAAGAAGATCTGATAAAATTTAGCATCCTAGCCATGGAAAAGGCCAAAGAAAAACACATGATGAGGAATCCCCTCCTAGTAGAATCAATAAACATTCTGAAATTTTTTTTGCCAGAGGACAAGAAAGTGTCAAAGATACACTCTGTTGATAATGTGAGTATAGTCATCTCACATTTCAAAAGTAATTTCTCAAGCCTTGAAGAATCTGCATCCCTAGTTGCAGAAGAAAAGTACCTGAAGAAGAGGTTGAATGAATTAATGAGAAACTTTTCACTTGACCTAAGCTCACTCAAGACTAGTCAAGCATCCTTAAAAGAATTTGCAGATCAAGGAAGAAGAGTCATTGCAAAATGCTTGGATCAGGATAAGCTTACTGATGCCCATTTCAAGAAAATAAAAGAGCCAGAAGCTATGATTGAGCAAGTCAAGAGTTCAGTGAAAGACACATCCATAGATGTAAAAATGTGTACTAATGTATACCAAGGACAAATAGATAAGATTTAGAAGGCAAAAAAAGAAATGTCAAAGACCAGGGCAAGGAAAATACAACTCATGAATGCTCTTGCACCCTCTTTTGATATACTCAATCAAAACATCAAGGACATAGATGCCACAATAGTAACATATGATCATGGTCCTAGCATTGACTTTGAGAAGATGGAGAAGCTACAGTATGCATTATGCACCCATCTCCAGATAGTAAATTCATTGATCACATTTTGGAAGAAGGAGATCCAAAACCTCAAGATAGCATATGCAGATGTTTTCCCTTGATGAGTATGTGTAGCTATAGTTTTTGAAACACCTTTTTCATTAATGTCAAAGGGGGAGTTGTGTATAGAATATGGATCATAATATGTATAGGAAGATATAAGTATATGTATAGAAGACAAAAAGTTTTTTTGTATTAAGGACAATTAGCAACTTGGCCATATTCCTTTGTTTCCATCAATGACAAAGGGGGATATTGTTGGAAAGTTGGCTATACTAATGTATATGACTTAATATAGTGTTTTCATTATGGCAACAAAGTCATATAGTAGTTTGGAGTCAATGCACCTGATGAGAAGATCAAAAATTGGTTAAGTGTTGAAGACTGGTCATTGTACAGAGTTCTTGCAGCTCAGAGCATTAGCGCACATGCGTATGACTGTGTTATGGTGTGTACCCTAGAAGTTAAGTTAGTTATGTTAGAAATAGGAAATATTGAGAGGGGGGGCTGAATCAGTATTTCACAAACTTTTTCTTTTGCCCACTTATGGATATAACAGATTAATTTAGTGCATACAAAGATTATCAAGCTGATTAACAAACATAGCAGTAAATAGAAAGAACTCATAACACATGATATGTTCTCAAGGAAACCTTGGCCAAGGGAAAACCCCGGTGGGGATGGTACCCACAAAAATCACTAATCAAAAGTATCTTGTTAGGGATATTGGACCCTATTAAGAGTCAATTTACAATATATAGTAGATTTGTCTTGGTTAAAGGACTTTAGGCCTTGTTAGAAGCCTTAACCCTGTTAGGAGTTAGATTACAAAACCTGATCACCAGCTGAGCTCACTGCCCAAACAGGTAATACAAAATGTTTTTGACTATAGTATGCTACTACTTACAACTTCACATCAATAGCCTTTGCTGCTATCACAATATACAACTATCGCAAGTTATCCTTTTCTTTCTTTTTACACATCACACACTTTTTCATTACATTTCAAGTATGCCTAATATATGAGTTATTAGAGCTAATAAATTTATATGGTTGGCTTCCAAAATATTTATCCAAGAGTAAACATCTAGGATGTCATCCCTTCATAATGTTAAGTCATTATTTTGACAAGCAAAAATAATCCCTTAACTCTTTCACTAATACTATCTGCAAAACTGTTCTGTCTGCAAAAACTATCTTCGGTAAACTTTGAATAACTTCATCCGTACTACTCCAAACTTTATGCACACTAAGATGGGGTATCCTCATACTTTGTAGAAGCTTTAGTTAATTGTGCAAACAAAAATATTTCTCCAGTGGACATCGCCAACTAAATCTTCATCGGGTGCTCTGTTAGGATCACTGTATCCATACTTAGACAATTTCTTCCTTCAACTTGCCATACTTGCATTCCAGATTCTGCGCTCTCAATAGAGATCATATGTTTCCATAATGACAACATCTATGTATCCACATTAGCCAAATTGCCAACAATCTCCCCCTTTGTCATTGGTGGCAACATATGGGAAAATTGGCTATGTGTGCAAACAAAACTTCAAAGTATTTACACAAAATTGTGGCCAAATGTTATACAAAACATATACAATATTCTACTCCATAGAATAGCTCCCCCTATGAGTATCCTTCCTCAACATATTTTCAATTTTCTACTATCTCTCCCCCTTTGACAACAATGACAAAGATAGGGTGTACAAAAATTTCAAAAAAAAACTTGATACCTTGTTATCAACTATTGCAAAGCCGGTAGGCTTGCAACACAGTTGCCAAACTGTGACTTCCATGATTCAAAATATTTCTCCCATATCTTCCTCATGGATTCAGCAACATTGAGTAGAGTACTCAATCCGTATGCTGCTGTCTGACAAGCTTGCAGGGAATTAAAGCTAAACTTCTGAAAAGATGTCTTTGCTGAAAGACACTGCTCAATTTGGTCTTCAACAATTGAGGTCTTGATTGAGATATGCTCTCTCAAGATGTTAATCCTAATCATCTTTCTATTCTTCTCCTCTGCTAACATTCTGATTTCATCATTTAACTTCCTTATGTTCTTCTCTACAGAACTTATCTTTACATTTGGGCTTGTCAAGGTGTTTGTTTCAGCTGTAATTGCATCTATCTTCTCTCTGATCTTCTTATCTTCTTCAGCTGTTAGGATTTCTGATTTTGTGCATTGTATATACAAACTCTTTCCAGTCTCAAAATGTTTCCTCAAATTCTTTATGCATACATCCAAATTACCAATATCATTTTGAATATTTACACTTAAATTTTGTTGCATTTCTGCTTCAAAGGCTTCCTGAACTTTTATTCTAGCAATATCCTTTAAGTTAGAAAATTCAGAGTCAAAAGAGTTTATTACTATTTTAGCTTTCTCAAGTGGATCCGATTCAAATACCTTAGTGCTGATCACACTCTCAAGTTTCTTTGTCAAAACTCTAACTTTGCCTTCAAGGTCCTTCACCTTCGTATTCTTTCTAATAATTTTATTAAGAGATGTGATGAACTCAAGCTGATCATCATCTTCAACCTCTTTTCCAAGGTCTTCAAAAATTGAACCAATTTGTCACTTCTTACTATCAGGTGCACTAGGGGTAGTGACCTCTGTCAAAATTTGTTTACCTTTAATTGTCTGCTTTGCTGGAACTGATTCTGATATAGCTGGTGCTTCCACTACCTTTGTATCCTTTTCTGATTCTGTAATCTTCTCTTGCTCTTCTAAAGCCAAATTGTCAACAATGTTTCCTAGATCATGACATACTACATCATCTGACTCTAGTGTCACTTTGGTTCCTTCAATGTCCATTGATTCTTTGCCAATATTGATATGTGAAGAAGATGGGACTTCTTCAATACCAACTCCTCTGCATGCGGTTCCTCTGATTGCTTCTGCTGAGGATCTGATTCAACATGCTTTCCTGTAACTATATCTGTAAGAACTTGCATTACTGATTGCTCAGTCTCTTTCTGTACTTCCTCCTTTTTGCCTCCCATTATAAGGATTATTTTTATCTTAGTTCTCAATAAAGTTCCAAGAGACTTCAAGAATCTTTTCAAATGATCTTCATCCTCAACTTTACTAAACTGTCTGATTACATGTTCTCTCATCTTTATGTCCTCTTCTTGTGCTCTCTATTTTCTATTCACAAGTCTGTTATAAAAATCTTCTGGGATCTTACCATGAATAGTGCTAAGTTTCTTATCTATCACAATCATATGTGTAATCATTGCATTTTCAAAATTCAATCTGTCAAATGATCCATATAGATCATAGAATTTATTTATCTTAGTGAAGTCTCCATGTTTCAATATATCTTCATTAACTCTTTCAATTCTTGGTTTCCAAGTTTTCTTCTTGATTGAAACTTCATCATCATCTTTAATTTCTACTACTTTTCTAGGTACAAGTGGTACAATCACTTTCTATCTTTTGCCGGGTCCTATTGCACTCACTTTTACTCTTTTGCTAGGAATAGGAGAAAAATATTTATCTCCTTCATCTTTTTCAAGTACTTCAACTTTTACCTTTACTGCAATAGGATCAACAGGGTCTGCACTAGATGCCTCAGGTGGAATTACAAGATTTTCACTTTGCTTCAAGGCTTCTACAGTCTTCTTAGCTATGTCAAACTCATGACTTGACATACCTGATTCTTTCAGTATTTTCTTCATAGTAGATTCAACTCTCCTATTAGATTGCTTCTTTTCTTTCAAACTTATTGTAGAGTTGAAATTCTCTTCATAGGTTCCAAACCTATTTGCATGACCATCCAACTCACACTTTAACAGTCTATTCACATATCCTACTGTTTCTGCTTCAGATACTTCATAGCCAAGAGGGTCTATGAATTCCATTATAGGCTCAACTACTTCAATGTAGGTGAAATCAGTGTCTACCATAAAACAAATGTCATCTTTATGCTTTTCAACTAAGGATTGAGGAATCCTTGATTTGTTCTTAACAATATTCTGAAAAGTCTTCAATACAAGCTTCACACTCTCATTGACTTTATCAATTAGGTGCTTCATGTAGACTGAGTTTATTATTTCCATTGTGTTCACATTGTCACTCCAATCAACTGTGTAAGGAAATCTTCTCAAAATATGGAAAAACATATAGGTTATCAGAGATGAAAACCTAATCTGTGTGTACTTAGCCTTCTTAATCTTTTCTAAGTTCTCAAATAACTGAATTTTCAAAATTTCACATAGGTCTACTTGTTTCTTCTCAATACACATAAGATAAGCTACATGAACCATTCCTACAGCCATGTCATCTTCCCTTGAACTACGATAGAATTTAGTTGTTAGGATCTTGCAAAGGTACCTAACATCATCTTGCTTAATCTTACTTATCGCAATTCCTCTACCATTATAACTAGATCCAGTGTTGTCTAAAACAATCTTTCTCATGTTCTTTTCATTCAGTGGAATCTCTCCAACTTTTGATAATCCAGTAACATCATGAATTAGGTCAGCAGTTATATCAATAACTCTATCCTCCATCCAGAATTTCCCATTGTGGATTCTATTTAAAATGATCTTGGTACATTCCTCATCATTAAATTCATACTTCATGGAATAATTGATAATTTCATTGTTCTCTAGGTGCCCATAAGCTGGTTTAACTGACATGTCTTGATTATACAATTTCTTGTAATTATCACTAAAATTTTCGTCTCCCAAAGTTTCAAACTTGCAACCTAAATATCCTTTAACATTCTCAACGTGTAATACTCTGTCTAGTACGGATGATAGTGCTAGTCTGTCATCAATTTCAGCTAGTTCTACTAGTTCTTTCTTAATCTTAGGTCTATTCTTATCCTTAACATTTTGAACCATAGAAATATCCATCTTATCAACTGATTAAAGATCAAAAAATACCTCAACTTTGCAAATCTAGGGTTTCGGTATGATCGTCACTGCAAACTGCTTCCAAACTTCTTCAAATCATCCTCAACTCACTTTTTCTTCTTTCAAATCTCTTTTCAATCACTTTTTAATCATGATAACTTTGATTTCGACCTTATAAAACTTCACATTAACTTGATTTGACATCGCATTCATTCATTTTGCCGCTAAAACCTCAAAAAGCTGATTCTGCAAACCTGCAACCATAAAACTTTTTGCGACCTCACAAAACATGATATTTTATTTTGTGCACTTAACCATAGCATTAGTACAACATAAAAAACCTATATCTAATTGTGCAAAACTTAACTTATTCAACTTCCTAATCTACACTAATCCTAAGTCCTAAACTACAGAAACTTACATAATTTAAGTACTTAAAGAAGGGTCAGGTAAAGATTCATCCTTACCATTAGTTACATTACCTTCCTGACTACTTTCAGTGCTGAGTATACCTCCTTGATCTATGCCTTTATCAAATTTTACTTCATCTTTATTTCTACAACAACCTTTCTCTTTGTTTCCTGCATTTTCATTCCTTCTTGCATTGTTCCTAGGGTTAGGGTTATGATGATAACCTCCATTGTTCATTCTACAAACTCTTGCTGAGTGTCCAAACTTGTTGCATATCTGACAAATGATTCCATTGTTTCCAAATCTCTATCCTTGCTGGTTAATCTATGACCTGCAATTTCTAGCAATATGTCCTACTTTGTTGCATCTAAAACATACTACCACTTTTCTTTGATTCATTTCTTCAATAGATTTCTTATCTGCATTATTAGTATTACCAATCATTCTATCATAATTATTCAAAATTACTTTAGGTCTTCTACATTCATTAGCTCTGTGTCCAAAACTATGACAATTATAACAATGTCAATTAAGAAGTTTAAATTTCTTACCTGTGCAATCTCTCTTCATGTGCCCAATAGTGTTACAAGCAAAACATCTACCTTTGAATTCTCTTTGCATACCTTTAGATGATTCTTCCTATTTTGATTCTTCTTGCTTTGATTCTTCTTTAGGTGGATCTTCCAATGTGTTCTCATCAAGCTTCATTTCCTCCACACTTTCAGATGTCTTCAAATCTGGCTTCTTACTTTCATGGTTTGTTCTAAACATACTAAATCCAAATCCAGTCCTATCAAAGAATGGTTCTTCGAAAGATTTTTTTTTTCAGTCTTATCACTATTTGAATATAGCCTTTCAAGTTGTTGTTTAGATTGAGTTAATTCACCTTTCACAATTTTATTATACTTCTCAAGTTCCACATACTGCACTTTTACTTTTTCAGATTCAGATGTTTCCTTTTCAAGTCTTGATCTCAGATCTTTATTCTCAATTTTCAATTTTTCATTATCAAATCTTAAATTTCCATCTTTCATACTAAGCTTCAGATTTACTATCTTCAGCTCATGCTTAAGGATCTCATTTTCTTTTTCTAATTCATCACAATCTTCAACAAGCATATCAGATTTCTTTTCAGATTTTAGATCTTCAATCTTACCTTTTAATTTGTCAATAGCATTCTTTGCATCTTCATATTTTCTTCTTAAGGAGTTTCTTTCATTAGTAAGCATATCAATCTGTTCAAGAGCTTCTTCAAGATTCTTTTGAAGTTGATCCATATCCATAGAGATCTTACTCAAGCTGCTAAGCTTTCCTTGAATGTTCCTTCTCCGAGTAATTGCGCTCTGATACCAATTGTTAGAAATAGGAAATACTGAAAGGGGGGGTGAATCAGTATTTCAAAAACTTTTTCTTTTGCCCACTTATGGATATAATAGATTAATTTAGTGCATACAAAGATTATCAAGCTGATTAACAAACATAGCAGTAAATAGAAAGAACTCATAACACATGATATGTTCTCGAGGAAACCCTAGCCAAGGGAAAACCCCGGTGGGGATGGTACCCACAAAGATCACTAATCAAAAGTATCATGTTAGGGATATTGGACCCTGTTAAGAGTCAATTTAAAATATATAGTAGATTTATCCTGGTTAAGGGTAAAAGTACAAAGCTATGTCACACTTTTATAAAGGAAAAGGTCAACAACACACAAAAATTTTAACTTTAATGACATAAAAATGGCATTTATGTTTAAAATTTGGAGATGATGTAAACTAATGAAATGTGTGAAAGTGGATGAAGTTTATGGCTATAATGTTTTTAATTTTTTTTGAACAAGAATTCACATAGTTTTTAAATTTTTTAAGTCCATTTTTTACTTGCTAAAAAATGCTGAAAAATGAGGGTCTTGTTCGCACCAAAAAAGTATATGCAAATAATCTCTTTTTCCTTTGATTTCAAAATGTGTCATAGATAAAATGTATAGCTAGTGCAAAAAAGAAGAAAAATTAGTTTTCAATGTATATTTTCTTTGTTATAACTACTCAAAGTCGAACATACCTGAAATCGATAGTTTTCATCTCGCGTCAAATTTCCCTTATCAAATCTACACCATTCAGAAAATAAATTACACACTCTTGATGATAACTCTCTCCTCTAGTGTTAAATATAAATTTTCAATTTTTTTGATAAGCTTTACTATTTTTTTCTATTTTTGAAGCATCTTGTTCTCGAATGTTAAAACACCTACTTGTAGTATTTTGAAATTATAATATATTAGATCTAATTAAAATACTATAAAAATTATATGATGATAATCTTGACTCTGTGCTCTAAAAAAGGGTATTTTTATATTTGTAAAAAAATATCATTAAAAAGAGTAAGAGTTATTGAAACGTCGCTTTTCTAAAATAATTTTATTTCTTTAGTAATTGTTATAAAACATGCATTTAGTAGATATTTCCAATTGGAAAAGGTGAAGAACTTATCTAACTTAGCTAGAATGAATCTAGCTAGACCATATGTTTGACAAAAAATAATTTTAGTTAGAAATACTCAAATTTAGCTCTGCTGATAAGTTGTCCTGAAATGTGACACAACTTTGTGCTTTTACCCTTAAAGGACTTTAGGCCTTGTTAGAATCCTTAACCCTGTTAGGAGTTAGATTACAAAACCTGATCACCAGCTGAGCTCACTGCCCAAATAGGTAATAAAAAATGTTTCTGACTATAGTATGGTACTGCTTACAACTTCACATCAATAGCCTTTGCTGCTATCACAATATACAACTATCGCAAGTTATCCTTTTCTTTCTTTTTACACATCACACACTTTTTCATTACATTTCAAGTATGCCTAATATATGAGTTATTAGAGATAATAACTTTATATGGTTAGCTTCCAAAATATTTATCCAAGAGTAAACATCTAGGATGTCATCCCTTCATAATGTTAAGTCATTATTTTGACAAGCAAAAATAATCCCTTAACTCTTTCGCTAATACTGTCTCCAAAACTGTTCTATCTACAAAAACTATCTTCGGTAAACTTCGAATAACTTCATCCATACTGCTCCAAACTTTATGTGCACTAAGATGGGGTATCCTCATACTCTATAGAAGCTTCATTTTTTGTTCCAGTGGACGTCGCTGACTAAATCTTCATTGGGTGCTCTGTCAGGATCACTGTATCCATACTTAGACAATTTCTTCCTTTAACTTGCCATACTTGCATTCCAGATTCTGCACTCTCAATAGAGATCATATGTTTCCATAATGACAACATCTATGCATCCACATTAGCCAAATTTACAACAAGTTATACTATATTCATGCTTAGTCTATGAGTGCATGATCAGATATGCAAGTATGAGAAAGATACAGGTAGTTGAAGTTGCACAACCAATGTGTGCCAGTAAAGAACAGAGTAAGAAGCCAACTGTTATCATTTTGAGTTGTGGCTATACTCTAATGATGTAAAGGATATGTGCCTATTGTAATTAGGTTTCTAACATGTATATATGTTTGATTGTAAACACACTAAAGCCAATTCATTTGGAAGCATTGTATGTAATAGGTTTAAGGGCCGACCTAGTTGTTTATTTTGTATGCTCATATAAATATAAGTTGTGCCCTTTGTAATTAGCATGAAAGTGGATAGAGAGTTGTGATAAGTAGAGTAGAAGTGTGTGAAGAGTCTATAAGATGTATTAGAGTTTTGCAAGAGGTCAAAGCATCAGGGCATCAAAGGAATTGATCTGACAAGTAGTGTCACAATAACAGTTCATCCAATAGATATAGTGTATCTGAGATTAGAAGGTTGTAGCCTTCACCACTTGAGTAGTGAGCTCTAGGATAGTGCATCCACTCCCCTAATAGGGAATATTGTAAAAGAATCCTAACAGGGTCCAACCCTTAACAAGGTCTATTGTACTTAATACATTGTAAAGAAACTCCTAATAGGGTTAAGGATCTTCTAACAAGGATCACTAAACACTAGTACATAATATTAGTGGGTGTCAATTCCCACTGGGGTTTTTACCTATTTCAGTTTCCCCGTAACCATATTGGTGTTATGTGTTGATTTCATGTTTCATGTTTATGTGGATGTTCATTTCAGTACTTAAGCATTTAAGTTCAGTTTAAAGATTAAAGTAAAAAGATAAATATATAGTGAACACTGATTCACCCCCCCTCTCAGTGTTCCCATTCCTAATAGAGATATGGTATGTAAACTAAATAAATCTTTATATGGACTTAAGAAAGCACCTGGAACTTGGTATGCAAGACTAGATAAGTATTTGATAAAAATAGGATTTACAAAAGGCACAATAGACAACAACTTGTATACATTAGAAATTGAAAATGGTTTGTTGGTTATAGTTATTTTTGTTGATGATTTTATCTTTGGAGGAGAAGATGAAGCTAGTGATAAATTTGAAGAAAAAATTAAGATTGAATTTGAAATGAGTATGATTGGTGAGATGAAATATTTTTTAGGATTGCAGATAACATAGAATAGTGATGGTATCTTTTTATGTCAAACAAAGTACTTGAATGACTTATTAAAGAGATTTGGAATGGAGAACTGTAAACTAGTTGGAACACCTATGGTGACTGGACACAAGTTATCTAGCACATATGAGACTCCCACAGTTGAACATAAGAGATACAAATCTATGATTGGAGGATTGCAATATTTAACTCATACAAGACCAGATATATCACTTGCAGTTGGAATTGTTGCAAGATTCCAAGCTGATCCCAGAGAATCACGTTATGCAAAAGTAAAAAGGATACTGAGGTATCTAAGACGCACAATTGAATATGGATTGTGGTATGAAAAATATAATGACTTTACCCTATGTGCATATACAGACGCAGATTGGGGAGGCAGTGTTGATAATAAAAAGAGCACAAGTGGAGGAGCCTTTTTTCTTGGAGGAAGATTAGTTTCTTGGCTAAGAAAGAAAAAAAATTGTATTTCACAGAGCACAACAGAAGCAGAGTATGTAATAGCAACAAAAAATTGTAATTAGATTGTTTGGATGAAACAAATGTTGAAGGATATTGGAATGAAATTTGATGAGCCCGTTGTTATACAATATGAAAACACTAGTACAATTAGTATGTCTAGAGATCATGTACTACATTCTAAGACAAAACATATAGAAATAAAGTATCATATAGTGAGAGAGAAAGTTGTAGAGAAAGAAGTTAGACTGGAGTATATAAGCACAAAAGAGAAGATTGAAAATATATTTACAAAACCTTTTCCTAAGGATACATTTGAGTATCTGAGATGTATGCTTGGGGTTATGCCCTAGCCTACTTTTGAGAAGTGATGCAGATTGTTGCATCAGTCCAGTGGTATATGAGCCTTATCTTTTTTTCTAAACTGGATGCTGGTACTTCCTCTATGGGGGAGTATGTGTTTTTGAGCTGAGTCATGAGGACTCTAGTGAATGTATTTTCTGAAAAGTGTCTTTTGATATTGAAGTTATTGTTGACATAGTGATGTATTTTCTGTCATTTATGTCAATGGGGGAGAAGGATACATGAAAAACCATATAGTTAAAGAGAACTTGAGGGAGAAGGTTACAAGCAATATAAAATGGAAAGCTAAAAATATTTGAGCATGAACATGAAAACAAAGCAAGATTTGATTGATGAAGAGGACTTGAAAATATTTCAGAGCAATAGTGTTGCAATTTTAGTATCTATGGAACATTGGATGTGTTTCATCTATGTTGCCATCAATTCCAATGGGGGAGATTTTTAGGAATTAATGCTGAATATATCCTATGGGGGAGTATTCATAGTCATTTTGTAGTAGTTTTTGTTGCATTCATGACTGTGATTTTCATTGATGTCAACACAGTAATCTACTGAAGATTAGCAAAGAAGTAGGCAGTGTTTGAGTTAGTGCATGTGGGATATCGAAGATCTAGCTATGCGGAGTTGAATATTTAATCTATGTTATATCTTAAGATTTTGGTTAAGAGTGCATAAGGAAATTCATCTATTCATAACAGTTATGTGTAATTTAGTGGAAGTAGTTTTCAGGCAGTGTTCCTGAGTAGCAGTTTGTGGAAATCAGATGATATCTCCTAATTGGGATAGAATCTAAGCATGTGAAGTTGTATAGATTATGAAGACATGATGATTGTGATGTGGACATGACATCAAGGTTAGAGGTCGTATGAGTGAAGAGTTATCCTAAATGGAAGCTGTCAGTTTTATGTAATTGTGGAATTTTTATGTAATGTGTGGAAGATTTTATTTTTTAATTTGTATGCTGACTCATTTCTAATTATTTGAGTGTGCTATAAAGGAAGGATTAATTTCCTTATAGTAATGTGTAATTGGAATGGAAGATTGTGTGAAAGTGAATTGCAGAATTATGCAATACTTGTTGTAAGAGGATATGCAAAATATAGAGATATGGTATTGAGATTTGATGAAGCAGTTGGTGTGGTTTGGCACAGTCAGAGGAGAAGTGATAAGTTTTTGATAGGTATTATTCTATTGTGTAATACAAAGATCAATTGGACAGTGTGTTCAGTGATCTTTCCCTTGAAGTTGTTTGGGCAGTGGGTCCTTCTGTCTTCCATAACTCCTAATAGGGTTAGAATATTTTCATAGGGATTCAAAGTCTCCTAATAGAGATTCATATGTACTTAATGTATTTCATAAGACTCCTAACAAATTCCATCCTCTCACAAGGAACTTTCATATTATTTCATCTTTTGTGGGCATTATTCCCATCGGGGTTTACTCTTTGATCAAGAGGTTCCCTAGTCAACATATCTTGTGTTATTGTGTCATTGTGTATGTATATCTTTCTATGGTTGTTAATCACATTTCTTACATGGTTGAAATATGTTAAAGTTGATAAAGGTTGTATTTATCTGATAACTCATTCACCCCCCCCTCTCAGTTATCTTGGTGGACTTTACTTTCTAACAGTTGTGATATAATTTCGCATGTTATATCTGGTGTTTTCCTTCACCAATCTATAGGACATCATAATTACCCCTGATGACATAGAATTGGGTCCACTACTATAGTACAACTTATATACTAGTATAATTTCTACTAGTCTTACATCTTGATGAAAGATGTCATTGACTATCATCGCACGCTTATCCCATTAGGGTTTCTACTTGTTTCATGATATTTTTATCTACTACTAGGAGGGATCTAGTGTTGTCCAATCCAGTTATCTCATGAATCAATTGACTACATACCTTAATAGTTTTCTCCCCTATCCAAATTAATTGATCATTGATTCTTCTTAGAATGATCTTGAACCATTCAGTCTCACAGAACTCATTAAGAAGGGTTAGCTTAATAATAGATTGGTCTTCCAAATTTTTTAACTCTTTTTTCATTTTCCCATCTAACTCTATCATTTCATCTATCTCCCTATAGATCTTTGTATCACCTATGGTCTCATACTTGTAGTGAATATAAGCCCTAATATCTTCAACGTGTAACACACCGTATGGGGTTTGCAAAAATGCTCCTTCCAGATCATCCTCACAAGACTTAAACAAGTGCTTCTTAAACTTGTATCTTGGTCTAGTAATAACATCAAATATGAAAGGTGCATCCATAGCTTCTGGTAGAGTATATGATCTAAATACCTTTAGTACACCGAATCTTGGAACTTCTACTTAAATTGATCACACAATATGGTTGCTAGATGGCTTTAGTGCTTCTCAACTTTGATTTCCTTGGTTGTTGATTCTCAAACGGTGAGGAAATTAAAATTATTTAAGGTCTTTTATCCATTGCTGATTGAGTAAGTGCATTAATCATATTTAGCTCAACTTTGCATGTTGTCCAGTCAAACATAAATATCATGATCATAAGATATGAATCTCCAAGTGCTATGGTCACAAAAATAATCTCCATATTGTTTGTACACACCATGTCTAAGCTCACATGAGCTTATTCCACATAATCAAGGGCTAGATATAATATTTTGACTTCATCCAATGCTCCCCCTAAGGCCACACGGCCTTCTAGGTTGATGTAGCAATGTTGACATCAAGCGAAGACATAGTAGCATCTACTGTCTCTCCCTGATCCAATGTCTTATTGAAATATTTTATCTTCCATATCTTCTCATCATCCTCATTTGTTGGTTTCTTTAAATGATTCTTGAACTCATCTATATACTCATTAAGACTTTTACCACTATCACCAATATTCTTCTTTATAGCCATATGTGGCGGTCCTCTTCTATTGTTCATTCCATGATACCTGCAAGACTTTTCTATATGTCCTAAGTTGTTGTATTTGAAACATGTAGGTGGTATTCTATCCTGATTAACCTACAACTTACAATACCTTACGGTATTCCCAAAGTTATTGCATTTGTAGCATGTGATCTTCACTTTTTATTATTCTCTGATGTAATCTTGTTTTTTTCTAGATTGATCAGGTTTTCTACATTCTACTTTCTTATGTCCATATGCATAACAGTTGTAACAATAACTAGTAAAGGGTTTGAAAGTACTTTTACCTCTACAATATCTTTTCATGTGTCCAACTTTGTTGCATCCAAAGCATCTACCTCTAAAAGGTCTGATCTGATCTTTAGGTTCTTCACAAGTGGATCTATCTTCAATCTTCACTTCATGTGATTCATAAAGAGTCTTAGAACATTATCCTTCATTGTATCCAACTCCAGTCATGTCTCCTTTAGGTTTCTATCTCTCTCTTTGTTCACCAATTTTATCACTGCTCATGTGTAACTTCTCAATGTGTAATTTAGATTGAGTGAGTTCACCTTTTATGATATAATTATACTTCTCCAATTCTTGAAATTTATCCTTGTAGTGATCAAGTTTAGCCTTCATTTGTCTAATTTGTATGTTTTCTTCTTTCAATGTCTATTCAACTAAATTGTATCTTGGATCCTTTTCATGTTGAATTTATTTAATCATCAAAAGATTAATTTGTTCTTTTTGTTGCTCCAACTTCTTTACTTGGTCGTGTTACAAGTAGTGGTTTCCGTTGCACCAAAAGATTGACCTATTAATGAATGATACAACCAATAGACTCATAGAAGATATAGGAGGCAGTTAAGCCATGTCACAAATCCTAAGGGGGGCATTGACCATTTTTCCAACAATCTCCCCCTCAGTGTTACCCGAGGGGATTCAAACCTGTGACCAAGCTCTGATACCACTTGTTACAAGTAGTTTTTGTCGTTGCACCAAAAGATCGACCTATTAATGCCCAATACAACCACTAGACTTATAGAAGACATAGGAGGTGGTTAAGCCATGTCACGAATCCTGAGGGGAGCACTGACCATTTTCCCAACAGATAGGAACTATCATTGTCTAAATCCTCTTTGATCTTATCCATAAGGTCTTGTTTCTAACTCCTTGAAAGCTCAAGCTGCTCCTTTAGTTTCTTAATAAAATCTTCTGCTCTTCTTAATTTAAATTTCAATTCACCATTCTCAACCTTTTCTTTTTCCAGGTCATCAAGTGTTGCTTCGAAGTTATCTTGCAAACTTTCTAAATCTATTTTGATCTCCCTTAAGCTGTTAGGCCTTCTCTCTAATGGCCAATAGCTCTGATACCAATTTTTAGGATTAAGTAATACTAAGAGGGGGGTGAATTAGTATTACAACACTTCAAATTATACTTAAACTAATTATAGATAAACCATATGAATTCTGAAATGAAAAGAACATAAAAACCTAACACATAACTTATAACACCATTTTTTTTTTTGAGGGAACCTTGGCCAAGAGAAAACCCCGGTGGGGATGGTACCCACAGCTTATGCACTAAAATATAGAATCCCTGTTAGGAGATCTAGCCCTATTAGGATTTTAGTATTACATAGTATATTTACTTGTTAGAGGAATAGAAAACCTTGTTAGGGGTATACAAAAACCTTGTTAAAGGTGTGGTGAGCTTACATCTCTTACAATCAAAATTCTGATACAAAAGTGTTCCTCAATAAGTGAACTGCAGAAGTATCTACTATGTTTTGATAGTTCCAGCTATAGCTCTATCAATCTCCGATCTCGCATCTTCTATCTTCCATTACTAGTATCCCAAATTCACATCCATCACACATACATCTCTATCACATAGTTCCACACTTATCGCTTCCACAAAATACTTTTTACTTATATCAATTCTTCCATCCAATCTGCTCTCAAATACAATATAAGACATAATAATTACTTATACAAATGATAAATGTAGAGTCAACAATATTGTATTACCAAAGTGTCAGCAATATACAACTTCTATCTGAATTATCACGTTACCATTCCATCTCACCTTCCCTTAGTCATTGGGACTGTTCATATGCCATGTTTCTCTATTTCTATATCTTCACATACCTTCATATCACTATATCTTACTGATATCAACACCAAAACATATGAAACCTTAACTGAAGGTCATACATATCACAAAATGTGTTCCTCTAAGTTCACAAGCCATAATACATCATATATTATCTTTGCTTACCAAAACCATACTGTAAAATACTGTAACTCTGATTCTGTACTTAGTCATTTTTATGACTGTGTCTCCAATACTTATTCTCACTTCATGTGATCACTTCAACATAAGTGTTGCTATAAATGACAACCCTTAAGTGATCCATAGTTCTCTCACAACTTCACTTGCCAACAGTAACATCCAAAGGTGTGGCTCCTTTTTCATCTATCTTTAAACCTTATCCTAATTTTACTTATCTTCTAAATCTTTACATAATATGATGTATAAGTTAATTAGTGCTCATGTGTCAAAAATTCCTCTTATCAAACCCATTGACACATCCAAACATCAATCCAAATAATTTAATCCCAAAATTTTTTTCCAATACCATCATCAACCTAGCCATGATAATGAAAAGTGTGACCATTTGAAAAATATTATCCAAGATCTTATTGATTCTAATACTATATCTATTGAAGGTGACAATGATAACCAGAATAAATCCATGGCACCTTCCAATCAAAATTTGCAAATCTACACCCACTATTTTCCATCCCATTCATCAAATACCATTGATCTTAACCAAAATTCTTCTTTTTCTTCTTCTTTCATTGACTACAATGAAAATATTAATGAAGCTAATCATGTGGTCAACCATGTTAAAAAAGTCAAACCTAAATATCCATCTTAGATTTGTACTACCTTTGAATCTATTGAGACAATTAGGGCACCTAATGGTCCCCTCTACATTGTTTCAAGGGTTGATGATCTTCCTTCCCGTGGTGTCCTTATTGATCCCACTTGCATGGTGAATGTGATAGCTAAAGAACATCTTTATAGTAAAGGATTTCATTGTTCTATGACATATCTGATGTTCATATCCAAACTTGCAATGGTTTATTTTATCCTTCCCATGGTTCCATTTCATTTCTTTTTAAAGTTGGTGGATAAAAATATAGATGTAACCTTCACTGTCATCCCAAACTATGATCAATTTCATGTCAAACATGGTCTTCCTTGGCTTACCTCCATGAAATCCATGACTTCTCCTATTCATAAATGTCTTAAATTTTCTCATAATAGAGAAATCATGACAATTAACCATAGTGTTTTTTTGCCTTTAGTGCCTTGAGACTCAGTTGACCTTGATTTAATTTGGTCTTCTATGCCTTAACCAAATCAAACCTATCCTCACCATATCTTTCAATCATACCAAGCATACATGGTCAAAAGTATTTGTGAAATTAGAAAACCAAAGGATGTACCATCTATTTTCCCTAAACGCGGAATTCTTCCTACACCACCTATACCTCCCCTTTCACATCCTATTTCTTATACACATGATCATTCTCAACACACCTCACAATCTAGTGTGGTTCCTTCCATTCTTGCTAATTTAGAAAAAGGACCCGATATGGATTAATCCTAACCCAAACCAAATTTCTAGCAAAACCTAATGCAACAATCATGCTCGTGACTTCCTCCAAAAGCATCATGCTAGAGCCCGTCAATGTGCTTCTAAATTTACTACTTCACCTCATACACCTACTAATGCTTCTCGTCCCTTTGACTAACCCATGCTTGAGCCAACAAAGGAAGTGAATTTTAACAAGATAAAATTGAGAAAACATGACAATTCTATTCATATCTTAAATTATATTATAATTAATATAATGTACCAAGGGCTTTGCTGTAATATTTTGTTTATTATTCTACAAATTAGGTATTTCAAATGCATATCAATTCTAGCTTCCGAGTATTTTAATCACCCAAAAATGGTCTAGTAAACTTTGAGCCCCTTTCTCTAACATTAAAATTTAAATACTAGACTAAATCTTGTGCTTAATCAATTTTGCATAATTATTTAATCTCTTATTTCTTGATCAAATCATCATTTTATCATTAACTTGATTATATCCTAAAGTTTGACCACTTTATCCTAAGCTTTATTTAATTAAGAGAACATGCTCCCTTTTAATTAAATAATAAAATCACTTTATCCTAAGCCACATTTAATTAAAGAACATGTCCCCTTTTAATTAAATAAAGGCTCCCTTTTAATTAAATAATGAACTTTGCTAAAATAATAAATAATACATTCAAAATAAAAAGAAAAGTGCACTTTCCAATGAGATGAAATCTTTTGACTTTTGAAAAATTCTTTTGCCTCTTTATCTCAACCACTCATTATTTTGCCTCTTAATTATGTCCATTGATTTTGCCTCTTGAGAATCTTGAGCACGTGGATCAACAAACATCTAATCTCCACCCTTGCTTATTTATTTTTGTCTCTTAATCGTGATCGTCCATTCATTTATAAATTCCTTTAAAAAGAGACTCTCTCCTCATTCTTGGATTATCCCATCTCTTGCATTATCCAACTCTCATAACATTCTTAGCTTCTTGAGATCTTAAAATCTTATTGCAGGTTCTTGGAGTCTTGGCATCTTAGCATCTTGATAAATTGGAGTCTTGCAATCTTGGAATCTTGGAGCTATGGCATTCATAGATCTTTCATATTGAAGCATTGCATCATCATTGCCATTTTCTTTCTTGTATCTAGCTTAATTCATCTCATCTTAGATATACTTTTCTTGCATTCTTGCATATCATTTTAGCTTAGATCTTGCATCTCATCTTAGATTTACTTTCATTTTAGCTTAGATCTTGCATCTCATTTTAGATCTACTTTTCTTGCATTTTTGCATATCATTTTAGCTTAGATCTTGCATCTCATTTTAGATCTACTTTTTTTGAATTTTTGCATATCATTTTAGCTTAGATCTTGCATCTCATCTTAGATCTACTTTCCTTGCATTCTTGCATATCATTTTAGCTCAGATCTTGCATTTCATCTTAGATCTACTTTGCATCATCATTTGAATCTTTCATTCTATGGCACACCTTGCAAGAGTCTTTCTTGAAGGTTCATTTGAGAGCCACCATTCATAATATCTACATGGTTCTTGCACGTCATGGATAGGACGCTACAAGCCACTTCTTGAGATCTCCTTCTTTATGGATTCCCTCAAGTGTAATGGTTCATAGAAGTGACCTCACTTTTTGCTACACATTTTTTGGCACCCACCATGGGGAAAGCCCATGAATTTTGGATACTCACTTTGGTTTTTGATGCTAACCCTTGTGCATGTTGAGTTGAAGGCAAAAATCCTAGGTTTTTGAAAGAGTTGATCATATCTCACAAATGGATTGGATTGTTGCTTTGAGATTATTTTTTCAGGTTGGGGATAGCTAAAATGCGTGTGAATCCAAAAATTAGATTTTTCTAATCATTTTTCTGTGACATATAATTTTTATTATTTTTCATTAAAATTCATTTCTAGTCGCAAATCATTGTATTTTTTAAAAAATTTTACATTTTTTGAAAGGTCTCAGAATTCTATAGGGGGTTACTTCTTTGTGTTTTTAATTTAGATGCAATAACATAGCTCAAATAGTCAATTTATAAAAATTGGTATGTTTTGGTAAAATGGGTCTCTAGGGCACAAATTAAGGGATATTTTTGAAATTTTTACATTTTTCAAATTCTCTCAAAGTGTTAATAGGGGTCTCTTCTTTGCATTTCTATTTTTGGGGCCTAAATTATAAAAAAAGAATCGGATCTTGTTGACTAGGTCAAAAACATAAAAAATAAAAATGTGATGAACTTGCACTTTATTTGCACATAGTTCAATGCATGTTTGAAATTTATTCCAAGTATTTGATATTTCTTATCTCCTAACAAGTGGTTTTTCAGGGTTATTGCTTTCATTTGCATATTTTTGTGCCCTGACTTGTGGTTTTGTAGGATTTTCTTGCCAAAAGAATTGCATTGCTAAGACTAATAACAATTGAGATTTTGGAAAATTGCGTTGAAGGTATGTAACTAGATCTTGACACTTTTATTGTAACTAGATCTTGTGTGTCTTTTCTATCATTAGATCATTTTCATAGGCACATAGATTAATTAGTTTTATTTTGGTAAATGAACATGTGCTTGATGTGCTTGAGAGACACTATGGAGTAGGAGACTATGCTCTTTTCCTTTTGGAAAATGAAAAATCTAGACCTCCATTAGCTATTTTTTTAATTTTCTTGCATTTACCTTTAGAGGGCTTGCCAAGAGAGAAATCTTTTGGGAATGACCCAAGTGGGGAACAAGAGAACCTGACTACTCCATCCCACTATAATCAAAATCTTCCCTTAATCCAAAGAGAAGGGAGATTTGGCTATTTTCTATTCCTAATGTTTCTTCATGTGTAGGGCCTAGTTGCCTCAATCTTGCTAAGAAAGACTACATTTAATTGGGCACTTGTAGTGCCATCAAAGGTCTCAATCTTGTTACTACAAGGGGAATACATTCATCTAGTATAGGGATGAGAGGTCTAAATATTTCTTGTGAGACTATACTTTTTGGATGCTTGTAGGGCTATAGGCCTTAATTTCACTTGGGAAACTACAGGGGATAGTCATGAATGAAGTTTACTAAAAATATTAAGTTAGAGGCTACCCTATTGACCGAAAGTGTTGGAAATCTATTATGGGAAAGTGATATACTGAGAAGGGGGGGCGAATCATATATCGACCATTCATTAAATTTTGATATAAACTAACTTGCATAGCATAAACATCAAGTTCAATACTATAATAGATCTAATATCCTAATCATCATCCATGAAAATAAAACATAACACAATGATTTTGGTTACCCAAAAACACTTGAAAGGTAAAATTGGGGTGGAGATGACAACCACAAATCTCCACTACTATAGTATTAAAGTTTTCTTGTTAGGACTACAAGTTTGACCATAAAATAATGATCTACCCTATGAGGGGTCTACCCTATTAAGAGCTTTTAGACTTATACAATCTACCTTGCAAAATGATTTAAACTTACAAAAAATTAAGTACTTGGTTAAGAGATTTACTTAGGTTTGTTAAAACCACTTTGCTAAGAGATTTACCCTAACTCACTTGTTAGAATGTATTAGTACCCAATCCTTTAGTTTGCGCTATGATGTTGATTACAGATCTTCTCCTTACGATATAGATTTGATCTCCTCTATCAAATATATCTCTATTATGTCCTTCACTACTCCACTCGATCACTGAACTCTATTTGTGATAATCAAAACACTTCTATTTTCTTCATGTATGAGATCTTCTTCATACAATTATCCTTTCTTATCATCATACGTTTTAGGGTTCAGATCTCATATTATATAAACAATTTATCAACTCCAAGATTTGAGATCTACGATCTAGATTATCTACTTTTTCCGCTTAATTATTCCATAATTATAATTGGTTACATGAATTACATAGTGATTAATGATTATAATTCTAAAGCATAATCAACTCTACGATTTCCTCTATCAACAATAAATATCATATAGATGTCAGCCAAAATGGTTTACCTAAGTGTTTGTGCCAATACAAAAACATGTGAAATCTAGCTTTCTCGGCATTAGAATTCTCTGGCATTTGGCACTCACAGTTCTTCATACCCTGGTGTTGGGCACTGACGTCTCTACATAAATCAACATAAACTAACTCAGCTAATACTGAAGTACTTAGTGACCACTATCTTTCTTGGCAGTAACTACTACTCGGTAAATGTACAATATACATGACTCAACCTATTCATGATGACTCAATCACAGTGATGACCGACCAACATTGCCTAGAAAATGACTAAGTGTAAGACACTAATAGAGAAAAAAAATTAGGGATCAACAATCTCCCCCTTTGACATTAGTGGAAAGAAAAAATTTTCATGAAATTTACATTCCATTACATGAGTACTTAGTAATAGACAAAACTTCTATAAAATACTCCCCCTAAGACTTGAATCGGTCTTAATTTTTTTTTACATATATACATAAGACTCCTTTTTGATATATAATCAAATATATATACATTTTCAAAACTAGTATGTCTTACCATTTTTCCAATGTTTTTGTATCTTCTTTCTCCTTTTTGATATCTAAAATATATCAGATATTTCATATCCATATCCATTTCCCCTTTCCAATATTCTGTCATGTCATGTTATTTCCCCCTTGTTTTTGTCACTTGAAGTTCTTGGGGTGTGGGGGTTTTGAAATATTTGTCTAGGAATCATTTGTGAAGTTGCATTACCATCCCTAATGTGTTGTCCCAATGGGACCTTACAGACTTGAAAACCTCAAACTTTATTTCTAGCTCGACAACTAGCTCAACTAGGCTCTCAACAATTGAAAGATGAGGGTCTTTCTAAATTGATTCCTTTCCCATGACTAACTCCTTCTACATAACCTCAAGGTGAGGTGTCAACATTATTTTTATAGAGAGTAGTCAAGCCCTTATTTTACCATCATTATCCACTAACTCATCTAATCTACCTCGGGAGTGTAGTTACTTGGTAAAATGTATAGAGTTGGAACTTGCATCCATACTCAGTGAGTGACCTGTAGACTTTAGATCTAGCTATAGTTTGTCTATCAGATCCTAATTATCCTTTGAAATCTCTTCCACATTGCATAACTTCTTGTACGAAGAATGTGTTTTTTGTACAACCTCTTCTAAATTTGATATCAAGGTAGAGATTTCTACTTGTTTCATTGCAATGTCAGTAGAGACCTTATTAAGTACCCTGGCCTCAAAATTCCTTTCTAACCACTATAGAAACTTATCATTAGCTTCAATTTCATCACCAGTCACTTTCCTAACAATGTGTACAAGTTTCTCCAGAATAGGTATAGATTCATTTACATCACTCATCTCAAAAGCATATACGAAAATACCTTTTATCTCATGTAGTATCTACTTTTGTTGATGTGCCCTTCTCATATCTTCCTATTTACTCTTCTTCTTCAATAGATCTTGCAATATTTTCATTTGTTCATAGGTCAAGTTATTAGTGTCCCATTTAGAGATCACTATAACTTCTTTGAGTGTCACCTAAGTAGTAGGAGATTTATCCTTCTTCTTTTGTGACTTCTTCCTAGGTGTAGTTCCACTCGACATCTGTATGAGATATTTAATTGCCTCTTGTTCCTTAGGATGTTGCATTTCTTTCTCTTTCACTTTTTTCATCTTGTCCTTTTCCTTCTCCTCCACATGAGGACTCACTACTACCAATGTAGACTTTTCTTCTTGTTCATTTCTTGTCTCCTTAGTTCTCTCTTCTATCTGTTTCTCCTCATAAAATGTAATCTATGGAGTGATTTTTGAATTGTCTTGTTCCTCGACATTGACACTTTGTGAGACTAGCTGATCAATTATGACTATATGGGGGCTTACTGGTGTAGTCTCAATAGTTGATATGCTTTCAATCCATGGATAATCCTGCACTTGTATTAATACAAGATTGATGCTCTGTAGTGATTTATCTGATACTACCTCAACTTCTATTTCTTTCTGAATGTCCTCCTTGGTCAATATATTTTTTTTTCATTGGAGTGTCCTCAATGATGTCAACAATAGTTATCTCATCCCGTTTCTTACTCCCTTCATTGTTCTAATCTACTTCCTTCTCAACATTTAGTGGCTTGACAATATATTCCTTATTGTCTAGTTCTACTCCACTGGGTGTTCTTGCACTTGGTGGTGTACTCTTATCAACTATAAGACCAAAAATGATTTTCCATAATCTTGTGCTTCATTGCACAATATCTTCAACTTTGTGTTGTAAAATAGAATAAGCTATGAGCTTGGGTAAAAATCTATTTCTATACTTCTCCATATATTTCTTGATGTATTCAGGGGATAAGTTTGACATGACTTGAGAAAGTGTGCTCTCCATTATTTGCTTCTCATTCATCAAAGCATATTCCAATTTTTGAGCTATTCTCTAATACAGTTCATCAAGAATGTGATTGCCTAACTGTAATGGTGTCATCTTAAATATACAGAGCATCTCAAGAATAGCTTGTTCTACTCTCTCCTTATCTTCAATGCTCAGTTTTTCAAATTTAATCTTCTTAAAACCTACTAGGATGACAATGCTTTTGATATTGTGGCATATCTCATCCATAGTTAGTTGTTTCCTCTGAGGTAATGCCTTATTCTTAATATCCTCATCAAATTTTGTTTCCTTACCATCTTTCTCCAAAATCAGATTTCTTCTTGGCTTCTTCCTTATATTTCTTGGTACAACCTTAGCCTGGACTAGTTTTCTTTTTCCTGAAGTAGGGGTCTTCTTTTGTGGCTCAAAAACTATAATAGTTGAAGCTTCCATAGTTCTAGGCCTAAGTACCAGGGAGGGAGTGGGATTAGGTTTATGTATTTTCTTCTTGATAGGCTCGACAACTAATGTCTTCTTGCCTTTCTTAACTACCACAGTCTCCTCTTCACTCTCTTCTAACTCACTAGATTTATCATCTCCTAATCCTTGAGTCAATGCAAGAGGTACATCTACCTCTTCTTCTCCTAACATTTTATCTAAGTTTTTCACTATCTTATTTATTTTCCTCTCCATGGTAGCAAATTGTAATCCCATGGTTATCTTGGTTTTAGCTTCCTCAAATGTTCCAAAATATGTAGCCTTCTTGTCAACTTATTCAGATAATATGACTATGATTGATGTTGTTGTCCCATATATATTCACTTCATAAGGTAATGGTCTTAGCAATGATACCCTCGGTGTGACTTCTTGTGCATTCGTTAAATCTCTATCAACTAGGAAATAAATGTCTTTGTAGTACTTTTCCACTAGTGTTACTGGGATCCTACTTCTTTTCCTCATTTTATTTTTAAATTCTAAAAAGTAACTGTCCATTACACTCTCAAAGTTCTCACCCATCTGGTCAATAAAATCACTAATCTGTAATGTAATAGGTCTATTCTTATCCCATGCAATATCCCCAACAATAGGAAAACTATTCTGCACATAGAAAAATAGATGAACAAGCAAAGAACTGAACTTACACATTGAGTTCTTTGCTTTCCTAATGGATGTAAGGTTCTTGGTGAGCTGTGTCAGTTGAAGCTCGACAAGGTCGTATGTATGATCCTTCTTTACTATCTTCTAAGCTTGGTCAACTGATATGCATAGAACACTATCTAGTTTGTTGGATTGATAAGATTTATGTTCTATCACCCTTATTACAAAATCAATATCTAGCTCCATGATAGTTGAAATTTTCATTCCCCATTTGTTCCATACTGCCTGAGTGTTTTCTTGAATTTTCTCTTTACCCTAACATCTCATAGTCTTTTTCCCTGGAAGAATAGGATAACCAGTCACTTTGTGTATCATTTCCTTGGTGATCTTAATTGGTCCATCTTCCATCCAAGTTTTCATGTCATGTACTTGGCTTAGTACAATTTTTATCCATTCAACTTTGAGATTCTATGGGAAATCAAGGGCATGCACCAACCCTCACTCAACATCCTTCTGGTGTTTAGCCTTCAACACCCCATTGCTACACAATTTATCATATGCTTCTTTGAACTCATAGTCTCCAATCTCTCTGATCTTACACATGTAGCATGTGCAAATGTCATTGATCATCAAAACCTTCAGAGGGATTGATGATAGGGCACCAGTGAGATCCCCCAATATTGCACACTCTGGAATGGCCTAGAATTTATGTGGCTTACATGCATCATTCCTTACAAGTTGTCCATTAAAAACTTCCTTCCCTTGCTTCTTAACTACAACTGATCATGAAGATGCCATTTCTTCAAATTTAAGGGTTCAAATACTAAAATAAATAACTCAATAAAATACCTTGCACAAGTGGTTCTCAAATTTTTGCCAATGACACATTGTAAAATTTTTTGTAAATCACGCTTAGCACAAATCGCTTTGGTTAATTGCTCTAGAATCTATCTAAAAATTTCTCAAATCACTGGTGAAGTGAGAATAATTGGTAACTTCCCATTTTATAGACTTCAAATGGTCAAATTAGGGCTTCATTAATGATCCATACACTTTATAGGTAAGATATAGTTGTCTCAACAATCTCATTTCAACTCGGTTAACATAAGCTCGGTTGATATAACCATTTGGTTCTGACTCGGTATACATTACCACTCAGCTATCACAAGAGCTCAGAAAACACTAGTGACTCAATCACTATAGGCTAAAATACTGATGCTCAACATCAAATATACAATGTAGCTCTTTTCTCAAATCTATCCTAATGCATCTTAATTTATGCATATATGGACTTCATCTTATCAAACGCTAGGAACTGATGTAAAATAAAACATTATAAGATTCAATTCCACACATACCTCATTTACTTAGTTCAAAGTAGTGTGATCACCTGATCCATCAGATTGGGTGACCTTAGGTTCATTGGCTCCACTATTTCTTGCTTCCTCTTTCTTCTTCCAAGTCCTGTTCATCTGATTTATCATATGCTTGACAGTTTATTCATTGATTGGTAAATGGGCTCTGCAGTATTTCTTTAAGTGACCAATCTTATTGCATTTGTAACATACCATACTTCCACTCATCAAAATCTTAGATTTACCTCTGAAATGCCTCTTTAAAGAATTTTCTCCAATATGTCCATACTTTCCACAATAATGACAACTATACCATGTATTGTAGTCCCTATTATATGTATTACCCTTCTTAGGTGCCTTGGTCTATTGATTAGATGACCACTTAGCTTTGGATCTACACTCATATGCTCTATGTCCATATTTTTGATAGTTGAAACAATGTCCTTGAGATCTAGGTGATGTAGATGGATTACTAACCTTTATCCTTCATTCATATTCTTGATGTCCATGTTTCTTATAGTTAAAACAATATCTATTGAGATTTGGTTTAGGATCAGACTTACCATGTTTTCTTTTGCATATGTTAGTTGTGTTTCCTAGCTTTCCATAATGATGGCATGTAGGCTTTTTATTCTTTGGCTTTGCATTCCTCTGTTCTCCACTCTTTGATGATTCTCCTTCCTTAGTGGATGACAGGTGTTCATCATGTCCAAGTCTAGATATATCACTAGATCTTCTAGGTGATCTTAACAGTTCTTCAAAGTATCTCATAGCTTCATTAGGCTTGTTCATCCTTTCATTTATTTCTTTTTTAGATATTAGTTCATTCTTCAATTGACTATTTTTTTAATCTCAGATTTGTAATTTCCACATCTTTCCTGCCCAGTTCTTGATTAACAAGTAGCAATTGATTTACCATGTCTACTTGATTGTTTGTCAGGCTCTGCATGTCACATATCCTTGTTGGCAACTAGGCTAAGTAGGATATCAAATTTTTATCATTATGGCAACATATAATCACCATGATGATCACATAATAGAAGAAAACAATTTTGTATGAGTGCAAGTGAAAATTGTCTAAGTACAACAATGTTTACCTGTCTATTCAGAGACAGTTTTGGTTAGCAATGTTCACAGAAGTAGGTTCAGTGCATGCACACTTGAGCATGGATAATTCTATGTATATCAAAGCCACATGTGAGAGCGCAAGTCTGTACGACATGTACGAAAAGAGATATTAAAGAATTACAGAAACAATGTTGTAGCCAACCTGAATAGAGCAAGAAGAGAGAATGTGAATATTAAGTTAAGGGATTATTTTGTTTATCAAAATAAAGATTTAACCATATAAGGGAAAACATCCTAGATGTTAACCCTTAGGAAACATGAATTAGTTTTATATTTTGAGAAGATTTTGTGTATTGTAAGCCGACTGGAAGTTGGTAATTGTAACTTGTGTATATGTAAGAACTTTGTAATGCGAAAGATACAGAAGTAAGATAATAAAAAGTAATGCAAAGTTGCAATGTTGTAATGTTATGATTGTAAGTAATGTGAAGTTTTATATTGAAAGAAGGAAAGAAAGAAAACTCTGTATATGAAAGCGAAGAGCCTAGAAAGCTAAATCAGAATAGGAAATCTATTCGACAATAGTAAAAGGTTATGTAATTTACCTTTGTATCCATATATCATTGTATATTGCATGTTTGGGTAGTGATCTCATCTTGCAAACATCCTATTTTGTAATACCAACTCCTAACAAGGTTGAGGCTTCTAACAAGGCCTAGAGTCTTTTAACTAGGACAGAGATAGTATATGTATGTAATAAACTCCTAATAGGGTCAACATCCTTAACCAGATACTTTTGATTAGTGGATCAATTGTGGGTATCATCCCCACTATGGTTTTCCCTTGGCCAGGGTTTCCTCAAGAACAAACATGGTGTTATGAGTTCATTTCATTTATTGCTATGTTTGTTATTCAGTTTGTTTAGTTTAATTTATTATGAAAGCTTCAAGTTAATTTTTTATATCCATAATTGGGCAAAAGTAAAAGTTTGTGAAATAATGATTCACCCCCCCCCCCCCCCCCTTAGTATTTTCTATTTCTAACAGTCCTTTCATCAACTCTCATAGATATTTTCCTTTTATCTTCTTCAACCATTGTCTTATCTTCTTTAGCTTTCTTTTTCTGTTCAACAACTTCATAGAATCTTATTGATTATATTTCTTGTTCTCTTTTAAGATTTCAGATGCCCTCATTTAGTATGTTGTTTTTCTCTAGAAAATCTTTTATAGATTTGTAACTTTCAACAGAGTTTCCACTATCAAATAGTCCTGTAGTATCTTCTTCTTTATATTGAGTTTCATTCTGTTGAATTTCTATTTCTCTTCTTCTCCTTAAGGATTTATGCAGTTCACCTTTGGCTGCTTCAAGTTGATGTAATGCAAGATGAATGTCAATCTTTTGATTATCTATAATCTTTCCCAACTTATAAACTTCTATCTCAAGATCTTTGACTCACAAGTGATTATACTTCTTTAAGAGATTTGGCTTAGATACCAATTGTTGTCCAAATCTATTATGGGAAAGTGATATACCGAGGGGGGATATTGAGGGGGGCGGGGTGAGTCAGATATCAACCATTCATTCCATTTTGACATAAACTAACTTGCATAACATAAAAATAAAATTCAATACTGTAATGATCTAATATCCTAATAATCATTCATGAAAATAAAACATAACACAATAATTTTGGTTACCCAAAAACCCTTGAAAGGTAAAATTGGGGTGGGGATGACACCCACAAATCTTCACTACTGCAGTATTAAAGTTTTCTTGTTAGGGCTACAAGTTTGACCATAAAATAATTATCTAACCTATGAGGGGTCTACCTTGTTAAGAGATTTTAGACTTATATAATCTACCTTGCAAAAGGATTTAAACTTACAAAAAATTAAGCACTCAGTTAAGAGATTTACTTAGGTCTATTAAAACAACTCTATTAAAAGATTTACCCTAATTTACCTATTAGAATGTCTCAGTACCTGGTACTTCAATTTTCACTATGATGTTGATTACTGATCTTCTCCTTATGATATAGGTTTGATGTCCTCTATCAAATATATCTCTATTCTATCCTTCACTGCTATGCTCGGTCACTAAACTTTGTTTTTGATAATCAAAACACTTCTATGTTCTACATGTATGAGATCTTCTTCATACAATTATCCTTTCTTATCATAATATGTTTTAGGGTTCAGATCTCATCTTATATAAATAATTGATCAGCTTGAAGATTTGAGATCTACAATCTAGATTATCTGCTTTTACTACTTAACCATTCCCTAATTCTGATTGGTTACATGAATTACATAGGGATTAATGATTACAATTCTAAAGCATAATCAACTATGTGATTTCCTCTATCAATAATAAATATCATATAGATGTGAGCCAAAATGGTTTACCTAAGTGTTTGTGCCAATACAAACACATATGTCAAATATGGCTTTCTCGGCATTAGAATTCTCTAGCACTTGACACTCAGTGTTCTTCATACCCTGGTGCTCGTCACTGACATCTATACATAACTAGGCATAAACTGACTTGGCTAATACTGAAGTACTCAATGACCACTATCTTGCTCGATAATGACTATTTCTCAGTAAAAGTATAATATACATGACTCGGCCTATTCATGATGACTCAGTCGCAATGATGACCAACCAACATTTCCTAGAAAATGACTAAGTGTAAGACACTAATAGACAACAAAACTTAGGGATCAACACAAAAGTATCATAATCTTTACGCAAGGATAGATCCAAGCAATTTGCTGGATCACCTCAAGATTACTCACCATCTGTATTCCTTTGGGATACCAAGTTGTGGGCAATAGTTTTGATACTAGCCTTGACTGTAGGTAGTTCTTACTTGATGTGTTTTCAATTTTTGCTAGACCCATGGAAATCTTTGTGAACATACACTTGAAATTATTAGAATATTGCAACCTATCTTTAGACTTCACAATTGCTTGTATCATGCAATGTTTCTTTTTCCCTTGTTTGATTTATTTGAAGACTACTCTATGCATCGCATTTTCTTTATAAAATTCATCTTGAAATTCAAACTTTCTATTAAATTTAAACTTTCTATCAAAATTCAAATTTGTTGTCAAAACTAGAAATCGTTGTCTTAATATCACCTATAGTAGTGAGAAATATCATACGACCTTTTATCCATGTTTAGCTGTCACCTAGCTTTGTTGAGGTCCATCATCAAAATTTTGATCTGAGTTGGTTTGGCCCAAATTTTCTCTTAGCTAGTTTATGAAGCTTATACTTGACTTTTTTTGGTTTCTTGGTCTAAAACTAGCAAGTTTGGGACTGTTTTTAGCTTAAAAGGATCACCTAGATACCTTGGTTATATTCTTGACTAGTAAAGTTGTTCACTTGTCTATCTCTTTGGTTATATTTATCTTTATCTTGACATTATGTCTTGACTCGAGTCACAAGTGTCGTACAGAGGGATCTTAACCCTCAGCTTGGGCACTTTGTGATCAGTCATCTTAATATTATTTTACTATCGTTTACTATTTGACAAGTGAACACTTTAATCTTCTAGAGTCGACTTCAAGTTGTCTTATGTCATCTTATTTGGCTCTTCACATTCTCTTTCATGTTGAATCAAAACAATCACATCATGGATAAACAATATGACTAAACAAGAAGAAGAGATTATTTTGGCATAATTTTTATAACAAATCACATCTTTGAGATTTGAACTTTAAAAATTAAAGGAAGAAAAAGATTCTTCTCCTAATCAACATTCTTGGAAATTGGTTTATCCTTTATCTTCACCTTCTTCAAGAAAGGCTATGTCTCACTCTCACAACAACTTTACCTTTGAGAAACATCTTAAACATCTTTATAACAAACCTATCTCTGATCGAGAAAATCTTTATGACAAACCTATCTTTGATCGAGAACATATTTATGACAAACCTATCTTTAATCGTAAACATTATCATTACAGACCTATCTTTGATAAAGAAAATGAAGAACTAGAGAGAATCTTTACTCTTTTTGGAGAATCTTATGAATCAACATTGGAAAAACTCCTTGAAAACAATATTATCACATTACCTTCAACTACTTCCAATAGACTTTCATTCATGACTACTTACTATGCATATCATTGAAATAATAAGCATAAAACTTCAAAATGCATGGAGTTGAAACATAAAATTAAAGATTTTATTGATGATGTCATAATTGGTGTTGATGATCCTAATGACTTACCTAATGAAGATACTACTCTCAAGCTTGATCAAAATCATGAACCTATGTCTATTAATGGTTCTCATACTACATCTACCTCTCCCATCATACATTCATCTCCTAAAAAGGAAAAGCCATTCAAAATTCCTCTATCAAACAAATAACTTAATGCTTTTCACGCTACCTATGCATATCCTCAAGGGCTACCTCTAAAAGAGATCCAAACTAATATAGATCTTTCGACAAGTCCCTTCCATGATTCAAAGGTCATAGATCCCATGCTTCCTTGTGCTTCAACACCTATCATACCTATCCTAAATGTCCCTTCATAAACCCTTCATGAATACTTCTCACATATCCAAACTCCTATTTCATCCTTAGAAGTGGTTCCATGTCAAGAGTATAATCTAAAGTGTGAAGAAATAAATATCACTAAAGATCAAGATCAAGATACCATGCATCCTTATCCAATGGCTGACCAGAGTATCATATCCCGAGAATCTCCTGATGCTTCCTTAGAAGAAGATATCCCTCCACCTCCTATATATTATTCATCTCCCAAGAAAGATCAACATACTCCTTCCATCATCTCTAATGATCTTATTGAAAATCAAGATAAAGGTACTCTTCCTACATTATCCAAAGATCCTTGTCAAGATTAGAATATCCTAGAAAGTCCTTGTCATAATCCTTCATATCCATCTCAAAAATATCCTATCTTTCCTACTCCTCTGCATAAGAATAAATCCTCCCAAGCTTTTGTTTCTCCTATAAAAGCTACCCATGAGCCTATTGGTATAAATATGGACCTTACAAATTAAATCCTTTTCCATACTGCTCACTCTATGGATGTTGATATCCCTATCACTTATCTATCTTGATCATCCAAATCCATCCTTGGTCCTTATAACTCAAAGCTGAAACCTTCAAATCTTCCATCCATATTAGGTCCCTATGTCCCTCCATACACTAGACCTTTCACTCCTAGCTTACCTCAAGATCAACAAAGACATGCATACTTGAGAAATTATACATGTCTTTCCATCTAAACCCATCATATGATCCTCATTCATCCATAATTTGTAAGTCTTTTGGAGGTAATTGGGATGTGCAACATACAAATGAAAAATACAAGAATCCACTTACATATGAAGATCACCATGTCCTATCTAATCGAGATGTGACTACAAAGAAAATTGAAATATCTAAAAGACCACAAGGGTTCTCAAAGAAAAGGTGAAAGAGGAAGTATGGGTGCACATGAAATAGCTAGTGTGGATGCATCTAGCCCCAAGTGTAGAGTGCAAGATAGAAGAACTAAGCAAAGAAAATATGGGTTTCTAAATCCATCATGAAAGATTTATGATCAAAAGTATCTAAAAATAAAGAAAAATCAAAAGCTATGTGTTAGTATATTTCAGATATTCAACAAGAAATATATCAATCTATAGAGGTCTTTCAACAACTAATCATAGGACATAAGAATGATCACAAATGAGAGATAGTACTTGGATAGTATCTCTGAAATTAGACTTGGGAGACTTCAAAACTAATCCTTTGACTCCCTTTTAATGTGACCCAAGTTAGCCAACCTAGGGCTTCTTTAGTTCTTCTCCAAGCTGTCACCAATCTATAATTGACTTGTACAATATAGATCTATAAAACAAAATAGCTACAGCCAAAATAGCTCCTTGTATTTGATCTTCTCTACTCCTACACAACAATCGCCTCATCCACCTTCACATTATCAAGTAGATAAAACTTAGGCAGAGGGTTAGAATGAGTGTGCTTGGGCACTATCATAGTGAGCACTCCATTCTCCATCGAAGCTTTAATTCACTGCCCCCTGAATAATCTGGTGAAGTTCACACAGTCACATATGATGAACACAATTCAATCATAAATCATGCCATTCGATTCTTGAAGGAGGAAGACATATGTTATGTTTTTGATACATCTTTCTCTCAAGATCAATTCCAATATATATTAGAATTTGACATCCTTAAGGAGGGCTGACCTGACCAAATCTAGGGTATAAATTAATAATCAATTATTAATTCTACAATCCAGTTTGATCAAAGTCGATAGGCTATAAATATTAACACTATGTAGATTCCCAAATCTCTCTTAAAGGAATTGAATATAAAAGAAAATTCAAAGTTGACATTCAAGCTTCCAAAGACTTCCACTCTATATTCCTCCAAACATCTTACTTCCTCTCCTTCATCCATCTTGGATCCTTGTGTCCCAAGATCCACATCACTTCCTATATCAAAATCTCCAGCTAGCCAACTTATTATTCCTTCATTTGTTAACTACCCCTCAAGGTGTGTGTCAATGTTGAGCTTGCCTTCATCTCTGCATACTCCTACACAATCCTTATCTACTATTCTACACCTACTTCTAATACTCTCATTCATTATCCTTCCAATTCCCTTATTCCATCTTATGCATAAATCCTTAGCCATCATTTACCTTATCCTCCATACTTTTTCCTATCATTACCTTATCAGTGTCTTTGAGCATACCTCTCAATAGCCTTGGACTATATTGGCATATATTTCCACAGGAGCATTATCCAAAGAGCATGAGGCTTGACTTCCTCCAAACATTCAAAAAATTCAAAAAATTCAAAAATGAAAAATACAAGAAAATAGAAAAAATAGAAAAAGTGCCTTGGTGAAAACCAGGAAATAGGCGTTATGGTAGGAAAAATATAAAAATATTCCAAGTGGTGAAAACCTGGAAACATGCGCTACTTGAAACCTATGCGCTTATATCTATTAGCTTGTCGCTTAGTGCACCAAACCCTTTTGACTTCCATGTCCAATCTCCTTGGTCTGAGATTGATCTTTGTTTAGGGCTAGGGGGCATGAATTGTATTCTCCTTTATTGTGTGATGGTGTTTTCTTAGTAACTCACACCATTTTTTCTCAATACTACCCCAAACGGTCTTTCTCAACACTTCCTTTGACGTCATTGAGTGTTTCTCAACATGTATTAGATATGTTACCTTGATTCGATACTTTGTGTGAAGTCTAGGATTCTATGATATTTCTCACCTACATGCATGAGTCCAACCGAGTTAGTGATTATCTTTATCTTTTTTACACTGCGCTTAAATTAAAATGTCTGAGCTATGCTTAATGATATTTTATTTTTATGCTATCTATTATTGAATATTTTCATTGATGTTCCCTCCTTGGTTTCTCCATGATGTTACGACTAGAAGACTAGGGGCATGGGGCATGTTTTCTTTGATTTCTTCTTGTGGTGTGATTCCAATGATCTTAAGCTATCTAATAAATTGGGTGTTTGTGATAAGTGTGTGTGTGAATTTTGTACCTAGTTGTAGACACAACACTTCAGTAAAATATTAGAGGTTAGCAAAAACTGAAATCTTGCAAAAAATTGAAACTATGCTAACCAGGTGATTTATTGCCTTCTAGTAGGTGCGAGTATGATATTCTCAGATTGGAATCGAGATCAGTGAAAATGCAACACCTAAACGAAGGATTTAATGCTAAAGAAAACAATGAAATATTAATGCAAATTAATCTATATTTTTGTATTTTCTATGCAATAAGATGAAAAATTGTATGAATCTAAGCTATAATGTATGAAATTGAGTTTGAATGTAGAATTAATCTAAGAAATGCTATGAATGCATTTAAAAATCTATGATATGAAACTATGAATGCTCAAAACAATAAATGAAAATCTCATAATAGCCTTGATTTGCAAAAGATTGATTCTTTAGTCACAAATTTGCCAGAGTGAGGATGCAATTTCCAGGTGTTGATTGTGAAGAGCTGAGCCTTGATTTTATAGAAATCCAGGGCTTGACGATGCATTGAGAAAAGCCATAAATCACTCTTGATAAACTCAGGTTGATTTTTGAGTTAGCAAGAAATTAGGAATACTTAATTCATAAAATCATGCAAAAGTAGTTTTTATCTCAAAATAGAGCTTTAATTCTCTTTTTCAACTCATCATCAGATGTTGAGTTTTAGAAAGTTAACAAATTGAAATTAGCAATTATTTTAAAGTTGACTGCTTTTGTGATTGTGCATGATTTAATATGAATTAATTTAATAAATAAAGTGATTTATTCTCACTTAACTGATTTTTTGAATTAAAACAATTGATTTATGGGTTAATCAATTATTAAATAAAACTTTTATTCTAAAACTATATTATTAAAAATTGACAACTGACATTAATTAATTAAATAAGAATTTAATTAATTAGTCATAAAAATTTTAGATTTATTGTCAAAATGAAGTACTATAATTTAGGAATAAATATAATTAAATAATTAAGTGGCAGTATTAAATCTGATTAATTAAATATTCAAAATATTCAATTAATCAAACTTTAGGATAAATAAGATTGATCACCAAATAATAATTAAATTAAAGATAATTAGGATAAATAGGAATATTGCTAGGAATATTCCCTGATGCAGAATTAAGATAAAATCAATTAAGATTTGATAATGTGTAGATGTGCCTTAGGTTAGGACTTTGATGTCGATTTCATTCGAATTGAAGATGTAGGAGGTTAATGAACCTATAGCCCATTTTTGGGGTATTACATTTTACCCCTCTTTGAATCACTGTGCAAAGCGTAGTGGTTCAAAGAAGAGCCTGTGTCTGATATACGTATGAAACTAATTTGATTTGAAAGATGAACCGATTCCAAGATAGAAACCGATTGAAAGATTGGAAAAATATGCCGACCTAGGTCCAGGATGACTAGGAATTGAGATGATGCTAGCTATATCAACAATGAACCGGTGATTATGAAAAAGTGCCAAAATGCCTAATTCTGAAGCTTATGATTGTGAAGAAGTGAGTGACCGATTCCAGACCTGAATGTCCTTGTATGAATCATATTAGTATCACATCCTGAACTTATTAGTTATGAAGAACCAAGGAAATAACACTAATGAACCGATGGTTACGAAAAGCTGATATAGTTTACAAGATAGATTTAGGATACTAGATTGATATGGATCTTGATGAATCTGATATGCCCCAAGAAATGAAAGATTTTCCCCAAGTGACAAGGACTTTTGATGAATCAGTAACTAGATGTGGTTGTCTTGATCACTGAGAGAAAGATATTGATTTATAGATTTGAGTTACAGACTTTGAATGATGTGCAATACCATGCCCCCTTCGTGATAAAAATCAAAATTTGACAAGAAAAGTCAGCGTTGAATGGTTTAGAAGCATGTTAATTTATTTGAGAATTGGTTATACATGTTCGAGAATGCATTCTGCATCATTTAGAGGTCCTAGAGACCGGGTTTGACTAGGTTGAAATTCGAATAGTTTGATGTAAGATAATCAGTTAAGTTGAATTTTGAATTTCTATGATGATTGAAGGTTGATTATGCAAGTAGTTAATAATATAAATGATCTCAGATTTTGATTTTGATCCCGAAAAAGGATTCTACTTGTTGTTTCATTGGATGGACCTTCGTGTAAGATTCAACTCTTGTAGTCATGTTTAGCATTTTTTTTTTTTGAAAAATCGCTTAAGTGTTCAAGCAATTTGTGAGATCATACAAAGTGCAAAATGAAATGCAAACCTAGGACCTAGGACCTAGTCACTGATCATGTGTTGATTTGTTGTCATCATTGAACTTTTAGGTAACCGGATAAATCAATATAATGCCCACTAGTTATGAAACCATAGACATATGAATATCGATTTCTATGCTCAAGAATCAATACAATGCCCACTGGTTAGACAACCATGGACATATGAATATTGATTTTATTTTTGGAATGTCGGATTAGATATAAGCACCAAGGCACAAACACCAAGATGACCTAAATATCATGTCCATTTTGATATAGCAATTTGTATAAGCATCAGAACATAGACGTTGTGATGACCAGAATACGCCTTGCATTCAAACACATCAAACAGTCAAGAGATCATTCTAAATCTAGTGTGAATTACCTGTAGTGACCCTTTATCATTCACATCCTTAGGCAAGATTGTGTTTCATAGTAGGAGAAAGAACTCACTCAAAAATACAATAGTTAGATCAAAATTCTCTGAATTTTTTGAGTATCAATGGTCGAGGTACACATGGCCATCCAATTCGAGATAGAGGCTCTTACAGACAGACACCATTTCAATCCAGAATTTCCAAAGTTGTTAGATTTTCACATACAAGTAGAAGACAAAGAAATGATTATGCCCCCAGTCATCACTCTCTAAATCCTATAAAGGACATCATCGAAGAGCTTGAAGGGACACAATATGCAAAAATCTCAATGTGAATCAATAAGCATACAAGGAGATAAAAGCATGTAAAAAGCATAGGTTGTTTTCAGTTTGATGTTTGATTGTGTTGTTGTAGATGCAAAATCCTTTCTGGAGACAAGACTTCCTGACTGACTCAAATCAAGCTTCAAAGGACTTTGACTGGATATGATATTTCTAAGATACATTGGAGGCCATAGGATATGACTTTGATTGCCCCCAAGTTTGAACATTGATAGGATACAAATGCTTGAGCCGATTGGTGTACAGACTGACTTATTGAAAACATGAATGCGTAAACAAATCAGGAAACATGTACAAACTAAACCAAGACTGAAAGCTGGGAAAGGCCAAGATTGCGCTGATAGATGGAGTGTTTTGAAACAAGTGGCACCCATTTGCTAGGTTTTCACCATCTTGGTAGAGATTCTATTTTTGCTACCAGGGCCCTTGTTTCCAGGTTTTCACCAAGGCACTTTTTATTTTTCTCATTTTTTTATATTTTTCATTTTTTTCAATTTTTTTGTACTTTTGATATTTTTTTATTTTTTTGTGAATCATCAAGGTGCCCATTGCTAGGTTTTCACCAAGATGTTCATTTTTTCAGGACTTTTTCATATTTTAAAGATTTTTTTCAAGACATTTTACCATAGACTAAATGCCTTAGGTGTAAATTTTTTTCAGATGGAGAACATTGATTAGCTCTCGGAGCTATTCTCCTTTAGTCATTGAGAGTTGATAGGCACCAGAGCCAAAAGTAGCAATGATTACAAAGGGACCCAGCTAGTTGGGTTCAAACTTCCCCTTGTGCTCTCTATGTGATTGATTAATAGGATTCTCTCTCAAGACTAGATCGCCAACCTAAAATTCTCCATGTCTGACTTTCTTATTGTAGCCTCTAGAAATTCTCTTCTGATATATTCTGAGATGATCATATGCTACTTGTCTGTGCTCATCTTGTAGTTCAAGTTCTTGCAACCTAGACACTCTATAGTCATCATCAGTTACTAGACCATGCATTATGATTCTTAGTGATGGGATTTCAACCTCAATAGGTAGTACTAATCAGCATGTAAAAAGGATGCCCACAGACAAAATGGGCATCAAACTCCCAAGAAAGATCACATCGTGTAGTCCTAATATCTAGCAAGGTGGATAAAAAGAGGGATTAGCAAGCAAAAGGAAGATATGGAAGATAAGAGAATGAAGGAGAATGAAGGGAAGAAATCCTCAAGGGAAAACTCCTCAAGAATACCCAAGCTAGGGAAAAAACTGTCATGTAAAGTGTATTTGGACAAGCAATGAAAGGCCAGCATAGGATAAGTCACAAAATCATAATGCCAAAGAAGGAAAGGATGTAGTCCAAAGAAGTAGACATGTCAAGAAGTTTCAAAGCATCGCGTTCTACTCTTTTTTTATTTTCTTTCTTTTAGATCAAGATCAAAGGGGAAAAGGATAGCAATAGGCAAAAATGAATGGAGAAAGATAGACATGAAGGCTAAACATGAAAAGAATGAAAGCAAGATCATCGTCAAATAGCTCACAAGATAGCCAAATGTTAGTGTATAGGTCAACATTGTCAAGATCAAAGAGAGAAGATGAAATGGATGAAATATGTAGAAGAACTATGCATGATGCCTAATTGCTAGGTTTTCATCATGGTACTTATCCAAGGCACCACAAGGGAGTGGTTTTCACCATAGGATGAATTTATTTCTCTTTACTTTTGCTACCAAGGTGCTTGTTTCCAGGTTTTCATCAAGGCACATTTTCAATTTTTTTTTCATTTTTTTTTTTTTGGAAGAAGGAAATCTTTTTAGATAATTCTCCTTTAAAGGATAAAATCATGATATGACAAGGATTCAAGATGATATGCTCAAAGATGCTGATAGGGAAAGGAAGATGGAAGAGAAAAATGGAGGATAAGATTTTATGTAAAGAGAGTGAGGTTGGAAGATAGGAGGAATAGGCAAGTGAGGAAAAAGGATAGAAGGTAGAAGGATAATGAATGGAAGGATTGTGAAAGGGTAGATGGAAAGGAAGGCAAGATCAACATCAACACAGACCTTGAAGGGTGGCAAGAGGAGGGAGGAAATGTGAATGAAAGAATACGCGAAGGAATATAGCGAATGGATAGCAGAGGTTGTGGTTTAGGCACATGGAATGGAAGAATATTTTTGGAAGAAGATGAAGTGGAAGCCTTTGGAAGCTTTATTGTCAACTTCACTTGTTGCTCAACATCAGACTCTTTCAAGAGAGACTTTTGAATCCATATAGCCATAGGCTTTTCATTTATTTTTGATGATTTAGAGAGAATGTCTTTAATGATGGATTTTGGAACCCATACTTGTCTTGTAGTTTTTTTCTTAGATATCTCTTTTGACTTTATGCCTCCATGTTAATTAGAGGAGACATGGTGATCTTTTTTTTTAATGGATTCTTGTATTGCTTCTTTTTATTGTATTGAAAATTTAAGTTACTTCCAAAAGACTTGTGACTTGTGGACGAAGGAGGAGGATATGATTGGTTTAGATGGGTGGGTGGATGAAAAGGATTCAAGGGTGTGCATCTATGTTGATCTTGAGGAAAGATGGGAAATGGAGGGATGTAGGGACCCAAGATGGATGATGAATTAAGAGAGTTAGGAGGAGAAAGTGAAGGGACATAAGGACCCAAGATGAAAGGAAGATGTGAAGCTCTTAGTGTTGGTGGAGGAGGTCCAAGGATGGACATTGAAGATACAAAAGGATAATCAATAAGTTCATCAACATCTATATGACAACCAAGGACATCAGCATCTTCAGAGTGAGCATTAAGATTTTCAATAGAATTATGGACATCTTGAATATAAGCACCTTCTTTGATAGGATTGTTCAAAGCTTGCAAAGACTTAGGAAGAGTAGAAAGTGGAAACAAACATGGAGTGGTAGAATAAGAAGATGGAAGACTTTGATTTTGACAGGGATCTTTGGATAGCATAAGTGCATAATTTTTCTCTTGATTTTCAATAGGCTGAAGTAACAACACCAATTTTACCAACCTTAATGGAAGTATCATATTTGGAAATTGGAAGTGGGGTAAGGTTATTTTGATTGTCAATAAGCTCAATGGTGTAAGTAGTAACTTGATCTTTCTTAGGAGAAGACTTAAGACAGGGTGGAATGAATGAGAAAGGGCACACAGGATCAAAAGAACCATGAAATGGATAAGAGACATCATGAAAAGGATTGGATGACATGGAGGTTTCTTGATCTTGATCTTTCTTTATGTTCTTTTCTTTATGATTTTTGGAGTCCTCTTGACATGGAGCCACTTCTAAGGACAAGGAAGCATGTTGGAATTGTATGGAAGACTTTGGAAGAGATGGTGAAGGACTAGATGAAGTAGGAATTATAGCGTATAAAGGCTTAGACTCTTTAGGTTTAGCATTATTGAAAGTATTTACAGCCAAGTGAAGGTTAGCTTGAGTATCTTTAAGAGGTATCCCTTGAGGATAACTATAGGGAACCATATGAAAAGTATTAGGATTTTTGTTGGATGAAGGATTTATGAAAGATTTGAAAGACTTAGCAACTTTAGGAGATGTATGGGTATTGGAGGAAGTACAGGATGGAAGGGAATCTTCACAAAATAAAGGGTCAGCATTAACATGATCTTTCTTGAGAGTGTAATCTTTATTTTCAGCATGAGAGTTCTTAGAGGAGAGATTCTTATATTATTTACATTTATAATCAGCGTGGTAAGCTTTCTCCTCCTCAATAGAAGTAGATGTACCATCTAGGTATTGTTCACAAAAATCATCAAAGTCTCTTTCAAAATTAGAATCATATGGATCACCATCACGATCTATCCAATGTGACATCCCATTTCCAGTAAGCATGAGCACATGACTAGGAGGACTCTTAAGAATAGAGGTGTCATAGGTATCACTACATTGTCTGTCATCATAGTCATCAAAGATGGGTATGTCACTCTTCATGGAAGATGTATCATAAGGATTGTCATGTTTCTCATTATGGTATGTTTTGAGAAGAGAAGTAAGACTCTTGGGAGAAGTAGAAGAGGCACGAGATCATGGAGAAGAGGAAGGTGAAGACCTAGTCGAGGAAGAAGACATGGAAGATGAGGAAGAATGAAAAGACTTAGAAGATGAAAGAGGTTTGGAAGAAGAAGGTCGTGACATGACCATGTGTATGATCCTAGCAAAGGCATCTGATTCAATCAATTTTTCCTTTATTTTTATCATAAATTTATCACTCATGGGTTTTTTGGAATAATACTCTTTGAATTGAGCAATGAGTTTGAGATCATCCATTTTCAAGAGAGGTTCCATAACAAGATAGCTAAAATTCATGGTTCTAGAAGAGGAGGAATCAAGCATGGAAGTGAAAGAAGAGATGAATAGAAGAAAGGATATTTGGATAGCATAAGCACATAATTTTTCTCTTGATTTTCAATAGGCTTAACATTGGAAGTAACAACACCATTTTTACCAACCTTAATGGAAGTATCATCTTTGAAAATTGGAAGTGGGGTAAGGTTATTTTGATTGTCAATAAGCTCAACGGTGTAAGTAGTAACTTGATCTTTCTTAGGAGAAGACTTAAGATAGGCTGGAATGAATGAGAAAGGGCGTGCGAGATCAAAAGAACCATGGAACATATAAGAAACATCATGAAAAGGATTGGATGACATGGAGGTTTCTTGATCTTGATCTTTCTTTATGTTCTTTTGTTTATCATTTTTGGAGTCCTCTTGACATGGAACCACTTCTAAGGACAAGGAAGCATGTTGGAATTGTATAGAAGACTTTGGAAGAGATGGTGAAGGACTAGCTGAAGTAGGAATTATAGCATATAAAGGCTTAGGCTCTTTAGGTTTAGCATTATTGAAATTATTTTCAGCCAAGTGAAGGTTAGTTTGAGTTTCTTTAAGAGGTAGCCCTTGAGGATAACTATAGGGAACCACATGAAAAGTATTAGGACCTTTTTTGGATGAAAGATTTGTGAAAGATTTGGAAGACTTGGAAGCTTTAGGAAATGTATGAGCATTGGAGGAAGTAGGGGATGGAAGGGAACCATCACAAGACAAAGGTCTATCATTAACATAATCTTGCTTGAGAGTGTAATCTTTATTTTCAACATGAGAGTTCTTAGAAGAAGGATTCTTATAATATTTACATTTCAAATCAGTGCAGTACATTTTATATTCCTCAATAGAAGTAGATGTATCATCTAGGTATTGTTCACATAAATCATCAAAGTCTCTTTCAAAATCAGAATCATATGGATCACCATCACGATCTATCCAATGTGACGACCCATTTCTAGTAAGCACGAGCACATGACTAAGAGGACTCTTAGGAATAGAGGTTTCATAGGTATCACTACATTCTCCATCATCATAGTCATCAAAGATGGGTATATCACTCTCTGTGGAAGAGGTATCACAAGTCTATCATATTTCTCATCATGGTATGTCTTGAGATGAGGAGTAAGACTCTTGGGAGAGCTAGAAGAGGAATGAGATCATGGAGAAGAGGAAGGTGAAGACCCAGTGGAGGAAGAAGACTTGGAAGATGAGGAAGAATGAAAAGACTTAGAAGATGAAAGACATTTGGAAGAAGGAGGTCATGACAGGATCATGCATATGATCCTAAAAAAACATTTGATTTAATTGATTTTATTTCTATCATAAACTTATCACTCATGGGATTTTTGGAGGAATAATACTCTTCGAATTGAGCAATAAGTTTGAGATCATCCATTTTCAAGAGAGGTTCCATAACAAGATAGCTAAAATTCATGGTTCTAGAAGAGGAGGAATCAAGCATGGAAGTGACAAAAGAGATGAATAGAAGAAAGTAGAGTAGATAATAAGAGGAAAAGAATCAAGAAGATGTGAAGAGTTTTAGAAAGAAGAGGAAGACGCATGAAGGAATAGGAGAAAGGATGGAAATGGGAGACTAGGAAGACATGAGAGATGTGGAAGAAAGAAGATCAAGATCATTTTGTGCAACTTGATACCATTTAAGTTCATTTGGATGTTGAGAAACATGTCATAGCACCTAAGATTTGACCCAGACCGGCCAAGGATGACTAGAAATGACAAGAATCAGTTCACTATCTTGACAGAATTTGGGATTTGTTGTAAAAACTAGGTTTTTGATAGATTTGGAAGGTTTTTGACAACTTTGACTTTAGCTTTGGTACGAGTTTTGAAATTTTAGGATGACTTTTGACACCAGAAAGGATTTTTTCTTCAGATTTGTAGTTTTTCAATTTTTCAATATTAGTTTGTTTGCAAATTTTTCTGTCTAGTTTTTGAAGATTTGTGTAAAAGTTTTTCTCAAGTAACCAAGAAGATATCAAGCACACAAAACAACAAGCATGAGAAGTAAGCAATCATCTGAAAACAATGAGCAAGGGAAAAAATAACCTTGTGCATGAACAAGCAATAGTGACTTATTGTGCTAATCCCTAGAAATACTACTTGTGTATGTTCCAAAAAGTTTTTCAATAACACACATATTCCTAGAAAATAAAAAATTTGGCCTCACTAGTGTTTGTAGTAATGGTCTGACTCTGCAACTTTTGTGATCTCAAGAGGGCAAACTCCAATCCAGGGGCACCAGGGTTTTGACACAGTTTGAGAATTTAATCAATCAGGAGTTGCTAGGGAGATTTGATAGCCCAACAAGAGACCACACCTGTGAAGATTTCCTCCACAAGGACTTTTATATAGCAGTTGTTGTTACCATGGTGAAAATGGCTATTACCACTTGAGGTTCCATCCATGTGGTTGACCCAATTAAGGGAATGTCCACTATGGTTAACCCTCTCTAAAGGTGACTCACAAAAGATACCACAGGGGGACTAGATCAGATTCAAGGATCTGAGTTTCTGGTACTATCCAAAAAGGAAGTAGAACATAATCCCCTAACCTCTTCACTTCACCAAGATAAAGCAGACAGATTAATCCGACACGCTAAGACCAAAATTATCTCACAAAGATCTATGATGTCAACTACTTATGATCTAATAACCTCTCTGAAGAGAGAATGTATCAATCAAAAGTTGAAGATGCACAAATCTAGTAGAACACAAGACAATCTCAATAACCTCCCTACCTACAAGGGGATCTATCATCAAGAAGAGATTTGCAAGCATGAACAAGTGAAAGAAGCCCACTCTCTCAAGATCATCCACAAATGGTGTTCATAGGGCCTAATTACTATGTGTAATAGATATGCAAAAAGCAAATCTATGTTTGTTTTAGAGCCCAAAACTGAAGTGTGAATTATGAAAGCTATAAAGGCACTCAAGCTTGACACAAGAGAGTTTGTTTTATTTCCCAAAATGAACTATTATCAGATGTAACAGAATACTTGAGTTCCTCACAACGCGCTTAGTAGATTTTAACTATTTTAGCAGTTTTTGAGCATTTGTCTTCTATCTTTTATACCCATAGGACGTACCTGCACCTGCACTTGCAAACCACTATTATGAAAAACTTACCTATTATTGTACATGAAACCCATTGTTATAAAAATCCATAAAAAAAGAAACACAACTTGTCAACAACACATGGTAAAAAATCAAGTTAGTCAAAGATAATATGTCATTTGATAATCGAAAAACCTGTTGTCATAAAAAATCAGACTCTGACTAGTCTGTACTAAATCAATAATAAATTTTGCAAATAAAAATGAAATTAATCCAAACCAACAGAAAATAAAATCTAACTCAAATACCTTTCCAGAAATATAAATTTTGGATCTGTATCATGTCATATGTGCATGCACCAATAAAAACATCAGTCAGATTTTATAAAATCAGGTTCAGATCAGTCTTCACTAAAATGACCATAACTTTTGCACATAAAAACTAAATTAATTAAAACTAATGGAAAATGTAAGATAACTCAAATACCTTTCTAGAAATATAAATTTTGGATCTGTATCATGTAATATGTGCATGTACCAATAAAAACATCAGTCAGATTTCATAAAATTAAGTTCAGACCAGTCTTCACTAAAATGATCATAACTTTTGCAAATCAAAATGAAATTAATCCAAACCAATGGAAAATGAAAGCTAACACAAATACCTTTCCAGAAATATAAATTTTGGATCTGTATCATGTCATATGTATATGTACCAATAAAAACATCAGTTAGATTTTTGGAAAAATAGCCCATAAATTTATCACAAAACTCACAAAAATTAACCTTGTGGTCGTGGGTTTGAGAAAAATGATAGAAATTTGATAAAATAGAATGGAAACCCATTTCAGGGCCCCATGGTGGGCACTAGAAATGTGTGTGTGAATTTTGTACCAGCCTGTAGACACAACACTTCAGTAAAACATTAGAGGTTAGCAAAAACTGAAATCTTGCAAATAATTGAAACTATGCTAACCAAGTGATTTACTGCCTTTTAGTAGGTACGAGTGTGATGTTCTTAGATTGGAATCAAGATCAGTGACAATGCAACACCTAAATGAAGGATTTAATGTTAAAGAAAACAATGAAATATGAATGCAAAGTAATCTATATTTTTGTATTTTCTATGCAATAAGATGAAAAATTGTATGAATCTAAGCTATAATGTATGAAATTGAGTTTGAATGCAGATTTAATCTAAGAAATGCTATGAATACATATAAAAATCTATGCTATGAAACTATGAATGCTCAAAACAATAAATGAAAATCTCATAATAGCCTTGATTTGCAAAAGATTGATTCTTCAATCATGAATTCACCAGAGTGAGGATGCAATTTCCAAGTGTTGATTGTGAAGAGCTGAGCCTTGATTTTATAAAAATCCAGGGCTTGAGGATGCATTGAGAAAAGCCATAAATCACTCTTGATAAACTCAGGTTGATTTTTGATTTAACAAGAAATTAAGAATATTTAATTCATAAAATCATGCAAAAGCAATTTTTATCTCAAAATAGAGCTTTAGTTCTCTTTTTCAACTCATCATCAGATGTTGAGTTTTAGAAAGCTAACAAATTGAAATTAGCAATTGTTTTAAAGTTGACTGCTTTTGTGATTGTGCATGATTTAATATGAATTAATTTAATAAATAAAGTGATTTATTCTCACTTAACTGATTTTTTGAATTAAAACAATTGATTTATGGGTTAATCAATTATTAAATAAAACTTTTATTCAAAAACTATATTATTAAAAATTGACAACTGACATTAATTAATTAAATAAGAATTTAATTAATTAGTCATAAGATTTTTAGTTTTATTGTCAAAATTAAATAATATAATTTAGGAATAAATATAATTAAATTTAATTAAATAATTAAGTGGCAGTATTAAATCTGATTAATTAAATATTTAGAATATCCAATTAATCAAACTTTAGGATAAATAAGATTTATCGCCAAATAATAATTAAATTAAAGATAATTAGGAGAAATAGGAATATTGCTAAGAATATTCCCCGATGCAGAATTAAGATAAAATCAATTAGGATTCGATAATGTGCAGATGTGCCTTAGGTTAGGAATTTGATGTCGATTTCATTCGAATTGAAGATGTAGGAGGTTAATGAACCTATAGCCCATTTTTGGGCTATTACACCTAGCTGTAGACACAACACTTCAGTAAAACATTAGAGGTTAGCAGAAATTAAAATCTTGCAAATAATTGAAACTAAGCTAACTAGGTGATTTATTGCCTTCTAGTAGGTGTGAGTATGATGTTCTCAGATTGAAATTGAGATCAGTGATAATGCAACACCTAAATGAAAGATTTAATGATAAAAAATGAAAAACTATATGAATGTAGATTATTCTATATTTTTGGATTTTCTGTTGAATAATATGAGAACTGTATGAATCTAAGCTATATGAATGAAATTGAAATTGAATGCAGATTTAATCTAAGAATGCTATGGATGAATATTAAAACTATGATATGAAACTATGCAAAAACTATGATCAACTATGAAAGATCTCACAAATCGCTTGTTGCAAGTGCTCAATCCTTCAATCGCCAATTCGCCATAGTAATTGTGCAAATTTGAGTGTTGATTGCCAAACCTTTGTGAAGAGCTGAGCCTTGTTTTTATAGAAATCCAGGGCTTTGAGGATGCAGGAGAAAAGCCATAAATCACTCTTGATAAACTCAGGTTGATTTTTAAGTTATTAGGAAATCAGAGATAATTAACTCACAAAAATCATGCAAAAGTAAGGTTTAACTCAAAATAGAGTTTTAGATCAGATTTCAATTCATCATCAGATGTTGAGTTTAATTTTAAAATTGATTGTTAATTTCTAGTTGTCTACTTTTTTTATTGTGCGTGATTTATTTATAAATTAATTTAAAAATAAAGTGATTTATTCTCAACTTAACTAATTTTTGGATTAAAACAATTGATTTATAGGTTAATCAATTATTAAATCAAACTTTATACAAAAACTAAATTATTAAAAATTGACAGTTGACATGAATTAATTAAATAAGAATTTAATCAATTAGTCATGAGATTTTAGATTTATTGTCAAAATTAAATAATACAATTTAGTAATAAACTTAATTAAATTTTATTAAATAATTAAGTGGCAGTATTAAATCTAATTAATTAAATATTTAGAATATTCAATTAATCAAACTTTAGGATAAATAGGATTTATCGCCAAATAATTATTAAATCAAAGATAATTAGGATAAATAGGAATATTGCTAGGAATATTCCCCGATGCAGAATTTAAGAGAAAATCAATTAGGATTTGATAATGTGCAGATGTGCCTTAGGTTAGGACTTTGATGTCGATTTTGTTTGAATTGAAGATGTAGGAAGTTAATGAACCTATAGCCCATTTTTGGGGTATTATATTTTGCCCCTCTTTGAATCACTGTGCAAAGCGTAGTGGTTCAAAGAATAGTCTGTGAATGATAAAGATGTATGAAATTGATTTGAAAGATTAACCGATTTTGAGACAGAAACTGATTGAAAGATTTAAAGATGTAAGATTTAGGTCCTGAATGACCAGAGATAATGTTAACTATACCAATAATGAATTGATGATTACAAAAAAAATGCCAAAATACCTAATTCTGAACCTTATGATTGCAAAGAAGTGAGTGATTGATTCCAGACTTGAATGTCCTTAGAGGAATCATATTGGTATCACATCCTGAACCCATCAGTTACGAAGAACCAAGGAGATAACACTAATGAACCGATAGTTATGAAAAGCTGATACAGTTTACAAGATAGATTTAGGATACCAAATTGATATGGATCTTGATGAATCTAATATGCCCCAAGAGATAATAGATTGGCCCCAAGCGATGAGGACTTTAGAAGAATCAATAACTAGACGTGGTTGTTGTCTTGATTACTGAGGAAAGATTTGATTACAGATTTAGATTTACAGACTTGAATGATATGCAATACCATGCTCCCTTGGGGATGAAAATGGAAATCTGACAAGAAAAGTCAGTGTTGAATGGTGTAGAAGCATGTTAATTGATTTAAGAAGTGGTTATACACATTCGGGAATGCGTTCTACATCATTTAGAGGTCTTGAAGACCAAGTTTGACTAGGTTTGACCATGAGTTGACCATGGTTGACCAAGTTGAAATTTTGATAGTTTGATGTGAGATAATCAATTAAGTTGAAAAATGGATTTCTTTGATGTTTGAAGGTTGAATATGCAAGCAGTTTACAATATAAATGATCTCAAATTTCAATTTTGATCCTGAAAAAGGATTCTACTTGCCGTTTCGTTGGAGGAACCTTCATACAATTCTCAGTCCTTGTGTCATGTTTAGCATTTTTGGTTTTGAAGAATCATTTAAGTGTTCAAGCAATTTGTGAGATCATGCAAAGTGCAAAATGAAATGCAGAATGAAATGCAAACCTAGGACCTAGGACCTAGTCACTGATCATGTGTCGATTCATTCTCATCATTGAACTTTTTAGGTAACTGGATAAATCAATACAATGCCCACTAGTTATGAAACTATAGACATATAAATATTGATTTGTATGCACAAGAATCAATACAACACCCACTGGCTAGATAACCATGGACATATGAATATTGATTTTTTTTTTGGAATGTCAGATTAGATACAAGCACCAAGGCACAAACACTAGGATGACCTGAATATCATGTCCATTTTGATATAGCAATTTGTATAAGCTTCAAAACATAAACGTTGTGATGACCTGAATACGCCTTGCATTACAAACACATCAAGCAGTCAAGAGATCATTCTAAATCTTGTGTGAATTACCCGTAGTGACCCTTTATCATTCACATCCTTAGGTAAGATCCCATTTCATAGTAGGAGTAAGAAATCACTCAAAAGACAATAGTTAGATTAAACTTCCTTGAATTTTTTGGGTATCAATGGTCGAGGTATGCATGGTCATCTAATACAAGATAGAGGCTCTTACAGATGGACACCATTTCAATCCAAAATTGCCAAAGTTGTTAGATGTTCACATACAAGAAGAAAACAAATAAAAGATTATGCCCCCAGTCATCACTCTCTAAATCCTGTAAAGGACATCATCAAAGAGCTTGAAAGGACACAATATGCAAAAATCTCAATGTGAATCAGTAAGCATACAAGGAGATAAAAGCATGTAAAAGCATAGATTATTTTCAGTTTGTGTTGATGTTTGATTTCATTATTGTAGATGCAAAATCCTTTCTAGAGAGGAAACTGACTAACTGACTCGAATGAAGCTGCAAAGGACTCTGACTAGATATGACATGTCTAAAGAAGACTGGTGGCCATAGGATATGACTTTGATTATCCCCAAGTTTAAACATTGATAGGATACAAATGCTTGAGCTGATTGGTGCACAGACTGACTTATTGAAAACATGAATGCAGGAACAAACTGGGAGGTATGTACAAACTAAAGAAAGACTGAAAGCTGGGAAAGACCAAGATTGCACTGATAGATGGAGAGTTTTGAAACAAGTGGCACCCATTTTCTGGGTTTTCACCATCTTGGCAAAGATTCTATTTTTGCTACCAAGGCGCCTGTTTCCAGGTTTTCACCAAGGCACTTTTTATTTTTCTTCTTTTTTTGTATTTTTCAATTTTTTCAATTTTTTTTTGTACTTTTGATATATTTTTTATTTTTTTGTGATACATAAAGGTGCCTATTTGCTAGGTTTTTATGGTTAAGCCATGTCACAAATCTCGAGGGGAGTGCTTACCATTTTGCCAACACTTTTTCTAATTTTTCTAATTTTTTTAAGGACATTTCACAAAGGCTGAATGCCTTAGGCATAGAATTTCTTCAGATGGAGAATGTTGATTGGTTCTCAGAGCTATTCTCCTTCAGTCATTAAGAGTTGATAGGCTCTAGAATCAAAAGTAGCAGTGACAACAAAGGGACCCAGCCAGTTGGGTTCAAACTTCCCCTTGCTCTCTTTATGGAATTGATTTTTTGGATTCTCTCTCAAGACTAGATCACCAACCTGAAATTCTCTATGTCTGACTTTCTTGTTGTAGCCTCTAGATATTCTCTTTTGATATACTTTGAGATGATCATACGCTACTTATCTACGCTCATCTAGTAGTTCAATTTCTTGCAACCTAGACACTTTGTAGTCATCATCAGTTACTAGACCATGCATTCTGATTCTTAGTGATGGTATTTCAACCTCAATAGGCAGTACCACTTCAGACCCATAAACTAAAGTGAATGGCTTAGCCCCAGTGGGAATTCTAATACTTGTTCTGTAGGTCCAGAGAGCTGGATTGATCATGAGATGCAGTCTCTTCCTATTTTATTAATTGTTTGGTGCAAGATTTTCAATAGATTCTTGTTAGAAGCCTTTTCTTGTCCATTCCCTTGAGGATACTAGATAGATGACCAATGTTGTGTAATCTTGAACTTTGTACATAAATCATCTAGGTCTTTGTTCTTTAATTTTCCACCATTGTCTATGACTATAGAATGTGGAATACCATATCGACATATGATGTAGTTCAAGATGAACATTGAAATTTGTTTTCCGGTTGCTTTAGTCAAAGGGATTGCTTCTACCCATTTTGTAAAATAATTTGTAGCTATGATTATATGGGTATGTCCATTAGATGAATGAGGATGTATGGATCCTATAAGATCAAATGCCCATTGGTAAAAAGTCCATTGTGTAGTTAAGGGAATTATATCTCTCCCTAGTGCATGAATTAAGTTACCATGTACTTGGCACTTTTGATAGTTCTTTGTGAATTTTATAGAATCTTTCTCCATTTTTGGCCAATAGTATCCAACCCTAATAAATTTTTAAGCTAGTGGTATACTGTTTGAGTGCGACCCACATATACCTTTGTGGACTTCCTCTAATGCATGTTGAGACTCTTCCCATTCTAAACATCTAAGTAGCGTACCATCTAGACCTCATTTGTACAGATCATGACCAATGATGACATACTGGGATGCATTGTGGATAAGGTATCTTTTCTCATGGCAGTTAAAGGTATCAGGAATGATTTGGTTTTGGAGATAGGAGAAAAGGTTTTTATATCTGGATGAATCATGACCAACAACAGTGCAGATCATGTGGGTTTTGGAGGAATCATATGTAGGATAAGATAGTGATTCCACTAGGAACTCGTAGCATAGCTCATGTTTAGGCTACTGCAATAAAGTAGATAGCATTGCCATTTCATCAACAGCTTTGTTCTCTGTTCTAGGTACTTTCTCAAAGGTGATAGAAATGAAATATTTCTTTAGATCATCTACCATTCTCTTGTATGGGATTAGCTTTCCATTTTTCATTTGATACACATCATTGACTTGGTGTATTACAAGTTGGGAGTCTCCATGAATGTTTAATTCTATTATTCTCCACTCAATTGCTATCTTCATACCATTAAGAAGGGATTCATATTCAGCAATATTGTTTGTACAAGGAAATTTGATTCTGAATGCCTTAGGGATGCAGTATCCTTGGGGAGTGATGAACAATATGCCTGCTCCAGATCCATTCTATGTATATGATCCATCAAAGAAAAATTGCTATTCTCTAGAAGAAAGATTCATGATAGAGGAATCCGAGAATTCCATTTGCATTGGAGTATCATCAAACAAAGGTGCATTTTCTAGTTGATCAACAATAACCTATCCTTTGATAGCTTTTCTTTCAACATATTCAATGTCAAATTCACTTAAGAGCATGACCCATTTGGCTAATCTACCTGTGAGGGAAGCTTTTCTTAGTAGGTATTTCAATGGATCTATCTTAGCTACTAATTGCATGCTATGAGACAACATATAATGTCTCAGTTTCTTTGATTCAAAGATCACAGCTAGACAAGCTTTCTCAATCATTGAATAGTTCTTCTCATATGCTACCAATGTTCTACTGATATAGTATATTGCTCTTTCCTTTTTATTCTCATGATGATGTGCTAGTAATGCCCCCAGTGATGTATTTGTGGCAGAGACATATAAGATCAATGGCTTCCCTTGAATAGGAGGCATCAAAATAGGAGGATTTGATAGATATTTCTTGATAGGATTAAAGTTCTTCTCACATTCCTCATTCCATGCAAAAGTCACACCTTTATGTAATATTTTTGTAAAAGGTTGTGATATGTCAGCTAGTTGAGATATGAAGCATCTAATAGATTGTACTCTCCCTTGTAATGTTCTCATTTGACTAATATTCTTAGGAGGTTGCATCTCCATAATAGCTTTAACTTTAGCTGGATCAACTTCAATGCCTTTCTTTGAAACAATGTAGCCTAAGAGATTTCCATAAGTGACACCAAAAGCACACTTCTTAGGTTTAGTCTGAGACTAAAATTTTCCATTCTATCTAGTATTTGGCTCAAATCATTTAGATGGTGAGATCTTATCATAGATTTTCCCAAAGTATCATCAACGTAATCTTCCATAGTTCAATGCATCATGTCATGAAAAATAGATGTCATAGCTCTCTGATATGTAGCACCAACATTCTTAAGCCCAAATGGCATGACATTCCAATAGAAGGTACCCCATGCACATGTAAAAGAAGTTTTATCTTGATCCTTTGGAGCAATTTTTATTTGATTATATCCATAAAAACCATCCATCAAAGAATACATCTCAAAGCCCGCCGTCATGTCCACTATCATATCAATGTTAGGTAATGGAAAATCATCCTTAGGACATGCTTTGTTCACATCTCTGAAATTTGTGCACACTCTTATAGATTTGTCTAGTTTTGAATTAGGTACAATATTAGAGATCCATTTAGCATAATCAATAACACAGATGAATCCAACTTTTAGTAGTTTCTCTAATTCAGCTTTTACCAAGAGTGCAACATGTGGATGCATCTTTCTCAATTTATGTTTAACAAGTTTAACATTTGGAGCTATAGATAAATGATACATTATAAGATCAGGATCCAACCCTAGCATATCTAAATATTTCCATGTGAAGTTGATCTTCTTTTATGTTAAGAATGTTGTAAATTTTTTCTTTTCTTCTTCTGATAAGGATTGTGCTACATGGATCAACTATGGTTCCTTTGTTGTTCCCAAGTTGATGGATTGAGTGGGCTCAATTAGAACTAGAGATCTGTCCTATAAATGACTCAGAAGGACACCAAATATCTCATCCTTACGTGCCTTAGAGAGGTTTTCACCTTCAGATACGTCTTTTATTTTTACTTTTGTAGGTTTTGAGACTGCCACAAAGTGGTTTTCACCCTCAGAACTCCTTTTCTTTTTATTTTTATTCTTATTTTTTTGACTAAGATACTTGATGTCTAACTCTGTCATGCTAAAACTCGGTTCACTGATGGAAGTCCTCATAGGCTCAACTGCATTTAGATAGAAAGCAAGGGCATAGTCATTTGGAAAAGTATAGATACCTTGGCTCAGATTTGTGGAGGTTTGGTCAAGAAGTTCAGGATGTTGGATAGTCAAAGTGGGAAAGGATTGGGAGATAGTGTTTACAAATATGGATCTATCATCATTGGTCCTAACCTGACTCTCAAGTTTGAAGGTGATATTACAACTTAAGAAATTCAATTCATGAATAGGCTCAATGTCATCATGGGAGTCCGCTTCAGCCATCGGTGGATCAGACTTGACAAATTCATCATTTCGCTCTATACTTATGTTGGGTTTAGGTGCATATTTGTGAATAACATCAACATGTTTCTCTGTAATAATCTCATCTTCCTCTAGAATGGCTCGCCATTCATAGCCATTTGATTCCTCATCTATGCCTCTAGGAAAATTAAGAACATGAGTAAAGTCAGGATGAATACCCCAAGAAGGGTTACCCTCAGATTCTAAGTTGAATTCATACTCATGAGAATCTGTCTCAGAATAGCTACCACCTTCTTCTTTGTCTGTTTGATTGCCTGCGAGATTAGCTAGTTCTTGTGGTGTAACTATCTCTTGCTCTATAGTAGGTTCTCATGTTTCTACTACATTAATTCTTTTTATTGGATCATCTTCAACTTCAAGGAGGTCTTTTATTTCTTTAGGAAAATGCTCATAAGGAATAAGATCTTTAGTGGTGTTGGAATCATCACTATCAGATTGTTCAGTTGTTTATTCCTTTAGTTGATTTGTTGTGGATGGTTCAATCTGTTCTAAGACATGTGGGCAGTTCTTGCTAAGACAAAAAGGCTTCTTCTTATATCCTAGACCTGTTGTATTCTTGTTTTCTTGGCCACGATGATCAAGAGGTGATAGAAGACCTTTACCCTATAGTCCTAGAGGTTAGTTTCCTTTATATCCCATTTTTGTGATCAATTTGTCCCCTGGGCCATATGACTTAGAAGGGATCTTGGGTGTTTTAGAGTCACATTTTTGAACAATTTGAGATTCAGGTTCATCTTTGTATAGCCATGCAAGCACAACTTTATCTTATTCAAAATCTTGTTTGGACACTTGTTCTACAACAAAATTTCCTTTATATGCTTCAAGAGGTTCTTTAGACTCCTTTTTAGACTGTTTTAGAGTTTGTTCATAAGACTTAGGAGAGATAGGGAGAGATGTCAAAGACAAGACTGGCTCTGTAGTATATTCTCCCATACCATTTTCTTTGATTTTAACCTCTTTAGCAATGTCTTCCATCTTGGATGTTGAAGGAATGTCTAGCTGCTTAGGGGATGATTCTCTGTTATTAGGAACAAGTTTATCAACACTCTATTTCAATGTATTGCAAGTTGTATATAGATACACTAGAATCGTCACCTCTACTCCTTCATAAGGAAATTTCAAACATTGATGGTATGTAGAAGGAATAGCTTTCATTTCATGTATCTAGGGTCTCCCTAGAAGGATGTTGTAAGCCAAAGGTAGATCAAGAACTTGGCATATAGTATCTCTGATGACTAGACCCGCTCTGATAGGTAAGACAATTGTTCCGTTGGAAGACCTTTCTTGCTCATCATATACTTTGATAGTTATCTTCTTTCTAAGATCAATGGCCATTTTTGAAAATCCTAATTGTGTAATCAAGCTGAAAGAGCAAATGTTTAGACCAACGCCCCCATCTATCAATACACATTCAACATGACGGTTTTGGATTAAGACTTCAATATGCAAGGGCTGGTTATGCAGATGACTCAAAGAGTTATCATCTTCCTCTGAAAAGGAAATATACTATGAAGACGTAAGATGACCAACCATAGTCTAGAATCTATCTAAATCAAGGTTGTTAGGAACATTGGATCTGAGCAGAGCTTTGTCTAGAATGGCTCTATGAGCTAGAGATATCTAAAGCAACTCAAACATGGAGATTTTTGCATTTGTATGCTGGAGTTGTTGAAAAATACTATATGATGTTGGCCTCGTATCTTTAGGATTCAAATATTTAGAGGTAGCCTTCTGTTTAGAAGTAGATGAAAGATTGAAAGGCATCTTAGGGATAAGTGATGAATTTGGGATTTGTCCTTGCAGATGCGCTTGAGCTTGTGATCAAGTAACAACATTTGTTGATTTATTTTCTCTATCTTTTCTTACAATTGTGATGACATTGCAATGCCCAGATAGACATGGTTCAACCATATTGATGACAACATTGTTTCCAAAGTAGGCATAATTGACTTCAGCACCCATATTAGGTTGAGAAGATGAATCTCCTTGACCATGTTTAGAAAATGGTTCTGTGAATGTTGTATGATCATTATTGCTCTTATGATTGTCAATAGTGATTTCTCCATTATCAATTTTGTCTTGTACGATGTGTTTCAAGAGAACACAGTTATTAGTCTTATGACCCTTATTGCAATGAAATTCATAGAAATCATTCTCTCTCCACCATTTCGGTTTAGGTTCAGGATCAAAGACTTTTATCTTAGGCAAGTAGATGATTTTTTTAGCCAATAGAGTTTTCATGGTAGATTCCAAGGACTCTCCAAGAGGAGTGAATTTTTAGTTAGGATCTATAGCCCAAGGTTTATAATCAGATGACTTCTTGTTGGACTGTGTTGCTTTAGCTTCAGAAGCTTTGATGGCCTGGGTACCAATAGTGAGATTGAAAGTGGGTGCCTTAGATGGGGCACATATATGATCAACAATGCCATCTATGACGACACCCTTGTTCTTGTTCCAATTTTTGCCTTTGTCTTTATAATTAGATCTAGATTCATACTTGTCCTTTCGAAGTAATATGTCTCCTTTTTGCACAAGTACTTTCTCAATTTTAATTGCATTTTCTACCATTTTATCAAAGGATGTATGATTTTTCATTTGTAGAGGGTAGTTGATTTTTGGAACATGATTATTGATGAAGATTTCTAGTTTCTCAGTTTCTAGAATGGGTCTAGCATATAGAGAAAATTTCTTCCTCCATCTCTTGAGAAATGTAAGGAATGGTTCACCTGGATATTGTTTCAGGTTGCATATGTGAATCATGGTGACCGAATGTTGAATATTGTAGGAGTATTGTTGATAAAATAGTTTGATTAACTCCTCAAAAGTTTTGATAGTTGGAGGAATCCTAGAGAACCAATGAATGGCCGCTCCTCCCAAAGATTGTTGAGGGAAAAGATGCATTAAGTAGGTTGGTTCATGCATGAACTCCATATATTGAGTACAAAATTCTCTGACATGATCTTGAGGATCAGAGTTTCCATCATACTTATCATACTTGGGCATTTCCACTCTTTTAGGGAATGGTGGCATGTACAAGTCTTTATCAAATGGAAAAGGACATATGGCTTCCATGGAGAACTCTTTAGGTTCCTTTTCTTTCTCTAGTTTGTTAAGCTTGACTTGCATGACATGGATCTATTTCATCATAGCCATGATAGGGGTTTCTTCCTCATGTGTAATGATATTTTAAACATTAAAATTTGGAGTAAGTTTAGCTCCTTGATGAGCTAACTCTAGAAAGTATGCCTCTCTATCTTCTTTCAATAAATGTCTCATCATTTTCTTAAAGTCATCATCATTTTGATATCGAGCAATTTCAGAAGGTGTAGGTTCCTGATCCACACCATGTTGAGAATGGGGTCCTTGAGACCCATGTTGTGTCCCTCCATGAGACATGTTAGGAGTTCTAGGACTCCCTAGGATAGATTAAGGTGGAGTTTGTTGATTACCTCTATGAGTTGATGGAGGGGGTATGTAACCAATTTTCAATCAAAAGTTGCCAAGACCGTCATCTTCGTAAAGACCAAAATTGTAGAGTTGCTCAAGAGTTGGACCCTTGTGAGTAGTCAAAGGTATGGTGTTGAGTGCTTCTCCAGATTTCTTGTGTGAGGAAGCTCTAGTTTCCACCATTAACCTTGGGTGAAGCAAAAAAGAAAGATGAAGACAACTGAAGAAAGATTTGATTCAAGAAGATCGAATGATGCAACCTTGTCAAGATTGAAGTGATTAAAAATTAGATCAAATGTAAATGAAGGATACTATGCCACAGTAGTGTGGGTATATGCCCAACCCATGGTGGGCACAAGCTCACAACACTTAACCATTTAGTAAAAAGATTGAATTTGAAGATAATTTTGACAAAAGATGAAAAAGACTCAAATCAATAAATTAGAAGGCTAAATCAGACTCAAGAGACCACTTTTGGAAAATGGATGGATTTTTTATAGGTTCTACTCTATTTATGACACAATGATTTATTTCACAGATTTTGGGACTTGTTTCTCAACTCTAGTCATGCAGTTTCAGATAGTGTGCAACAGGAAAATAAGCATACAAACCCTAGACAAAAATCAGATATGACAGAAAGTTGACCAACTGACAGGAATAAGCTCACTGTTTTGAAAATTTCAAGATAGGCTCATGCGAGAGAATGCCGCTTCACACGAGGAAGTACTAGGCTGCATGTGAGAATATGCTATCTCATGCGAAGGAATGCTTATAAAGCTAAAATCTTACGTGATAAAACAACATAGTTTGATAGTTTTGCATAGTTTTTGAGGCACAAATTTTGAGACACAACGATGGCTGTTCTTTGACAGAATATTTAGTTCTCACTCTAGAAAAGGATTTTTGCTCAGATTTTGCAATTTTTCAGTACCAGATTGTTATGCAAATTTTGAAGATCCATGTAATAGTTCATCTCAAGTATCCAAGAATATATCAAGCACACAAAACAACAAGCAAGGGAAGCAAACAATTGTCTAAAAATAATGAACAAGGGAAAAAAAACCTTGCGCATGAACAAGCAATAGTGACTTATTGTGCTAATCCCTAGAAATACTACTTGTGTATGTTCCAAAACATTTTTCAATAATGTACATATTCCTAGAAAATTAAAAATTTGGCCTCACTACGGTTTTTAGTAATCATCTGACTCTACAACTTTTGTGATCTCAAGAGGGCGAACTCCAATCCAAGGGCACCAGGGTTTTGACACAGTCTGAGAAATTAATCAACCAGGAGCTGCTAGGGAGATCTGACAGCCCAACAAGAGACCACACCTCTGAAGATTTCCTCCACAAGGACATTTATATAGCGGCTACTGCTACCACGATGAAAATGGCTATTATCATTTGAGGTTCCATCCACGTGGTTGACCCAATTAAGGGAATGTCCACTATGGTTAACCCTCTCTAAAGGTGACTCACAAAATATACCACATGGAGACTGGTTCCAAATTCAAGGATCTAAGTTTCTGATACTACCCAAAAAGGGAGTAGAGAATAGTCCTCTAGCCTTTTCACTTTTAACCAAAACAAAGAAGACAGATTAATCTGACACACTAAGACCAAGATTATCTCACAAAGATCTATGATGTCAACCTCTTATGATCTATCAACCTCTCCAGAGAGAGAATGTATCAACCAAAAGTTGAAGATGCAGAAATCTAGTAGAATGTGAGATGCTCATAGTAACCTCCCTACCTACAAGGGGATCCTTCGTCAAGAAGAGCTTCGCATGAATAAACAAGTGAAAGAAGCTCAGTCTCTCAAGATCATCCACAAATAGTGTTCATAGGGCCTATTTACTATGTGTAACAGATATGCAGAAAGCAAATCTATGTTTTTCTTATAGCCCAAAATGAAGTCTGTGATATGAAAGCAAGAAAAGTCACACAAGCTTGACAAGTGAGAGGTTCATTTTTTAATCCAAATCGAAAGATTATCAGCTTGAGAAGAATACCTTAGTTCCAATGCTCTACAATCTAGAATTTAGCACACATCTGAAAGTACAAAATCAAGACAAATCAACAACAAATAGTAAGTGTTAGAAATCAATAATTTGAAAGTACAGATCTACAGATTTTGTGTCTCTATATGAAAAATTTCACACGAGGAAGTATGGTCTCACGCAATGAAGGATGAAATCTCACGCGAGGAAGCACTGAAACCATCAACACTTCACGCAGTGCGATGAAAAATCTCGTGCGAGAATCCGTACATGGATGTACAAAAGTACGACTAGAAAATTAAAAATCACAATTTTATAAAAAAAGACAAAAAATTGATAGAACAGAAGGGAAACCCATTTCAGGGCACAGTGGGCACCAGAAATGTGTGTGTGAATTTTGTACCTAGTTGTAGACATAACACTTCAGTAAGACATTAGAGGTTAACAAAAATCAAAATCTTGCAAATAATTGAAACTAAGCTAACTAGGTGATTTACTGCCTTCTAGTAGGTGTGAGTATGATGTTCTCATATTGGAATCGAGATCAGTGACAATGCAACACCTAAATGAAAGATTTAATGCTAAAGAATGTAAAACTATATGAATGCAGTGTATTCTATATTTTTAGATTTTCTGTGCAATAATATGAGAACTGTATGAATCTAAGCTATATGAATGAAATTGAAATTGAATGCAGATTTAATCTAAGAATGCTATGGATGAATATGAAAACTATGATATGAAACTATGCAAAAACTATGATCAACTATGAAAGATCTCACAAATTGCCTATCGCAAGTGCTCAATCCTTCAATCACCAATTCGCCAAAGTAATTGTGCAAATTCGAGTGTTGATTGCCAGACCTTTGTGAAGAGATAAGCCTTGTTTTTATAAAAATCCAAGGTTTTGAGGATGTAGGAGAAAAGCCACAAATCACTCTTGATAAACTCAGGTTGATTTTTGAGTTATCAGGAAATCAGAGATAATTAACTCACAAAAATCATGCAAAAGCAGGGTTTAACTCAAAATAGAGTTTTAGATCAAATTTCAACTCATCATCAGATGTTGAGTTTAATTTTAAAATTGATTGTTAATATCTAGTTGTCTACTTTTCTGATTGTGCATGATATATTTATAAATTAATTTAAAAATAAAGTGATTTATTCTCAACTTAACTGATTTTTGGATTAAAACAATTGATTTATAGGTTGATCAATTATTAAATCAAACTTTATCCAAAAACTAAATTATTAAAAATTGACAATTGACATGAATTAATTAAATAAGAATTTAATCAATTAGTCATGAGATTTTAGATTTATTGTCAAAATTAAATAATACAATTTAGGAATAAACTTAATTAAATTTAATTAAATAATTAAGTGGCAGTATTAAATCTAATTAATTAAATATTTAGAATATTCAATTAATCAAACTTTAGGATAAATAGGATTTATCGCCAAATAATTATTAAATCAAAGATAATTAGGATAAATAGGAATATTGCTAGGAATATTTCCCGATGCAAAATTTAAGATAAAATCAATTAGGATTCGATAATGTGCAGATGTGCCTTAGGTTAGGACTTTGATGTCAATTTCATTCGAATTGAAGATTTAGGAAGTTAATGAACCTATAGCCCATTTTTTGGGTATTACAATAAGTGCCTCCATCACGATTGGAACACCACATATACCTCAACCTTCTTTATTAAGACACTTAGGTGAGGATGGAATTATCTCCTTGACTGTTACATTTTGTTTTCTTATGCAACAACCATTCAGTTCATCCTGGACTCTTATGCCTTGATGCTTATGGTTATTTGCAATATTAATTTGGAAATCGTGTTCGGGTCATCTTGGCCCTTATGCCTTGGTGCTTACATATGTTTCCTACATTGTATCCGATATAGATCATATTTGTATCTTCATAGTTGAGCTTGCACTAGTGATGGTTGTATGATCTTGTGATGTCCCTTAATAAGGCTCGATGATAAAAACAAGGACCTATTTATTGACTCTTGCAAGTTGCACTTCACATTTTCATAGTATTTTACATTTTTAGGGTTCATTCTAGTTTGCATGAGTTAGGAGAGGATCTCCTTCATCATTACCAGACAACTTTGGTCATCTTTTTTCAAAATTCTCGATTCATTTCCGAGATCGAAATGGAAATTCAAGTTCATTTTTCTTTTCTTTTGAGGCTTATCTTTTCATCCTTTGAGGAAAATATTGATCATATTTTCTTCATAATCTCTTTCTTTGACCTAATGCTAATGCTATACCTTCCTGGTCAACCTTATTCAAACTAGGGAAAAATTTTCATCACTTTGTAGTCAAAATTAGTCCAGTGTGCTTCTCAATAATCTTGAACCTTATCTTATCTTGATTTGATTGAATCTATCTCATTTCTGCATCTCCTCTACCTCATTTCAATTTCGATCTCCGAGGGGTAGGAATAACCTATCTTTTAAAGCTGTAAATTGACTTTGCTATCTTATTTTCTTGTCTTTCAATCTTTGTTTTAGTGTTCAATTTTGGTTCAATTGTACATTGGAATCTTGCTATCTTTGCTAGTTTTGTTTAATCAAGTTTGAGATTAGTTGTGTTTATGCACTTTATTCGATCAAGTTTCAGAGTCAGATCTTTCTTAGGTATCTTTTTATCTTTTCTAGTTTTGTTTGATCAAGTTTGGGATTATTTGTCTATTTGTGCTTCATTCGATCAAGTTTGGAAGTAGATCTTTATCAAGTATCTTGTTATCTTTTCTAGTTCTCATTCAATCAAGTTCAAGATTAGTTATCTTTGAGTGCTTTGTTTGATCAAGTTCGAAGTTAGATCTCTATTGGTTACCTTGACATCATCATTATTTGATTCAATATGCTCCCAGATCACTCACACATTAGTCAAAGAGGGACAAATGTAATCACCCAAAAATGGTCTAGTAAAATTTGAGCCCCTTTCTCCAACATTAAAATTTAAATACTAGACTAAATATTGTACTTAATCAATTTTGCATATTTATTTAATCTCTTATTAATTGATCAAGTCATCATTTTATCATTTATTAGTCCTGCCTATCTATAGGCGGAGACTAATGTTTTCAGTTGAATGTATATAACAATAGTTTTCCTCGGAATCAATGCAACTTAAATTTATTTGCATGATTTATAATGTTTGGCTATATTTCTATTTTTATTTTGAATTATGTGAAGAATATTTCTTTTTTCTGATTGGCTCATTATATTTTTGTTGGGGTTTTTATTATTTTTTACATTCAGAAATTCAAAATTTTTTTTCAATAGATTCATACTATTTTAAAATGCTTTATTCTGGAAACTTCTCGTGGATAATAGATTTTGTCACCTCAAACGCTTTCAATGCCTTATCTTTGGCTTTTTGTGCATCTTTTTTCCCCTGGTAATCTTGGCCATGAATCGTTCTATTCTGCATGGGTAATTTTTTTGTTAAAACTTTATTAACAAAAATATGGAAGCTTCCACTGGAAGTTCCTGCATTTCAACAATTGCATTTGCTTTTCCCCCTTATCTCTAGTTTTCCAAGACCCCTGAGATTCATTTTCATTTTTCTATAGAATTTATAGTTGCAGAGAAAAATGTTGGCCGTATTCAAGGCCCTAATTGCAGAGGGTCCTATGGAGCTTGCAAGATAGCAACTTCAGGGACAAATGAGGAAAAGTGGCATAGATTTGATGAACTCTTTTTTTAACTCCCAATTATATGGTTGTCTATTTTAATTTTGGTGATTTGGGTGTCATGGTTTACATTCCCAAACACCAATCTTTGCTTATACCCAAGTGTGTATTTCTTTCAATTGATATTTAGGGTTTTTTGGGTCTAAATTCATTTGACATTTTACGCTGGGGTTCAGGGCATTTGTAGCGATGGATGATATATTTTGTCTGTTTGAGGAGACATTGGATAATATAGTGGCATTGAGGTAGCACTATGGGTTGATGAAAAGTGCGAATGAAGTGACAATAGTGATTGAGGCATACAAGACTCTCAGAGATCAGGGTCCCTACCTCAAAGATTTATGTGGAAAGTTTGTCTTTCTCCTTTTTGACTTGAAATTTCAAACTCTCTTCATTGCAGTTGTATGTCATTCTTCTCTTCTCTTCTATTTTTCACTTCCATTTGTTTGTTTCTTAGTAAAACTACCTTGCTTATTTGTTTTCTTAATTTATCAATTTCAAACCCTTGGTATAGGGAACAACGATGTAAAGCCATCGGTTGCCTTCTCAAATTCTCAGCTCTAGTTACCTTCTCTTCTCCCACAGGTACATAAAATTTGATTTCTTGGCTTTGACCACTAGAATTTAAATTTTCAAGCACCAAAAACTAAATATTTACATCTTAGGTTTTAAGTTTGGTTTCTTCTGATAAATTTTCCGCAATCTAGTCGATTATTAGGAATATCAAGTATATGTCATCTGATTTGTTTTAGTATATCTTGCATTAGTGTGGAGAAGAAACTTGGCATTGCGAGTCTGAGAACAAATAATTCAGACATACAATTTTATCACCAGACGTGTTTAAATTGCATTTCTTGAATTTAAGCTTTGGAAGATTGGACGGTTTTTTTTCTACAACTTGTGATCATGATAATGATACATATAAATTTAAGATTTTATTTAATTCTCATTGGCTTGGATTTCCTTATTGAGTTTTCTACCCCTTCCTGCCAATTTCTTTATGTGATTTTAAAATTTGGCCACACATATGAGTTTATAATCTAAAGAGGGCAAGGATTGTAAAAATTTGCTTGTTATTTGTGGCTAAAGTTGTTTCTGCTACTATTCATATTTGTACCTGATTTTGTTTTGTGCTCATCTATTCTTTCCATTTCATGCCTTGTTCAACCAGTGGATTTGATCACACTTCTCTGTTACAGTTTAAATCTTTTCATTTCTCAGAATTATTTTGGCCACTTATATTTTTATTTGGTGCACCATTTAAACAAAAAATAGGTCACGACACTCAAGTATTGTATGTACCACGAACATCTCGTAGCTCACCTATCAAATTTGGTGGTCCTCTTCCTGATTTTTTGAAGTTCGATATTCATTCATTGCAGTGAATTTTATTTGAATTTTTATTTTTTTAAAAATAAAATTCATGCATCAATTAGAAGATGAATCTAGAATATTCTAATTTGATCCACCAACATAAACACAAGCTTTATTTGGTATTAGGCACTCGGTATTTTTCTGATCACATATTCACAAAACTTCAGCAATCAAGAAATCAAACACTTCGTAGAAGCACACAATTGATTTGGAAGTAATCTACTTGTGCTTACTTTCCTAGGCAGATGAACACAGACATTTTCTAGGTATTAGAGCACTGGAATATTATCAACACACATGGTGTAGGGTCCCCTTCACCTATCAGAGAAAGCTTCATTCCAAAAATTAGAAATAGATACAAGAGAACAGTCTTGATCACATGTGATTATACAAGTACATCTTCCACAACTTGAGCCATGCTATTACATCCTTTGCCAATTCTTTTTGACACAACTTTAATACCCGTTCTCTCTGAACTAGGATTTGAGGATGCCATTGCTTTATTTCAGTCTTGTCACAAGTTCAGGTTTCCTTTCACATTTGTTTATAAGGATTCTTGAGCTAAACCTTCCAGGCCAAATTTGACAGATCTAGACATGGTTCCATTACCAACTGCACCATTTCTTTGAATTTTTTCTTTCTTGTGAACCTTTAAACCTACTAACACTTTGCTTCCATTTCTCTTTGATTTAGAGGTATCCAAGTGCTATATATTGTCAACTAATGTACCATTGTAACTTGAGAAATCTTTACCATGGGAAACCAAAGAAGGAAACTCCCCTAATTTAACACTGTTTATCTTCATTTCTGCAACCTCGATATCTCCGTTTAAAAATTCATTTCCATCCCAGAGAATACTGCAAATTGATTGCATTTTCATACAACTCCTTAACTTTCTTATCATCAACAATCTCATTATGTTGAGCTAATGGTTCTCAACTAGATTTCTCTTTAGTTATACTAGTTCCATTGGCAATCAAGCTCCCTTCATCAGACTTATTTGGTTGGTTTTTGTTAATCATGCCTCCTGCAATCTCATTATGCCAATTTGAAGATCCGAAGTTCTCTTTAACTGGTTGAGATCCTTGTAAATTTATCCTTTCACCATCACTTGCATCAGTCGAAGTATTTGGCATGCTTCTTGTTGGGAGATTACCATTTTCAGTTAATTCATTGGTAGACTTGGTTTCCAGCATATTTAGATCCTTTTATTCTAGACTAACAGACATGTCATCAAGCTTTGATTCAAGAAAATGTTTTGTAGAAGGCACTTTAGTTGATGATGCTCTCGGTGTCTCCTTTGAAAAAAAATATTCCTTACCAAATTATTTCTTTGCATTCATTTCTTCAGTAATATCTTCAATGGTTCCATTGGAGATATTCTTCATGAGGATATAACAACTTGATGTATAAAACTGACCACAATCACCTTCAGATTCTATACCCACACAATTATTTCGACGATTTTGCATGTGATGGAGGTATCTACGCCTAAGAGAGTTTAATTAGATACATTGTGATTCTTGTATATGGACATCACATTCTTGGATATTGTTATCATGTTCTAATAACTCTTGGATATTGTCTTCTCATTAATTCTTGGATATCGCCTACTCATTAAAAGTAGTGTGTTTCTTTTAGTATTTAAGGAAGCCATCTAATTGAACAAAACATATTTGGCATGTTGGATTGGTTTTGAGACTAATACTATGGAAATGGTAACACCACAGGCAATACTAAAAGAACAAACATAGAAAATTGAAATTTTGCAGGATCAAAATGTAAGTTTCAAAAGCCTCGTTGTTCATAGAAACTGCCCTCACTTTCTTGTCTCTTTTCAAATTTTCTAGTGTTACATCTTTGGTTACAGATTTCTCTAAAGCTTAAGTTGTATCTTCTTTTCTTCTCATTTTTATCATCTATCATAGTCCATCTTGCATCAGTAAACATGGCATATTCAACCCATATAGTAAATTTCACTAAAAATTGACTAATATCATGTTAGGAATTACATAAACACAATATTATTATATTTATTACCATAACACTCTAAAAAATTTTCTATTAGAACAAATCACTTAGTAAGGTTCTCTCTAAACCCAACATCATGCTATCCTTCACTCGTGCACTTTTTTTAAAACTTTCTCAATTGTATGCACATAATTGTGAATTTTAATTCCTACTTAGTTTAATTTTATTCTTCAACAAAAAATTTCTAGAGAATTGTTTATTTGTTAGGATATTTATGATTATATCAATTTCTCTCCAAAGAAAATTTGCAATTTATCTTCTTAAATTTGTTTATAACTGGGATGAATTAATGTCTTTGCAGAGGCTTTGCAATTTCTCAACTGGGAACTTTTTGAACAAACAGGAAATTCTGTATATCCTCCACTTTTTCTGTAACAAATGGAAAATATGTTGTCAGTGGGTCAAAGGACAATTTTGTGTATTTTTGGGATCTTCAAACAAGTAATATAGTTCAGAAGTTGGAAGGCCATACTAATACTGTTATTTCAATATCCTATCATCCAACAGAAAACAAAATTGCTTCTGGTGCATTAGAAAATGATAAGAATGTAAAAATTTGGGTTCAAGACAATTAGAAATAATTCTTATGGTGTTGATTGTGTTAATTGTGCAACTTTTACATCTTTTGTAGGCATTTTTTTTAAGCGGCTCAAAGGAAAATTGTTTATATTCTTGTCTAGGAGAGAGAAGGTGTCATTTTGAAGTTGCATTCATGTAATGTTTTCCTCATGTCTATATATTTATTTCTTGTCCTGTCAAAAGGAACTCTGTGCAAGACAAATTATTAATATTGACTAAAATCTATCATTACTTTGTACCACTTTCTTTAGAAAAGTAAATATCCAATGTTGTTGCACCTGAGTAGGTTGCTTGCAGTGTGTAATCTATTCAAGACTGAGTCAAATCTTTTTTTGAGTTTTTTCCCTTACGATTTTTTTGTAGTCAAAAGGTGTTGTATAAAGTAGATATTTTGGAGTTCTGTTTTAAGAGTTAAACTATAAAGCTGTAAATTTGAGGAATTTTAAGATTCTTGTTTGTATGAATTGAGGCACGTTTCAACTTGTTTAGGCTATTTATGGAGTTAACCAAGTGATTTCTAGTTGCCTATTACCATTATTTGTTTAGAAATATACAACTAGGTCAAATTTGTGTTAGGAGTATTCTAATGTGCTTATCATAAAAGTCATGCTAGCAGTAAATGCATAATTGATCATATATAATAATGTTCCCAGATATTGGTTGTATCAAAAATATGAATCTCAATAACTATGGATGTAGTTCTGGAAAGAATCCCAAATTCACGTTTATAAGATTAAGCGGTATCTTTTTTTCCTTGAAAAATAGACATCTCATAAGAAATTTTGAGTATAATATTAAGTCATAAACCACACTCGAGAATTTTGATTTATCTATAGTTTGTACCAATTAATCATGACTCGTTGAAAAATGAAGATTCAAACAAAAATTGAGTTTTTAACTACGAAGATTGAAGAATGAATGCATGCTTGTTTTTTAGGAATGTGGGCTTTATAAAGGGACTCTCATTTTAGATAGGATTGAAATACTAGACAAGGAATAGTCATTGAGAGGTAAGGCACAACCCTGAAATTTTTTGTTCATCCACACCTCTAACAATCAATCGACAGCCTCGAAAGATTTTAGTCATACTTTATAGTACAATAGGTTTTTGAATTTGTGTGGCATTTATGTATCATTATAATATCTTTTTGAATGGTGATGGTAGCTCTGCTTGTCTGGTGTGCATGGTTATGCAACCAGCAACATGTTAGTGTAGTTGAATATGTTATTTATTGATTTAATGTTTAATATTTTTAGAATTCATAATATAAAAAATAAACATTTAATAAAAGATACAAGTTATTTGAGTTGATATTATGATGGATAGTGAGTCATCACAAAGTTAAAGGGGATGAAAATAACAGTGATCCAGAAAAGAAACAGTCTTTTACCAATAATTTGTTTTTTTACAATGTATATGACCTTCAATGACAAGAAAAAATAGACAATACTCTACCTTGGAGAAAGAATGGAATTATTGATCACTTCACAAGCCTTGAATAGGGACCTTCTTGGCATTAGCAAATGGAGAGTCATACAATTCTTTGTTTTTATGAAAATAATCTACGAGTTTCTAAAATTCTGAAGCCATATTTGTACATTAGGCAGGACTCCAGCTGTAGCACAGCTCTTCTTTAACTGTTACCCAAAATTTCTTGATTCCACACAATTTTGGCCACAGGTTGAGCTTTATCCAACATTTTTCATTAAATCTTGTCGAGAGCCTTGAGAAATTTTTATGGTCTTGTGCCTTTTCCTCTGGTCTCTGCAATTATTTAACTCTCTGGTCTGATAGCCTTTTAATTTGAAAATGTGACCATTAGAGGCAGAAAACCCTAAAAACCCTATGGCCTTTCTAATTTGCTGTTACCTTTTTCGGCCACTTAAGTCTCTATATTTCCCATGTGCTTTTTCATCTAAGGCTAGTCACAAGATCTCTAAGGCTCGAAAGAATATTCTTTTCTATCTCCCGACCCCGTGACTTCCTTTTGTCTCTTTATCTCCCGATCGAAAAGCATATTCCATTTCCATTCAGCAACTTGGCGATGGTCCCTTCAGTCGGGTGATCTCATAATATAACCTTGAGTCAGCAATTTTTGGGGAGATCCTGTGACTAGTCTATTTTCCCTAATTGTAGTTATAACTCATGTCAGCGTCGGGTTAAGAGTTTCTCTTCAGTCAGGAGATCTCGAGAGTTAACTTCAGTCAGCCAAAAGTTCATGAGATTTTGAGTTCACTCAGTCAGGAGGTCGCTAGATATTACCATGGTCAAGGATGGTCGGCTCAAAGTAAAGACAACAACAAATGATAAGGTGCCATGTGTCTCCAGTGAGCCCAGGCTCTATAGGCTTAGTCTCTCAATCATGAGACCCATGACAGAATATTCCAATCCATTCAGCAACAATGAGATTTGCCTCAGTCGGGTGATCTTGGAACAAAAAGGAATACTCCAGAATGTCAGGCGACTTGGAGGTTAGGGTGCAGTCGCTAGATTTCCAAATATTATTCAGCGATTTAGTGACTAAGGCTCAGTCGAGTGACCTCATAATGCAAAATGAATATTTTATATAGTCACGAGATCATGAGTTTTATGTAGTCGGGTAATCGCTAAGCACAAAGGGAATATTCCAAAGGCTCATGAGGCTTGGAGATTAAAGGCATAGTCACGTGATCACTTGATTAAATGCAGAGGTTAAAGCTGAGTTAGAAAGCCCTTAGGCAAGAAGTCTCCAAATGTAATCTAGGATAAAGAAAGTTCTCGGCAACTTGGAAATTTCTTTGGTCGTGTATTCTCAGGGTTTAACCCCAGTTAAGAAAAGGATTATGAGGTTCAACGAAGTCTGTTGTTGCTTGATCTCTAGATGTGCCTGGGTTAAATTAAAGGTTAACGTTATGTCAGAACTCGGTGGTTATGTTTCACATTCGGCGATCCAACAACTATGTGTTCTCATAATCTCTTGATCCTGGCAGTTATGTTCAAAACATTTAGAGATTCAGCGACACAATTATCTTTCAATCTCGTAATGCAATGGCTAAGTTATCAAAGATCAAGTGACTCAGTGAGGACCGTAAGATGAAAGACAGATCAACGACTGTCACCTTATCTCTAGACATAACTCAAGGTTAGGTTTTTATCTGGTGACCTCACAAATGCAAAGTTCACATAATCTCTAGGCTTGACTGAGGTTAAGAAAATCTTTTAGCGATCTAGACAATACTGAGTCACCCAATCTCCAGATCTCCCATGGTCAATGATAGGTTGAGTTATGTCTGAGCAGTCAGCAGTTGTCAGAGCTGAGAAGGCAGTCGAAAGCAGATGACGTAGTGACACTTGGCAAGGTGGGCCCAGTTCTTCAAAGATGCAGTCGCTAGGTCTCTAGTTTTTGGGATGGTTAAGTTTTATTCAACGACTAAGTGACTATGTGTTCGCGAGGTCTCTTATTTCTGGCGGTCAACTCCTTAGCATTCAGTGATCTGGCGAAATGGTTAACATTTTGTCTGGCGGTCTCAGCTCTAAAGCAATTAAAGTTTGGTAGAGATCAACGATTGTCATAATACCGCAAGGAAAAGATGCTCAAGAGATAGTCATCATGGCTATGCGACAGCCATCTGATCTTTCAGCGTGAAAGGTGATCTATCAGGTGGGTCCGCTTGTCGGATATTGTTGACGTGCTCATTTCAAATGCTAGTGGTATGATGACAAGTGGCAGGATGGGCCCAGGTTTGTAGCTTAGTCAAGTTATTGGCTAGTAAAAGAGAGAATATTCTTTTCTATTTCATGACTACGAGATTGCCTTCAGTCGGGTAATCTCTTGACGAGAAGGAATATGCCAAAGATATCAAGAGATTCAGTGACCACCATCAGATCGAGTAAGGATCAACGCTTGTTGCGTAATTGCCAGACCAAGCTAGGGTTAATGAAAAGGTCAGGAGATTCAGTGACTAAAGGGAAAAGAGAACCCAAGGTGAATGCAGAGTTAGGGTTAAGAATAGAAGCAGCACCCGGGTAAAGTTGAAGGATCTACGACCTTGTTTTAAAGAGAGATTGAAGTTTAAATATCAACCATTGATAAAGATAAAGGCTTGGTGCCACCTATGATCATTTATATTTTTAAATTCAAATATCTGTAGGATATCTGATTTCAATAGTTATGGCAAACCTAACTTGTAGAGAGGTAGATGGATCAAGGCAGCTCATCTCAGAGGTAGTTATGGTGATGAAATTATGTGCAGAGATAGATATCTGATCGATCAGGATATTTTCATGGGCATTTATGATAAAAAATGATAGAATTAGGGTTTTCTATTATTATATGAAAATCTATGTAACCCTAATTAGATTTTTTGCTCTTTCCTATGTGTAAAGGAGATGTATATAATAGTTTTTTGGAGCTTTTAGAGCTAAGAGTTTACAATTGTAAAAGAGAGGTTTTCTTTCTTACGAGTTATCCAAGGCATTCTTTCTGCCCTTTGGCTTCTGCAGTTTGTAACCTTTCATTGAGGTTTAGATATTGCAAAGGTATTTTGTGACATTCTTTTTGTCCTTGTGCTTTCTTGTCTAAATTTTCTCTTAATGGATTAAGTATATGTATGTTTTTAGTAATATCTTATGGTTCCTGATCCCTCTTTCTTTCTGCAATTCATGTGTATTCTTGTGGATGATTTCATTTGAATGATCTTGTGGGTATACTTCAACCCCCTGACAATCTGTCTCATTCCTATACCTAGTTGTAGAGGTGAATGTTTGTTTGCAAGTTATAGATTGTGTCTAAATTCTTAGGAATGCTATTGTTTGTGAAATTCTCTCTTTCCCTAAATAGCCTCTTTCTATTGTAGACCCTTTTATGAAATATTGATTCAAACCTACTCAGTGAGTTGTGATCTCCTAGACCTAAGTTTGTGCACTAATTTCATCCTCTATACTGTAATTCATACCATCTTTTTGGTGTATCACCTAGTAGGATAGTTTTCTTTTAGTCATTTCCCTTTTATGCATTCCTTCTATCCCTTTCCCTTCAAGAATTTAATTTCCTATTAAAGAGCAAATTAAGGTGATTATCCAAGAGGAACCAGCCTAGAATCTGGAGGTCTCATCTTAGTTATCATAGGTCCCACAACCTAGAGATGATTCCCATGTTATACTAGGTTATCAAGACCAAGAGAGCTTGAACAAAGGGTGCAACCTTAGTGTATAACATTTTTGGCATGCCCGGTGGGACCAAAGTTCAGATTTATATTCAAGGACTGTCAGTACAGACATAAGCACAAATATATCCCAACTTAGTGTATAACATTTCTGGCACACCCAATGGGACCAAAGTTCAAATTTATATTCAAGGACTGTCAATACTGACATAAGCACAAATATATCCCAACTTAGTGTATAACATTTCTAGCACGCCCAGTGGGAGCAAAGTTCAAATTTATATTCAAGGACTGTCAATACAGACATAAACAAAAATATATCCCACCTTAGTGTATAACAATTCTGGCATGCCTGGTGGGACAAAAGTTTAGATTTATGTTCAAAGGTGCTCCTATAAGTTCAAAATCTCAGATTTTGAAGACACCTCACCTTGGGCATAACATTTGGGACACCAGAAAGAAGTTCATCTTTGAAAGATTATGTTATCTCTGATATACTAATTGCATAATACAGACTTTTAGAAGTTTTTCTATTAAGTATATCTAGCAACTCCACTGATTTCATAGATTCAGGCCAACCTTATTCAAAGTTTATGAGAAAGATTGAGACTAGGAGCTCAAAGCCCACTAAATTTTTAGAGTTGCCCTTAAAAAGAAGCTACAAAGGTAGATCAACCCAGAGAACATCCCCTGCAAGGAGAGTATAGTCTACATCACATGATACTTTAGAAAGGAGACCTTTGCCCTTTCATATCAGAAGAAGAGGAAGATCTCTAACCAGAGATCTAGAGGAAGATTTAGATCCAACATCAAATACAACTCACACAGTTGCTACTCAGCAAGTTCTAGCTCCTACAATGGCTAGGAAATTTTCTTTTGCACCTTTCAACCAGGGAAGTCCATTGATTTTTGCTCAACATCATGATGTGCTCTTGGTGGCATTAAAGAGTCTACTTGATTTCACAGGTGAAGGACAAACTATATCCTTTGAACACATTAGAGATGTGACCACTATCTGTAGCATACATAATATAACTCAAGAAGATGTGGCCACTAAGTTATTAGCAGCCTCCCTCAAGGGTAAAGCTCTTGAATGGTTTAGAACTTTAGCTGTTGGTTCCATTAATTCATGGGATGGATTAGGAGATGCATTTAGTAAACACTTTGAGGATAAATCAGACAACTTGTCTTTGGTTGAGCAGTTGACAACCATTAAGAGAGACCCTCAAGAGCAAATGATAGACTATAAGAATAGATTCCTCAAGACATGGAATAGAATTCTAGTCTCGGTAAGGCCATCAGCTGATCATGCTTTCCTACATTTCTTGCAAAGCTTGAATGGTCAAATCTCTATCATGATCCAATCTATGGGTGGTACCTCTTTACCCCAAGCTTTTGACATAGCTGTCAGGGCTGAAAATTGTTTAATCCAAGCAGGCATGATAGCAAGATGGCCTCCCATGCCCATGTTTCCTAGCCTTTAGCCCATTGCACCTCTACAAATACCTCCTTTTACCCCTATTCCCACCATATTAGCACCTTAGGCTTGTAATACCCTAAAAATGGGCTATAAGTTCATTAACCTCCTACATCTTCAATTCGAACAAAATCGACATCAAAGTCCTAACCTAAGGCACATCTAAACATCATCAAATCATAATTGATTATCTTAAATTTTGCATCGGGGAATATTCCTAGTAATATTCCTAATTATCTTAATTATCTTTAATTTTATAATTATTTGGCAATAAATCACATTTATCCTAAAATTTGATTAATTGAATATTTTCATATTTAATTAATTAGATTTAATATTTGCCACTTAATTATGTAATTAAATTTAATTCTATCTATTATTAATTGTATTATTTAATTTTGACAATAAATCAAAATTCTTATCTTTAATTGATTAAATTCTTATTTAATTAATTAAAGCATGTTGTCATTATTTAATAATATAATTTTTAATAAAAGTTTGGTAAAATAGTTAATTAACCCATAAATTAATTATTTATTTTCAAAAATCAGTTGAGTTGAGGATAAATCACTTTATTTATTTATTTAATTCTTAATTATTATGCATATTCAAAAGAAACAGTTAAACTCCAAATCAGAAAATCAATGCAAGTTATTGACTTTTTGGAACTCAACATCCTTTTGGAGTTCAAAAAGCTGATCTAAACTCTAATTTGAGTTAAAAAGCTATTTTTGCATGATTTTGAGAATTAACTATCTTTTATGATCAAATAACTCAAAAATCAAGTTGAGTTATTTGAGTGATTTATGGCTTTTTCTCATGCACCTCCAAAGCCTTGGATTTCTATAAAAACAAGGCTCAGCTCTTCATAATTCATCTCATATTTTGCACAATCACGCTGGAGAATTGGAATTGAAGAATCAAAGCTCTTGCGAATCGACATCTTTGTGAGATCAATCTTATTTTTGCATTCATATTTCATATCATTGTTAGATTCATAGCATATCAATTTTCAATAGCATTCATAGCATATCAATTTCATTTAGCATAGATTTCATATCAGTTTTTACAATTATTATTGCATAGAAAAATCCAAAAAATAGCTTAATTGCATTTATTCCATATCCATCTTTTGCATTCAAATCCTTCATTTAGGTGTCGTCTAGGTCACTGATCTTGATTACAATCTGAGAACATTCATCTCGCACCTATTAGAAGGCAGTAAATTGCTTGGTTAGATAGCTTTCAATTTTGCATGATTTTGATTATAGCTAACCTCTAATGTTTTACTGAGTGTTGTGTCTACAGATCAGGTATAATTTTCACACACACATTTCTGGCGCCAGCCGTGGGGCAACCCACCTTTGCATGCTGGTTTTGATTTTTTTGGGAGCTAAAACCCCAAAGTTTCAAAGATTTAATTTTATCTCCCAAACGACTTGGAATTTTGATCTGAAATTTTTTTTGCAGGTTGGTGACATGTCATGAAAGCTACAGTAAAAAATTTAGAATTTTCTGAGATGTTTTGAATTTTTAATAATTTTTTCTTGAAATTCCAAAAAAAATTAATATCTGACGCAAATCAGCATATTTTTCGAAAATTTTTATATTTTCGGAAAGCTCTTTAAATTCTATAGGGGGTCCATTCTTTGTGTTTTAAATTTGGACATGATATCATAGCTCAAATAGTCAATTTACAAAAACTGGTCTGTTTTGATAAAATGGGTCTCTAGGGCACAAATGAAGAGGTTTTTCTAAAATTTTTGCATTTTTGGAAAGCTCTCTGTTTTTTTAGCAGGGGTCTCTATTCTGAATTTCTATTTTTGTGGCCAAAATCATATCAAAAAAATTAGATCTTGTTGACTAGGTCAAATGCAAAAAAAAAAATAAAGTTTTGTGATGGGTATGCACTTATTTTTTTTACATGGTTCAATGAATGATATGAGTTGTCATTTGGGTTGATTGCTGGTTATTATTACTGATAATAATTGATTTTTAGAGCTAACCCTATGGTTTTCATAAGTTGAATATATTTTGCATATCTTGTTTGCTTGTTTGCTTGTTGGAGAGTTCGTCACTTGCTTGCATGGAAAAGCTCAACAAAAATTGCTAAAAATCAAGTAAAATCTACTAAGCGCGTTGCAAGGATCCCAGGTATTCTCCTTCATCTAATAATATTTTGATTTGGGGACTTAAAATAAATCTCTTATGTGTCAAGCTTGTGTGCATCTTTTCATGCTTTTGATCTATTTCTACACACTTGCATAATTGATACTAGGTTGTGAACCCTTAAGGATTCATTACGTAGTCTTAGAATACTTGTGATTGATCTTGATTGCTATCTTGGGTTATTGGACTCGCTAATCCGCCGGCCCCTCATTTCCGCCCCGTGGTTGCAATCTCAGCGCCATAAAGGGGAGGGGTCAACAGGACAGAAGCGTTAAATGTTCCACTTGGCAACCCTTTTGTGCTTTTAGGAACTCACTTGTTTTCTAAGTTGGGGACTCATTTTTAGCTTGTGTGAGGTGTTAAGTGTTCCACCTTGTGGACTCATCTCATATTTGCTTTAAGCGTTAAGTGTTCCTCTTTCTACTTTTTGAATGCTTTTGGTAGATTTACTTTCGGAACATATATCTGTGCTCACATAGTAATTAGGCCCTATGAACACTATTCGTGATTCTTGAAAGATTGGATTCCTAGCGAAATCCTTCTTGATGATAGAATCCTTGTAGGTAGGGAGGATACTTAGTGCGTTTCACATTCAACTTAGTTAGTGAGTCTTCTCTTATTGATCGACACATTCTCTCTCCGGAGAGGTTGATAGATCATGTGGGGTTGATATCACAAGCTTTGGTGAATCAAAATTGGTTAGTGCGTCTTCTCTTATTGATTGATACATTCTCTCCCCGGAGAGGTTGATAGATCACATGGAGTTGATATCACAGACCTTGGTGGAATAAAACTTTGTCTTAGCGTGTCGGATTAATCTGCTTGCTTTGTTTGGGTTAAAAGTGAAGAGGTGTCAAAACCTTGAATCTGGAGCCAAGTCCCCTTGTGGTATACTATTGTGAGTCATCTTTAGAGAGGGTTAACCGTAGCGGACAATCCCTTCACAGGGCAAACTGCATTGACGGAACCTCAAGCGGTAATAGCCATTTTCGCCATGGTAGTGACAACCGCTATATAAATGTCCTTGTGGAAGAAATCTCCACGGGTATGGTTCATTGTTGGGTTGTCAGATCTCCCTAGCAGCTCTTGAAGATTAAGTTCTCGGACTGTGTCAAAACCCTGGTGCGCCGGGATTGGAGTTCACCCCTTTGAATCATAAAAGTTGCAGAGTCAAACCATTACTAAAAACCTTAGAGAGGCCAATTTTTCATTCTCAGGTATATGTGTGTTATTGCAAAACTTTTCAGAACATACACAATTAGTACTCTCAGGAATTAGCACAATTTGGTCACTTGATTGTTCATGTGCAAGGTTGCTTTTGCCCTTGTTCATTATTTTCAGACGTGCTTGGAATCACTTGCTTGCTGTTCTGCGTGCTTATTTATCTACTTGGCTATTAAAAATGATCAAATCTGGTATAACCTTCAAAATCTGGACAATACAATTTGCAAACAATCCAAAACTGAAGACCTTACATTTTGCAAAAATTGACGTAAAATCTTTTCTGGAGTCAAAAGTCATTTCAAGAAGTCAAAAGTCGTACGATTTTTGTCAAGTGTCATTTCAGTATTACCCAACTGTCGTATGAGTTTAGCAACTGTCATTTCATAGACTACCCAGTGTCGTACGAGTCTGCAGAGTGTCGTTTGGAAAAATTTGAGAAAGTTGTCAGAAATTGTCAAATTGCAAGATATCCAATGTTTCCAGCCTAGTTCCAGAATCTGTCAAAAATATCATTGTGTCAGGAACAGAGCAGTAGCTATTGCGCATTCTACCATTTTCTAAGTTTGATCTTTTGAATCCGATCTAGTCTTCTGTTTGATCAATTTGAGTCCTTTTTATCTTGTGTCAAAACCTTGTCATAACTATCAATCTTCAATCAATCAATCTTCAAAAACAAACTAAGTGTTGAGAACTCATGTCCGCTATCTTTTGGGCGATCTATCCCATACATCCAGGGCACAGTTTCCTTCACCCACATCTCATCAGATCATCAAAACTATCATAATCTTGACAAGGTTGCGTCATCCGATTTTCTCGAATCAAATTGTTCTTCAGTTGTCTTCCTCCTTTTCTTCTGTTTCATTCAAAGTTAATGGTGGAGACCAGAGCTTCTTCACACAAGAAATCGGAAGAAACATCTCAGAACTTACTTTTGACCAATACCCCGGGTCCAACTCTTGAACAACTCATCAAGTCAGGTATCTACGAAGACGACGGTCTCGGTAACTTTCGATTAAAAACTGGTTACATACCTCCTCTATCAACTCACAGAGGTAATCAACAAACTCCTCCTCAATCTATTCCAGGGAGCCCAAAAACTCCTACCATGTCTCAAGCAGGGACAAACCATGGTTCTCTAGGAGGAGGATCCCAGGGACACCATTCTCAACATAATGCCGACCAAGACCCTACACCCTCTGAAATCCATCGGTGTCAGAATGATGATGAATTCAAAAGAATGATGAGGCATTTCTTGAAAATGGATAGAGAGGCATACTTTTTGCAATTAGCCCAAGAAGGAGCTAAACTTCCTCCTCACTTCAATGTCGAAGATATCATCACGCATGAGGAAGAAACTCCAATGACGGCCATAATGAACCAGCTGCACGCTATGCAGGTCAAAATGAATAAAATTGAGAAAGAGAAGGAACCCAAGGAATTCTCCATGGAGGCCCTTTGTCCTTTCCCTTTTGACAAAGAATTGTATATGCCTCCATTCCCAAAAAGAGTGGAGATACCAAAGTATGACAAATATGACGGACACTCTGATCCTCAAGATCATGTCAGAGAGTTTTGTACACAATCCATGGAATTCATGCATGAACCGACTTATCTAATGCGTCTTTTTCCTAGATCCTTGGGAGGAGCATCCATTCAGTGGTTTTCAAGATTACCTTCTACGATCAAAACTTTTGAGGAATTGATTAAATTGTTTTATCAACAATATTCCTACAATATTCAACATCCAATTACCATGATCGATATCTGTAACCTCAAGCAATATCCAGGGGAATCATTCCTAACTTTTCTCAAGAGGTGGCGAAAGAAGTTTTCTTTATATGCTAGACCAATTCCCGAAATGGAGAAACTTGAACTCTTTATCAATAACCTTGTTCCAGAGCTCAACTATCCATTGCAAATGCAAGATCATGTATCTTTTGATAAAATGGTGGATAATGCAATCAAGATTGAGAAAGTACTTGTCAAGAAAGGAGAAATCACAATTCAAAAGGACAAGTCTGAATTGGGATCTAGCTCAAAAGATAAAAACAAGACTTGGAATAGAAACAAAGGTATCGTCTCTGACGGTGTTGTTGACACTATCCACACCCCATCAAAGGCACTGGCCTACAATCTCACCCTTGCCACCAAAGCCATTGAAGCTTCAGAGCTAAAATCTGCTGAACCATCTCCAAAGAAGCCATTCAAACGATGGGATAATAAACGAAAGTTTACTCCCCTGGGAGAATCTTTGGAATCTGCTCTGAGGACCCTGATAGCTGGTAACATGATCTCTTTACCACCAATCCGAAAACCTGATCCGGATCCAAAACCATGTTGGTGGAAAGATAATGAATTTTGTGCTTTCCATCGAACTAAAGGCCACAGAACTAATGGATGCTTCCATTTGAAGCATACCATTCAAGACTTGATAGATCAAGGGGACATCACAATCGATAATCCTACCAGCAATAATGATCACACAGCATTTACAGAACCTTTTCCACAACATGGCAAGGGAGTTTCCACTTCTCAGCCTAACATGGGGGCAAAAGTCAACTATGCCTACCCTGGAAATGATGCTGTCATCAATATGGTGGAACCATGCCTTTCTGAGAGCTGTAATGTCATCACGATTGTACGAAGAGATAGAAATCATTCCTCAGCTAATGCAATTACCAGATCACAAGCTCAGACGCATCTGAAAGGACAAACACCAAATTCATTTGATGTCCCTAAGATACCTTTCAATCTCACATCTGCTTCTAAACAGAAGGTTGCCTCGAAAACTCCCAATCCAAAGGATACCAGACCTACATCTTACAGCATCGTACAACAACTCCAGCATACCAATGCCAAAATCTCTATGTTTGAGTTACTTCGAATCTCTCCAGCTCACCGAGATATCCTAGACAAAGCTTTGCTCAGCTCTAATGTTCCTAATGATCTAGATCTAGACAGGTTCCAAACTATGGTTGGTCATCTAACATCTCCGCAATATATCTCCTTTTCAGAAGAGGATGACAACTCCCTAAGTCACCCACATAATCAGCCCTTGCACATAGAAGTCTTGATCCAGAACCGTCGAGTCAAACGTGTGTTGATAGATGGGGGCGCAGGCCTCAACATTTGTTCTTACAACTTAATCACACAGTTGGGATTCTCAGAGATGGCTATTGATCCTCGAAAGAAGATCACCATAAAAGCCTATGATGAACAAGAAAGAGCTTCTAAAGGCACCATTGTCTTGCCCATCCGGGTGGGTCCAGTCATCAAAGATACCACATGTCAGGTGCTCGATCTACCATTAGCTTACAATATCCTTCTAGGGAGACCCTGGATACATGAAATGCAGGCTATTCCTTCAACATACCATCAATGCTTGAAATTTCCCTATGAAGGAGTGGAGGTTACTATCCCAGCTGATCTGAGTACAACTTGCAATACATTGAAGGAAAGTGCCGATAAACTTGTTCCCAATAATAGAGAATCTTCCATCAAGCAACAAAATGTGGCTTCCACATCTAAGATGGATGACATTGCTAAAGAGATCAATATCAAAGAAAATGGGATGGGAGAATACACTATAGAGCCAGTCTTGTCTCTGACATCTCTCCCAATCTCACCTAAGTCATATGGCCAATCCTTGAAGCAGTCTAAATCAGAACCTAAGGAACCTATGGAAGCATACAAAAGACATTTTGTGGTGGAGCAAGTATCTAAACAAGAATTTGAAGAGGATGAAGCTGTGCTGGCATGGCTATATAAAGAGGATTCTGAATCTAAAATTGTTCAACCTAGTGAATCTATAGCACCTACAGTCCCTTCTAATTCATATGGTCCAGGAAACAAATTGATAGCCAAGATGGGATATTCTGGTCAAGGACCTCTAGGAATTAGGGGAAAGGGTCTTGTGACCCCCATTTCACATATTGGTCGAGCCAAAAAAGATACTGGTGGCATAGGGTTTAAAAAGAAACCCTATCATCTCAGAGGTGGTTGTTCTCATGTCATAGAACAAATTGCACCAGGAGAACCCCTTCTTAAGAAAGAAGAAACAGAACCCTCTGATGATGATTCAGATAGCTCTGAGCTTATCCCCTATGAAAAATTGCCTAAAGAGATCAAAGATCTTCTTGATGATACAGATGATCCTATCAGAAGAATTAATGTAGTAGAAACACAAGAACCTACTGTAGCGCAAGAGATGGTTGTACCACAAGAACCAGCCAATCTCGAAGGCAATCAAACTGATCAAGAAGTAGGGGGTAGTTATTCTGACACTGATTCCCATGAATATGAATTCAAGTCAGAGACTGAGGGTAATCCTTCTTGGGGTATTCATCCTGATTTCACGCACTTTCTAAGATTTCCTAGAGATTCTGAATCAGAAGATGAGTCAAATGATTATGAATGGGGTGCCATTCCAGAAGAAGATGAGCTTATAACAGAGAAATTTATTGATGTTATTCACCAATATGTCTCTCAACCCAATGTAGGTCTAGAGCGAAACAATGAACTTAACGTGTCTGATCCACCTATGGCTGAAGAGGACTCCTATGATGATGTTGAGCCTATTCACGAATTGAACATTCTGAGCTGTAATATCAGCTTTGAACTTGAGCATCAGGTTAGGACCAATGATGACATATCCACATCCGTGAACACCATATCCCAAGCCTTTCCCACTTTGACTATCCAACGCCCTGATCTTATCGACCAAACTTCCACCAACCCAAACCATGGTATGTATACCTTCCCAAATGACTATGCCCTTGCCTGCTACCTCAATGCAGTTGAGCCTATGAGTACTTCCATCAGTGAACCGAGTGTCAGCATGACCGAGTCGGACATCAAATATCTTAGTCAGAAAAACAAGAGTAAAAAGAAAAAGAAAAAGAGTTCTGAGGGTGAAAACCACTTTGTGGCAGTCTCAGAACCGACAAAAGTAAAAAGAAAAGACGTATCTGAAGGTGAAAACCTCTCTGAGGCACCTAAGGATGAGATATTTGATGTCCTTCCAAGTCATTTACAGGATAGATCTCCAGTTCTGATTGAGCCAACTCAATCCATCAATTTGGGTACAACAGAGGAACCACAATTGGTACATGTAGCACAATCTCTATCAGACGAAGAGAAACAAAACTTCACTATCTTCTTATCAGAGAAAAAGATCAACTTTGCATGGAAATATTCAGATATGCCAGGATTGGATCCCAATCTCATTATGCACCATCTATCCATTGCTCCTGGAGTAAAACCAATGAAACAAAAATTGAGAAAGATGCATCCTCATGTTGCACTCTTAGTCAAGGCAGAACTAGAAAAACTCCTAAAAGCTGGATTCATCCGTGTCATAGACTATGCTGAGTGGATTTCCAACATTGTACCTGTTTCCAAACCAGATGGTTCAATCAGAGTGTGCACGGACTTTAGAGATGTGAACAGAGCATGCCCTAAGGATGACTTCCCACTACCTAACATTGATATGATAGTGGACATGACTGCGGGCTATGAAATGTATTCCTTAATGGATGGCTTTTCGGGATACAACCAAATCAAAATTGCTCCAGAAGATCAAGAGAAAACAGCTTTCACATGTGCGTGGGGAACTTTCTGTTGGAATGTTATGCCATTCGGACTCAAAAATGCTGGAGCTACATATCAAAGAGCAATGACATCTATTTTTCATGATATGATGCATAGAACAATGGAGGATTACGTAGATGATACCTTGGCAAAATCCATGATTAGAACTGAACATCTAACAGACTTGAGCATGATCCTCGACAGAATGGAAAAATTTAGTCTTCGACTAAATCCTAAAAAGTGTGCTTTTGGAGTCACTTCTGGAAAGCTCCTAGGATACATCGTCTCCAAGAAAGGCATTGAAGTTGATCCAGCTAAGGTCAAGGCTATAATAGAGATGCAACCTCCCACAAATATCAGTCAAATGAGGACGTTGCAAGGCAGAGTTCAATCTATCAGAAGATTCATATCACAGCTAGCAGACATCTCACAACCTTTTACAAAAACATTACATAAAGGTGTGACCTTTGCATGGAATGAAGAATGCGAGAACAACTTTAAACATATCAAGAAGTATCTATCAAATCCACCTATATTGATGCCTCCTATTCATGGGAAGCCATTAATATTATATGTCTCCGCAACAGATACATCACTGGGGGCATTGCTAGCACAGCATGATGAGAACAAGAAAGAAAGAGCCATCTACTATATCAGCCGAACTTTAGTGGCCTATGAGAAGAACTACTCAATGATAGAGAAGGCATGTCTCGCTGTGATCTTTGCATCACAGAAATTGAGACACTATATGTTAGCTCATACTACTCATTTGGTAGCTAAAATTGATCCACTGAAATATCTCCTAAGCAAAGCTGCCCTCACAGGTAGACTAGCTAAATGGGTCATGCTCTTGAGCGAATTTGACATTGAATATGTTGAAAGAAAAGCTATCAAAGGACAGGTCATTGCTGATCAGTTAGCTGAAGCACCACTGTTTGATGATACACCCATGCAAATGGAATTTCCCGATTCCTCTATCATGCACCTCTCTTCTAGAGCATGGCGATTATTCTTTGATGGCTCCTACACACAGAATGGATCCGGCGCAGGCATATTGTTCATTACTCCTCAAGGATACTCAATACCCAAAGCATTCAGATTAAAGTTTCCTTGCACAAACAATATTGCTGAATATGAGGCACTTCTCAATGGTATGAAAATGGCAATACAGTGGAGAGTTACAGAGATGCACATTCATGGAGACTCACAACTAGTCATCCACCAGGTCAATGATGTGTACCAAACCAAAGATGAAAAGCTCATTCCTTACAAGAGAATGGTCGATGATCTAAAGAAATACTTCATCTCTATCACATTTGAGCAAATACCTAGAATGGAGAATAAGGCTGCTGATGCAATGGCAACATTATCTACTCTTTTACAACAGCCTGAACATGAACTACGCTACGAGTTCCTGGTGGAAGCCCTATCCTATCCTGCATATGACTCCCCTGAAACCCGCATGATCTGCACTGTTGTAAGTTATGACTCATCTCGCTACAAAAATTTGTTCTCCTATCTCCACGACCAAATCATCCCTGAGTCCTTTAACCGTTTTGAGAAACGAAACCTTATCCGATCCGCATCCCGATATGTCATCATTGGTAATGATCTGTACAAACGAGGTCTAGATGGTACACTGCTTAGATGTTTAGAACGAGAAGAGTCTCAACGTGCATTAGAGGAAGTCCATGAGGGTATATGTGGGTCACACTCGAACGGGTTAACGTTAGCTCGAAAACTTATTAGGGCTGGGTATTATTGGCCTGAAATGGAAAAAGAAGCTATTAAATTTGCTAAAAACTGTCAACAGTGTCAAGTACATGGCAACTTGATTCATGCTCCAGGGAGAGATCTGATTCCTTTTACTACACAATGGCCTTTTCAACAATGGGCATTTGATCTCATAGGTGCTATCCATCCGCACTCTTCTAATGGACATACCCATATAATCACAGCTACAGATTATTTTACAAAATGGGTAGAAGCAGTTCCTCTAACACAAGCAACGGGGAAACAGATCTCTATGTTCATCCTGAATTACATCATTTGCAGATATGGGATCCCTCACTCTATAATCACAGATAACGGGGGACAATTCAAAAACAAGGACCTAGATGACTTATGTGCCAAGTTCAAAATTACTCAACATTGGTCATCTATCTACTATCCTCAAGGGAACGGACAAGCTGAGGCTTCAAACAAAAATCTCCTGAAGATCTTGCACAGAACAGTGAATAAAACAGGAAGAGACTGGCATCTGATGATCAATCCAGCTCTCTGGGCATACAGAACTAGTATCAGAACGCCTACAGGGGCTACACCTTTCGCTTTAGTTTATGGGTCTGAAGCGGTACTGCCTATTGAGGTTGAAATCCCATCACTCAGGATTAGAATGCATGGACTTGTCACTGATGAAGACTACAGAGTGTCGAGGTTACAAGAACTTGAACTACTAGATGAGCGCAGACAAGCAGCGTATGATCATCTCAGAGTATATCAAAAAAGAATGTCTAGAGGCTACAACAAGAAAGTCAGACATAGAGAATTTCAGGTTGGCGATCTAGTGTTGAGAGAAAATCTGAAAAATCAATCCCATCGAGAACGCAAGGGGAAGTTCGAACCCAATTGGCTGGGTCCCTTTGTTATCACTGCTACTTTTGGCTCTGGTGCCTATCAACTCTCAACAACTGAAGGAGAACAGCTCTGAGAACCAATCAACGTTCTCCATCTGAAGAAATTCTATGCCTAAGGCATTCAGTGCTTGGTAAATGTCCTGAAAAAAATCTTAAAAATCGGAAAAAGTCCTGAAAAAATGAACATCTTGGTGAAAACCTAGCAATAGGCACCTTGATGATTCACAAAAAAAATCAAAAAAATATCAAAAGTACAAAAAAATTGAAAAAATGAAAAATACAAAAAAAAAAAAAAAAAAAAAAAAAAAAGAAGAAAAAGTGCCTTGGTGAAAACCTGGAAACAGGCACCTCGGTAGCAAAAATAGAATCTCTACCAAGATGGTGAAAACTCGGCAAACGGGCACCACTTGTTCCAAAATGCTCCATCTATCAGCACAATCTTGGTCTTTCCCAGCTTTCAGTCTTGCTTTAGTTTGTACATATCTCCCGGTTTGTTCCTGCATTTCCAGTTTTCAATAAGTCGGCCTGTACACCAACCAGCTCAAGCGTTTGCATCCTATCAATGTTCACACTTGGGGGCAATCAATGTCATATCCTATGGTCTCCCATGTATCTTAGACGTGTCATATCCACTCAGAGTCCTTTGAAACTTCAAGTTGAGTCAGTCAGTCTGTCTCGTCTCCAGAAAGGATTTTGCATCAACAACAATCAAACATCAAAACTCAACTGAAAACAATCTGTGCTTTTCATGCTTTTATCTCCTTGTATGCTTACTGATTCGCATTGAGATTTTTGCATATTGTGTCCCTTCGAGCTCTTCAATGATGTCCTTTACAGGATTTAGAGAGTGATGACTGGGGGCATAATCTTTTCTTTGTCTTCTGCTTGTATGTGAAAATCTAACAACTTTGGAAATTTTGGATTGAAATGGTGTCCGACTGTAAGAGCCTCTATCTCGAATTGGATGGCCATGCGTACCTCGACCATTGATACCCAAAAAAAATTCAAGGAAGTTTGATCTAACTATTGTCTTTTTGAGTGAGTTCTTCCTCCTACTGTGGAACGCAATCTTGCCTAAGGATGTGAACGATAAAGGGTCACTACGGGTAATTCACATTGGATTTAGAATGATCTCTTGACTGTTTGATGTGTTTGTAACGCAAGGCGTACTCAGGTCATCACGACGTGTATGTTTTGATGCTTGTACAAATTGCTATATCAAAATGGACATGATACTCAGGTCATCACGACGTGTATGTTTTGATGCTTGTACAAATTGCTATATCAAAATGGACATGATATTCAGGTCATCCTGGCGTTTGTGCCTTGATGCTTATATCTAATCCGACATTCAACAACTAAAATCAATATTCATATGTCCATGGTTGTTTGACCAGTGGGTGTTGTATTGATTCTTGCACATACAAATCGATATTCATATGTCTATGGTTTCATGGCTAGTGGGCATTGTATTGATTTATCCGGTTACCTAAAAAGTTCAATGATGATAACAAATCGACACATGATCAGTGACTAGGTCCTAGGTCTTAGGTTGCATTTCATTTTGCATGTCTCATTGCATGATCTCACAATGATTAAACGAACTTCAATGCTTAAATGATTCTTCAAATCGCATCTTCAAGTCTAACAAGAGCTGAATCTCACACGAAGGTTCCTCCAATGAAATAGCAAGTAGAATCCTTTTTCGGGATCAAAATTCAAATCTGAGATCATTCATATTATTAACTACTTGCATATTCGACCTTCAATCATCACAGAAATCTAGTATTCAACTTAACTGATTATCTTACATCAAAATATCAAAATTTCAACTTGGTCAACCATGGTCAACTCATGGTCAAACCTAGTCAAACTTGGTCTTTTGGGACCTTCCAACGATGCAGAATGCATTCTCGAATGTAAATAACCACTTCTCAAATCAATTAACATGCTTCTAAACCATTTAACGCTGACTTCTCTTGTCAGATTTCAATTTTAATCCCGAAGGGGGCATGGTATTGCACATCAATTCAAAGTCTATAAATCAAATTCTATCGATCAAGTCTATCAATATCTTTCATCAGTGATCAAGACAAACAATCACGTCTAGTTACTGATTCATCAAAAGTCCTCATCGCTCGGGGCAAATCTATCATCACTTGAGGCATATCAGATTCATCGATCCATATCAATCTGGTATTCTCTTAATCTTGTAAACTGTATCAGTTTTTGCAACCATCAGATCATAGTGTTCTTTCCTTGGTTCTTCGGCAACTGAAGGATTCGGATGTGATACTTGCTAGTTCTGCTAAGACAATCGAGTCTAGAACGGGTCACTCACTTCTTATCAATCCTAAGGTTCAGAATCAGGCATCTTGACACTTTTTCGCAATCATAGGTTCATTTGCTGCTACAGTGAACATTATCTTTGGTCATTCAAGACCTATTATCTCCATCTCAATTCAATATCAATCAGCTTCTATCTCATATCAATTATCAATCTCAAACATCAGTTTCATATCTTTATCAAACACAGATTATCTTTGAACCACTGCGCTTCACACAGTAATTCAAAGAGGGGCAAAATGTAATACCCTAAAAATGGGCTATAAGTTCATTAACCTCCTACATCTTCAATTCGAACAAAATCGACATCAAAGTCCTAACCTAAGGCACATCTAAACATCATCAAATCATAATTGATTATCTTAAATTTTGCATCGGGGAATATTCCTAGTAATATTCCTAATTATCTTAATTATCTTTAATTTTATAATTATTTGGCAATAAATCACATTTATCCTAAAATTTGATTAATTGAATATTTTCATATTTAATTAATTAGATTTAATATTTGCCACTTAATTATGTAATTAAATTTAATTCTATCTATTATTAATTGTATTATTTAATTTTGACAATAAATCAAAATTCTTATCTTTAATTGATTAAATTCTTATTTAATTAATTAAAGCATGTTGTCATTATTTAATAATATAATTTTTAATAAAAGTTTGGTAAAATAGTTAATTAACCCATAAATTAATTATTTATTTTCAAAAATCAGTTGAGTTGAGGATAAATCACTTTATTTATTTATTTAATTCTTAATTATTATGCATATTCAAAAGAAACAGTTAAACTCCAAATCAGAAAATCAATGCAAGTTATTGACTTTTTGGAACTCAACATCCTTTTGGAGTTCAAAAAGCTGATCTAAACTCTAATTTGAGTTAAAAAGCTATTTTTGCATGATTTTGAGAATTAACTATCTTTTATGATCAAATAAATCAAAAATCAAGTTGAGTTATTTGAGTGATTTATGGCTTTTTCTCATGCACCTCCAAAGCCTTGGATTTCTATAAAAACAAGGCTCAGCTCTTCATAATTCATCTCATATTTTGCACAATCACGCTGGAGAATTGGAATTGAAGAATCAAAGCTCTTGCGAATCGACATCTTTGTGAGATCAATCTTATTTTTGCATTCATATTTCATATCATTGTTAGATTCATAGCATATCAATTTTCAATAGCATTCATAGCATATCAATTTCATTTAGCATAGATTTCATATCAGTTTTTACAATTATTATTGCATAGAAAAATCCAAAAAATAGCTTAATTGCATTTATTCCATATCCATCTTTTGCATTCAAATCCTTCATTTAGGTGTCGTCTAGGTCACTGATCTTGATTACAATCTGAGAACATTCATCTCGCACCTATTAGAAGGCAGTAAATCGCTTGGTTAGATAGCTTTCAATTTTGCATGATTTTGATTATAGCTAACCTCTAATGTTTTACTGAGTGTTGTGTCTACAGATCAGGTATAATTTTCACACACACAAGGCTAGTACTAGTGGTGAGGAGTTAAAGGCAAGTTTCTCTCAGGAACTGCAAGAAATGAGGAATAGTCAGCAAAGTAGTCAGCAAGAAATGACAATTTTACTGCAGACTTTAACTAAAGAGGTTACAAACCTAAAGAAGCAAGGGCAAGGAATCAGACCCCCCTTTCAGCTACAAGACCAAGGTCCTAATCAACAATATCAGAATCAAGGATAGCCTTATCAGAAAAATAGGCCACCATACCAAGGAGGTTATCAAGGAGCTTACCAAAAGCAAAATTTTAATCAAAGACCATTCCAACCATATAACCCTGCACCTCTTAATTCTGCAAATCTAGTTAGGGACATGGTTCCTAGTCAAAATAATATGGCCTTGGACAATGAATGGTGTTTCCCTTGTAATCAACCTCACAATCAGGCTACATGTTCAAATGGATGGATGAACCAAGCACTAATGGTTCAGAATGCCTTACATGCTCAAACAAAGGCCTCTTCTAGTGGATCAATTCCTCAACAAGAATCACAAGTTAATGAGACTATTTTTTTCAATTGGGAGCAGCAAGACTTCAATGGAGTCAATGGTGAATTTTCCATTGTTGCCAACACAAAGATCAAAGAGAAGAGCTCAAGACATGGAGCAAGCAGATTCTAGGACTAAAGCCACTACATCTGTAGAACCACTGCAACAAGCTACTCCCACCATAATGAAGAAGGCTCCTATCATTACAAGCAAAGAGGGTCAGACTCTCAAAGAAGTGGAGCCTATCATAGTAAAAGCACAACAAAGAGTACACACTGTGACACCTTTCAACATTGTAGACAACATGAAGAAGGTGAATGTTACTATGTCTATGTGGGACTCTTTGGCTAATCCAGGACAACCTGAGATTTTGAAGAAAGCCATGACTGAAGTAACAACTCCTTAGCCTACAAAAGAGACTGCAAAGCCAGTATTGGTCAACATTGATCAAGAAAAGGAGGCTCCAAGTTGCAACTCCAAAGCCAATACCATTCAAGGTAGGAACTTAAAACCACTTCCCTTTTATGTATCTTTAATTATTGGAAAATCTTTAGTACATAATTGTATGGTAGATAGTGGAGCTACTAGTACTGTAATGCCCAAAAAGGTGGCTGACCAACTAGGACTTAAATATGAACCCTTCCAAAAAAGGGTTACACAACTTGATGGATCCTCAGTTAACACTATAGGTGTAGCCAAGGATACTAGTCTAAGTCTTCATGAAAGTCCTAATTGCTCCATCCTACTTGATATACATATCATAGATCTCCTTGCTTTATTTTCCATATGTCTGTCAAGAGAGTTTACAGCCAAGATAGGAGGCTACCTTTCTTCTGACTGGTCTCACATGCTCTTCCACACAAGATATGGTACCAAGGTCACCATTAAATCTGAATCATTGGTGGCACACCATATAGAACCATATGTGTCCAATATGATCAATGCAAGCTACCTTGCATTTGATAGCAATGACTTCCCAACTATCAAAGAAGAAAACACTAAGATAGAAAATATCCCTGATATTTTACTAGATGAACTAGAATCAGAAAAGGCTTCAGAAGCCCAAGAAAATGTTATTTGGGATACTCATTTGGGAAGCTATTTGATACAAGAAAGTGGATCCATAGAGCCAAACCTTCTCAAAGAGGACACTGATTCAGAGGGTCAGAGCAACCAGGTTTGGGAATTATTTTTTGATGGTGCTAGAAGCATACATGATTCTGGTGGTGGTGTTATGCTAGTATCTCCAAAAGGAGAAATATATTATACAGCTTTCAGATTCAGTTTCTCCTGCACTAGCAACACTATAGAGTATGAAAGCCTTGTAAATGGATTGGAGTGGGCTAGGAAGAGAGGGTTCAAAGCCTTAAAAGTTTATGGTGATGGTGAGTTAGTAGTCAGCCAAGTGAGAGGGATAAGTGCAACCAAAAATGACACCATGACAACATACAAACATAGAGTTTGGGATGTAATTGAAGACTTTTGTGTTTTCAATATTGTTGCCATCCCTAGGAAGCTAAATCAAAATGTAGATAGATTAGCTACTGTTGGATCTCAATATGACATTCCTAATAGTATTTCAAAGGAAGAGACCCAATAGCATATCAAAGTAATTGTCAGACCTTCTATCCCTGATAATGATATTAATTGGCAAGTGTTTGACAATGATGAGAAGATTCTGTAGTTCTTGTTTGAAGAGGATGTCTTCTCAAAACATAACCAAGATAGACTATTGCAGAGCTATGGTGACCAAGTGATACAAATTAAATCTAATAAGATGCCTAGAGGTCTTGTCACCTTAGAGACTGTCTTCAACAAGGATGAGCAAGTTAAGAAGAACAAAGTTGGCATGGTAGTTCAACAAGAACATTGTGTTGAATTAGAGTTGGAACCAGGTAAAAACTTACAATTTGGAAAAGTAAATACTGATTTAGAAAAATAGGCTTATACCCAATTATTCAAAGAGTTTAGTGATATATTTTCATGGCAATATGAAGACCTTAAAGGTTTTAATCCAACCCTTTCTCAGCACACCATTGAACTAGAGCCTAATGGCAAGCCAGTAAGGCAAAAACAAAGGCTTGTTAATCCCAAGCTTGAGCCACTTATGCATAGAGAAGTGCTCAAATTGATAGAAAGTGGTATCATCTACCCCATCAAGCATGCTAGTTGGGTTTCCAACCTTGTTCCTGTAAGGAAGAAGAGTGGGGAGTTGAGGGTATGTGTTGACTTCAGGGATCTCAACAGAGCCTCTTTAAAAGACTACCATCCATTACCCTCTATGGAGCAAATCTTACAATGTGTCTCTGGATCTGAGAGATTTTTATTATTGGATGGCTATTCAAGATATAATCAGATCCTAGTTAATGAAGAGGATCAATACAAGACTGCATTCACAACCAAATGGGGAACCATGGCTTATCAAAAGATGCCCTTTGGTTTGTCAAATGCAGGTGCTACTTTTCAAAAGGCAATGGATATGGCCCTTAAAAGCCTCATGTACAAGTTTGTATTGGTCTACTTAGATGACATGAATGTTTATTCTAAACATGTAGTAGATCATATCAAACATCTGAGGAAGATCTTTGAAAGGTGTAGAGAGTTTGGGATATCTCTTAATCCCAAGAAATGTGTGTTTGCAATTCATGAGGGGAAATTATTAGGATACATAGTGTCCAAGGAAGGAATCACAGTAGACCCTAAAAGGATTGCAGCCATCCTAGCGCTACCCTTGCCACATCATAAGAAAAGCCTTCAATCTTTCATAGGAAGGATTAATTTTGTTAGGTGTTTCTTGCCTAATATTGCAGATTTACTGAAGCCTTTGACAACCATGTTAAAGAAGAGTTCAGCCTTCAACTAGACTAAAGAAAGGAAAGCCAATTTCCAAGCTATCAAAGAAACCTTGATAGAAGCTCCTACTCTATTAAACCCAAATTTTAGTAAGGATTTTATCCTTTATACTTATGGAGGTCATGATGCTATATCTACAATGCTAACTCAAGAAAATTTAGATGGATTGGAGCAGCCTATTGCTTTCTTCAGCAAAGGTTTAGAAGATTATGAACAAAGATACTCTTTTGTGGCAAAACATGTACTTGATGTGGTAAAAAGTCTTAAAAAGTTCAGATATCTATTGACCCATAGCAAGGTACACTTGAAGGTTACTCATCCAAGTGTCAAAGAATTTTTGCTTTCTAAAGACCTGAATGAGAAAAGAGCTGGTTGGATTAACAAAGTAATGGAGTATGACATTGATATCCAAACCACCAAGGTGGTTAGAGGAAGAGGTCTTTGTGAGCATTTGGTAGAGGATGAAAGTTCAAAGAAATAAGAGAAAATGGATGCATCTCTAGTCGTGCATTTTACAGAAGAACATGCCAAGGTAGCAGGTTGGTTGCCTAACATGATTCATTACTTGAAGACAGGACAATGTCCTACAAACCTAGATTCAGCAAAAAGAAGATATTATAGATTACAATCTGTTCCCTTTGTGTTGATAGATGAAGTTCTTTTTAGAAAGGATCACAATGGTGTCCTTTTGAGATGTATCAATTCATAAAAGATAGCTGATGTCCTATTTGAATTCCATGATGGACCTTCTAGAGGTCACTTTTCTCCTAGGACTACTACTTTTAAAATCATGAGGGCTGGATACTATTGGCCATCTATCTTCAAGGATAGTCATGATTATGTGAGAAAATGCATCAAATGTGCCATGTTTATAGGAAAAGAAAGGCTTGTAGCTCTGCCCCTTAAGCCAATCAGAACAGAACAACCTTTCATGAGATGGGGGATAGTCTTTATTGGCATGATTAATCCTCCATCTAGTGCGGGCCACAAGTGGATAATCACTGCAATAGATTATTTCACTAGATGGATAGAGGCAGTTGCCTTGAAAGAATCAAATGAGAGTGTTGTCTTAAGTTTTTATGATGATATAATTCATAGATTCAGCACTCCAAACTCTATAATATCAGATAATGCATTGGCATTCACAAGACTTAAAGTCTTAGAATGGGCAATCAGAAATGGCATCTATTTGACTAAAAGTTCAAATTACTATCCTCAGGGCAATGGTTTGGCAGAATCAACTAATAAGAACTTGATTAGTATAATCAAGAAAATTCGATAGGATAACCAAAGAGATTGGCATACTAAATTGAAATCTGCCTTATGGTTAAACAGGATTACCCCAAAGAAAATCATTGGGAATTCTCCTTATGTGTTAGTATATGGCAGAGAAGCTAATTTTTCCATCTCAATTGAATTGCTAGCTATGGACTTGGCCACTCAATATGTCCTATTTGAAGAAGGAGATCCCTTACAAATTAGATATGCTCAACTCATAGAGTTAGAAGAACTCAAAGATAAATCCATGAAAGATATGGAGTTCCATCAGGAACAAACAAAGAAAAGTTTTGATAAAAGAGCCAAGACTATAAATTTCAAGATTGGAGATATAGTCCTCAAGTGGGATGAGTTCAGATCAAAGCTTGGTAGACATACAAAGTTTGATTCCTTCTAGGGTGGACCATTTATTATTACAGAATGCAAGGGGCCTAATGCTTTTCAGCTATCAACCCTTAAAGGAGATGCCTTGCCTATATCAGTTAATGGATTCCATTTGAAGCCTTGTTTTGAGGTTAATCCTTCCTTGTAAATACCTATAATTATGTTTCCCTACTTTTATGTCCTTTCTTTCTAGGTTAGTTTTTCCTATTTTTCCAAGAAGTGCCCATGCACATTTTTGTTCATCCCAATTCCAGGTTTGTCTCTCTGTCAGGAATTTTTGTGTTCAGAAGATGAATCCATGACCAATGAATTATTTCAAGGCCATTGATCTAATGTCTAGAAGGCTGACATCCAACAGAAATCACCAAAATGTTACCCAAAATTTCCTGATTCCACACAATTTGGCCACAGGTTGAGCTTTATCCAGCAATTTTCATTAAATCCTATCGAGAGCCTTGAGAAATTTTTATGTTCTTGTGCCTTTTCCTCTGGTCTCTATAATTATTTAACTCTCTAGTCTGATAGCCTTTTAATTTGAAAATGTGACCGTTAGAGGCAGAAAACCCTAAAAAGCCTATGGCCTTTCTAATTTTTTGTTACCTTTTTTGGCCACTTAAGTCTCTATATTTCCCATGTTCTTTTTTCGTCTAAGGCTAGTCATGAGATCTCTAACGCTTGAAAGAATATTATTTTCTATCTCCCGACCCCGTGACTTCCTATTATCTCTTTATCTCCCGATCGAAAAACATATTCCATTTCCATTCAACGACTTGGCGATGGTCCCTTTAGTTGGGTGATCTCATAATGTGACCTTGAGTCAGTAATTCTTCAGGAGATCTTGTGACTAGTCTATTTTACCTAACTGTAGTTATAACTCATGTTAGCATTGGGTTAAGAGTTTCTCTTCAGTCAGGAGATCTTGAGAGTTAACTACAGTCAGCCAAAAGTTCATGAGACTTCGAGTGCACTCAGTTAGGAGGTCACTAGATATTACCATGGTCAAGGGATGGTCAGCTCAAAGTAAAGACAATAAAAAATGATAAGGTGCCACATGTCTCTAGTGGGCCCAGGCTCTATAGGATTAGTTTCTCAGTCGTGAGACCCATGATAGGATATTCCAATCCATTCAGTGACAATGAGATTTGCCTCAGTCAGGTGATCTCATAATAGAAAAGGAATATTCTAGAATGTCGGGTGACTTGGAGTTTAGGGTGCAGTCACTAGATCTCCAAATATTATTCAGCGATTCAGTGACTAAGGCTCATTCGGGTGATCTTGTAATGCAAAATGAATATTCTATATAGTCATGAGATCATGAGATTTATGCAATCAGGTAATCGCTTAGCACAAAGGGAATATTCCAAAGGCTCATGAGACTTGGAGATTAAAGGCATAGTCACGTGATCACTTGATTAAAGTTAGAGGTTAAAGATGAGTTAGAAAGCTCTTAATCGAGAAGTCTCTAGATGTAAACTAGGGTAAAGAAAGTTCTTAGTGACTTGGAAATTGCTTTGGTCATGTATTCTTAGGGTTTAACCCCAGTTAAGAAAAGGATTATGACATTCAGCGAAGTCTATTGTCACTTGATCTCTAGATGTGCTTGGGTTAAATTAAAGGTTAACATTATGTCAGAACCTGGTGTTTATGTTTCACATTCGATGATCCAGCAACTGTGTGTTCTCATAATCTCTTGATCCTGGTGGTTATGTTGCAAACATTCAAAGATTCAATGACATGGTTATCTTTCAGTCTCTTAATGTAGTGGCTATGTTATCAAAGATCAAGCAACTTAGCGAGGACTGTAAGATGAAAGAAGGATCAACAGCTGTCACCTTATCTCTGGACATAACTCAAGGTTAGGCTTTTATTTGGCGACCTCACAAATGCAATGTTCACGTAATCTCTAGGCTTGACCGAGGTTAAGAAAATCTTTCAGCGATCTAGACAATACTGAGTCACCCAATCTCCATATCTCCCGTGGTCAATGATAGGTTGAGTTATGTCTGAACAGTCAGCAGTTGTCAGAGCTAAGGAGGTAGTCAAAAGTAGATGATGTAGTGACACTAGGCAGGGCGGGCCTAGTTCTTCAAAGATGTAGTTGCTAGGTCTCCAATTTTTGGGACAGTTAAGTTTTATTCAGCGACTGAGTGATTATGTGTTCGCGAGGTCTCTTGTTTCTGGTGGTTAAGTCCTTAGCATTCAATGATCTGGTGAAACGGTTAACATTTTTTCTGGCAGTCTCAACTCTGAAGCAATTAAAGTTTGGTAGAGATCAATGATTGTCTTAATACTACAAGGAAAAGATGCTCAAGAGATATGCATCATGGCTATGTGACAGTCGTTTGATCTTTCAGCATGAAAGGTGATCTATTAGGTGGGTCTGCTTGTCAGATATTGCTGACATGCTCATTTCAAATGCTAGTGGTATGATGGCAAGTGGTAGGATGGGCCCAGGTTTGTAGCTCAGTTGGGTTATCACCCAATAAAAGGGAGAATATTCTTTTCTATTCCGTGACTACGAGATTGCCTTCAATTGGGTAATCTCCTGACGAGAAGGAATATGCCGAAGACATCAAGAGATTCAGTGACCACCATCAGATCAAGTAAGGATCAATGATTGTCATGTAATCGCCAGACCAAGCTAGGATTAATGAAAAGGTTAGGAGATTCAGTGACTAAAGGGAAAAGAGAACCTGAAGTGAATGCAGAGTTAGGGTTAAGAACAGAAGCGGTGCCTGGGTAAAGTTGAAGGATCTATGACCCCGTTTTAAAGAGAGTTTGAAGTTTAAATATCAGCCATTGATAAAGATAAAGGCTTGGCACCACCTGTGACCATTTATATTTTTAAATTCAAATATTTGCAGGATATCTGATTTCAACAGTTATGGAAAACCTAACTTGCAGAGAGGTAGATGGATCAAGGTGGCTCATCTCAGAGGCAGTTATGGTGATGGAATTATGTGCAGAGATAGATATTTGATTGATTAGGATATTTTCATGGGCATTTATGATTAGGAATTATAGAATTAGGGTTATTTATGATCAGAAATGATATAATTAGGGTTTTCTATTATTCTATGAAAATCTATGTAACCCTAATTAGATTTTTTGCTCCTTCCTGCGTGTAAAGGAGATGCATATAATAGTTTTTTGAAGCTTTTAGAGCTAAGAGTTTACAATTGTAAAAGAGAGGTTTTCTTTATTATGAGTTATCTAAGGCATTCTTTCTACCCTCTAGCTTCTACAGTTTGTAACCTTTCATTGAGGTTTAGATATTGCGAAGGTATTTTGTGATATTCTTTCTATCCCTGTGCTTTCTTGTCTAAATTTTCTCTTAATGGATTAAGTATATGTATGTTTTTAGTAATATCTTAGGGTTCTTGATCCCTCTTTCTTTCTGCAATTCATGTGTATTCCTGTGGATGATTTGATTTGAATGATCTTGTGGGTATACTTCAACCCCCTGACAATCTATCTCATTCCTATACCTAGTTGCAGAGGTGAATGTTTGTTTGTAGGTTATAGATTGTGTCTAAATTCTTAGGAATGATATTGTTTTTGAAATTCTCTCTTTCCCTGAATAGCCTCTTTCTATTGCCAACCCTTCTATGAAATATTGATGCAAACCTATTCAGTGAGTTGTGATCTCCTAGACCTAGGTTTGTGCACTGATTTCATCCTCTATACTATAATTCATACCATCTTTTTGGTGTATCACCTAGTAGGATAGTTTTCTTTCAGTCATTTCCCTTTCATGCATTGCTTCTATCCCTTTCCCTTCAAGAATTTACTTTCCTATTAAAGAGAAAATTAAGGTGATTATCCAAGAGGAACCAGCCTAGAATCTAGAGGTCTCATCTCAATTAGCATAGGTCCCACAACCTGGAGATGATTCTCATGTTATACTAGGTTATCAAGACCAAGAGAGCTTGAACCAAGGGTGAAAACTTAGTGTATAACATTAACTATATCCTAAAATTTGACCAATTTTTCCTAAGCTTTATTTAATTAAGAGAACATGCCCCCTTTTAATTAAATAATAAAATCACTTTATCCTAAGACACATTTAATAAAAAGAACATGTCCCCTTTTAATTAAATAATGGAAATCACTTTTCTAAAAATAATAAATAATCAATTAAAAGTAAAAAGAAAAGTGCACTTTCCAATGAGATGGAATCTTTTGAATTTTGAGAAAGGTTTTTTCCTCTTTATCTCAACCACTCATTATTTTGCCTCTTAATCATGTCCATTGATTTTTCCTATTGAGAATCTTGAGCACATGGATCAACCAAGATTTAATCTCCACCCTTGCTCATTTATTTTTGCCTCTTAATTTTGATCACCTATTCATTTATAAATTCATTTAAAAAGAGACTCTCTCTTCATTCTTTCATTATCCCATCTCTTGGATTATCCCACTCTCATAGCATTCTTAGTTTCTTGAGATCTTAAAATCTTATTGTGGGTTCATGGAGTCTTGGCATCTTAGCATCTTTGAATCTTGGAATCTTGGAGACTTTCAATCTTAGAATATTGGAGCTATGACATTCTTAGATCTTTCATATTAAAGCATTGTATCATCATTGTCATTTTATTTCTTGCATCTAGCTTAATTCATCTCATCTTAGATCTACTTTTCTTGCATTCTTGCATATCATTTTAACTTAGATCTTGCAGCTCATCTTAGATCTACTTCCATTTTATCTTAGATCTTGCATCTCATCTTAGATCTACTTTTATTTCACTCTTGCATATTATTTTAGCTTAGATCTTGCATATCATCTTAGATCTACTTTCATTTTATCTTAGATCTTGCATCTCATCTTGGATCTAATTTCCTTGCATTCTTGCATATCATTTTATCTTAGATCTTGCATTTCATCTTAGATCTACTTTGCATTATCATTTGAATCTTCCATTCTATGGTGCACCTTGCAAGAGTCTTTCTTTAAGGTTCATTTGAGAGCCACCATTCATATTATCTACATGGTTCTTGCACATCATGGATAGGAAGCTATAAGCTGCTTCTTGAGATCTCCTTCTTCATGGATTCCATCAAGTGTAATGGTTTATAGAAGTGACCTCACTTTTTGGTACACATGTATATGAGGGATAATGGGTCATTGGTTTGGCTTAGGTTAATATGATTTAGGATATGACTACGTTAGATGGTTCATACATTGTATCACTCAAGTCTATAACATGTGCCTCTTCTAAGTGTTCCAAAGAACTTGGATCAAAATCTTCCTTAGTAGAATCCTCTTGAGTTTCTTGTGGATAAAAATCTCATGGGTTAAACCTATTGCTAGATTCTTCCATTTTTGGTGTCCATGAGAGTACATAGGGCTCTCCTACCCATGGAGATTATTTTTTTTCTTGACTTGGAATATTCTCTTGAACCTCTTGATTAGAACTTGAAGCTTGGTTTGAACTTGATCCTAGACTTAACTATTGTCTTTTATCTTGGTTAGGAGCATAAGTGTGGATGACATCCACCTCTTTATCTTGACAATATTCACTAGATAAGTAATCCCGCTCCAACTTGTTTGAGTCTTCATCACTTTGAGAGTTTAAATGGAGGATTTGTTGATAGAATATGGGATGGTTCTTTTAAGTGTATCCTTGTTCAAGATACCCTAATCCTAATTTTTCCTTGCTATCCCTCCAAGCCATTTCTATGGGTTCAACCAACCCTTCATTTCTTCTTCCCAAATGTCCTTGTCCTTTGTAACCCATCTTTTGCATAATCTTGAAACCTTTACCATATTGATGAGTAGGGATGCTAATATTTTGAAATGTTTTTTCATTAGCATTAGATTCCTCATCCTCCTTATATAGCCATGTTAAAATTTCATTGTCATCTTCTTCCATGGATGAAGAAGTGCTAGCTCCTACAAAATGGTTATTTTATTTTTGAGGTGGATTGGAGCTAGAAGGTCTCCCATGAGACTTAGGAGATAGTAGAAAATCCATCATGGATAAGGAATATTCCCCTACACCATTTTGCTTAATCTTGCATTCTTTTTTGAAATTCTTCATCATGGTGTCCATCTTTTGGTAATGAGCCTCTTTGGTTCGTATTTGGGAAGATTTTGAATTTATTTCTTCTTTTTCTTTAGGATTTTCCTCACTAAATTTGTCTTTTCCCTTAGTCGATGTAGTTAAGTTAGTGGGAACTTGATTGTCTCTAACAAAAGTGTCTTCTTCATCCATCTTATCTTTTCCTTTTTCTAAGAAAGAGTGTTTTGAACTTTGAACTTGTTCTATTTGCCTTGATGTAGTGCCTCCACCATTATGAGGGACTAATGATACATTTATGGGTTTGATATTATTACAATATTGAAATGGATTTAAGTCTCCACTCACCATAATTTTTTGACCCATGTATGGGAAATTCAACCATTGATGGTACATTGAGGGTACCACTTGCATTTCATGTATCCATAGTCTTCAAAATAAAATGTTGTAGGTTAATTTTAAGTCAAGTACTTGGAAAAAAGTCTCCCTTTGAATAGGACTCACTAAGATAGGAAGCACTATTATCCCTTTGGATAATCTCTCTTCATCATCATAAGCCTTTATAGTTATCTTTCTTTAAGGGTATATAGCTTCTTCAGAATACCCTAGGGCTTTGACAAGGTTCAAAGTACAAATGTTTAGACTAGATCCTCCATCAATGAGAACTCTTTTGATATGATGTTATTGGAAAGTTGTCTATACTAAAGTATATGACTTGATATAGTGTTGTCATTATGGAAACAAACTCATATAGCAGTTTGGAGTCAGCGCACTTAGTGTAAATATTAGAATTCAGTTAAGTGTTGAAGACTGGGTAGTGGACAAAGTTCTTGCAGCTTAGAGCATCAATGCACGTGTGTATGGATGAATTATGGTATGCACCCTAGAATTTAAGCTTGTTAGACTATACTTATGCTTAGTCTATGAGTGCATAAGTAGATATGCAAAGATGTGAAAGTTACAATCAGTTGAAGTTGTACAACCAGTGTGTGCCAACAGAGAACAGAGCGTGGAGCTGGCAGTTAGCATTTTGGTTTGCGATTATAATTTAATGTTGTAAAGGCCATACACCCATTGTATTTAGGTTGCCTACATGTTTATATGTATAATTGTAAGCATGATTAAGCCAATTCATTTGGAAGCATTGTTTGTAATTATTTATAGGGCCGACCTAATTATTTTGTTTGTATGAGCGTATAAATATAAGATGTGCCCATTTTATTTAGTATGGAAGTTGTAATAGAGTTGTGATAAGCAGAGTAGAGTATGAAAAGATAGAATAAGATGTATTAGAAATTTTCTAGAGATCAAAGCATCAACGCACCAAAGGAACTGATCAGACAAGCAGTGTCACAGTGACAGTTTACTTACAAATATAGTGTGTATCTAAAATCAGAAGGTTGTAGCCTTCAACATTTGAGCAGTGAGCTCTAGGACAGTGAGTCCACTCCCCTAACAGGGATCATTGTAAAAGAATCCTAAGAGGGTCTAACCCTTAACAAGGTCTACTATACTTAAAGCATTGTAAAGCTACTCCGAACAGGGTAAAGGATCTTCTAACAAGGATCACAAAACACTAGTGCAGAATATTAGTGGGTATCAAGTCCCACCAGGGTTTTTACCTATTTGGGTTTCCTCGTAACCATATTGGTGTCATGTGTTGATTTCATGTTTCATGTTTATGTGAATTTTTATTTTAGTTCTTAAGCATTTAAGTTCAGAATAAAGATTAAAGGGAAAAGTTAAAATACAGTGAACACTGATTCACCCCCCCCCCCCCCTCTCAGTCTTCCCATTCCTAACAATTGGTATCAGAGCTCTGGTCCTTAGCAAAGAAGTTTAACCACTTGAGGAGATCATGGAAAAGGCATAAATGAAACATCTAGAGAAGAATCTTGAAGCTGCTCTTCAAGACCTAGATAATTCAGAAAGAGAAACTGAAGAACTAAAAGAAAAAGTTAGTGATGCTTAATTAGTTATCAAAAGATTAATAAAAATATTTGAAAGGACACTCTAATAGTGATCTTGAAGAAAAATTCAAGAAGTTGAATGAAGAAAACGCATCCTTATTAAGTCAGCTTGAAGAATTTGATGACAAATTGATGAACAATCAAGATGTCTATAATGAACAAGTCAAGGAGAATCTTCAATTCAATGAAGAACTAAGGGAAGCTAACTTAGAAATCTTGGAAATAAAGAACATCAAAGAAAGTTAGGAATCTGAATTGAAAAAGGCAAAGGATCATATTGACAAATTACACACCAGTGCTGATTTAGTAGAATCTGAGTTGTATGCAAGAAAAGCCAAAGGAGACACTAGCTATATTGGATACAATGCAGCACAAAATCAAATTGACAATATACGAGCAAGAAAGGATTCACAAAAGAACTCTACTAATGCTGAAAAGACTGAAGATCAAATCAAAGATAATGGTGGACCTCCGAAGAATGAGCACAAGAAAGTAGAACACACTTGTTTTGCATGTAACAAGCATGGACACATTACAAGGAACTATACAAAGGTAAGACCTTTTAATGGTTACTATTATTCATGCAATAGATTTGGTCATAAAGCTATGAATTGCAAGACTAGCAACAAGAATAGGATTTAGCAAGATTAGAAAAATTGGAATCAGAAAAATGTAAGAAGTTCTCAGAATGTTACATACTAGATATGTAACTATAATGGTCACTTTTGTCACTAAGGATTGCACCCAATTTGCTAAGTGTTGAACCCAACAATCCTATGAAACATGGGACTATTCTGAGGCTGTGGGTAACCTATCTAAGAATAGACCTCCGAATTAAAGGGTCGGCTTCCCTATGGATCACTTGAAACTTATCTAAACTTTTTATGAGGAAAGGGAGAGAGTACATAAAACAAACAACTGCATTTGAATGAAACAAAGGTGATCCACTAAATTTTAAAGAAGATCCACAACTGAAAATAAGTTTACTTCAATAGAAAAACAAACTTAACTCACAACTCAATCCCACTTTCTTAAACTCTTAGTGAAACAATGTACTTAGAATGCAGAAAAGGAAGAAATCTTCACAATTTTGATATTCTTGATTGCACACAAATCACACTACTAAATTAAGATAAATTCCTGAACACCAACTTGGATTCAACATGCAGATTAAGGATATAAGAACATCACAATAATCCTGCATATGACTTCAAAAGAAAACCCAAAATTATAGGAGAACAAGAAGGATCAATTCTTATTACTGAAAAGAAACTAAGTACAATTGTGTCTCTCAGAGCTACAACACTCCTATCAGAGAGAAAGAAAATGAAGAGCTAACCTCAATCACCAAAAGTGAGAGGTATAAAAACTAGAAACTAGGAATTTGCATTCAAAATCCACTACCTCCTAAGAATAGAAAAACAAGTCAATAATGGACTTATGAGGCTGCATCATAATTCGAATGCCAGATTCCCAGATTCCTAGGGGGTGAGGAAAGTGGAACCCTAAAAATAGAAGGTAAAAAAGACCACTCTATCCACTAAGTCATGCACCAAAAGATTCTGACAATGGTTTATAAAACACCACTGTCAGAATTTACAATAGAATGTGCTATGACTGTTACATTTAAAGCCTATCCCACTATGACAAAAAATGGACCTAATATAGTTTTAAATGATCTCAACCCAAAAATGGGGAAACGCATTTAAAAAATAATTACATTTCCAAAGAATCCACCTATGCCTAAGAAAATGGATTAAAATCCTAAGTCAAACAAATGACTCTCAAGCCAATTAAGGGGAAAGCACATTTGATGACCCACATTGTTAATTAAAATTCATCAATACATAGCAAACAACTATAGGATTAAAATCCCACCAATGCTCAAAATGACATGGTAAATGAATCTCAACCCAACAAAAGGGGAGAAGAGAAAATCAATAGTCATTTATTAAAAACCTCCCCACCACTGGCACTGTAGACTTTCTTATCTGACATATGGAAAGTAACCATCTTCTACCGACAGTTCCACCTCTAGATTTGGAAACAGCTAACCTCAATCTCAACATTATGCTATCAAGGTAGGCACTAGCTCTTGTTATTCTGAATTCCTCCTTTCATTTCATGTTTGGTTCCCATGGCACTATTGTTATGAACTTTGCATTTGTATTCAAGGGTTTAGCATTCATTATTTTCCTCCATTCCTATGTATCATGTTTACTTTTTATAGCTTAATACATCTTAGATGTGAATGAATGCATTACATTTTGCACCTGCTGTTGGATTTGATGGTTGAAGGTCATGCCCTTAAGAACCTAGGGAAAAATGTACATTTCTCTATTTTTTGTGTGACCTGTGAATTGCTTTAGCTTGTTGTGGACTCCATCACACCAAATGAGGGCACAGTGTATCATTGTATTTCATTTTTATCTCTGTATTTGAGGGCACACTTGAAGGATGTTTTCTTTTTCTTCATTATTATGTCATGTATGGCCGAGGTTGTGAGTGAGTGAATTACATAATAACCTTCTTTTGTATTTACTGTTTAATGCTCTCATGTCAACTGCTACTATTGGCACTATGTTGACCTGATTGCATTACATTTTGCACCTGCTGCCTCCTTTTGGATGTTTTTTGAGTTTGATGGAATTGTGTATAAGCTTGTGCTTTGGAGCTGTATTTGACATATTTTATCATCCTTTTGCATTTCAAGGGCATAGTAGTGCTTAATGATCAAGCTCGCATTCTTTTTCATCGTACCTGTGAGCTAGGGCTTGATCTCTTTTAATGGTGCTATAATTACTCCTAGCCTGTGAGCTAGGGCATCACATTGTTTGTTGAATCCACTGATGGCATGCTTTTGAAACTAGGGCATGACACATTTGATGACCTGGTACTATATTTGATTGTACCTTCCTTTTACTTTTCTATTACGGGTCATGGCATATGGTGATACCATGTCTTTCACCCACTGTTCTCTTTATTCTCACCTTTGTACTGGTTTCCACATTGCTTTGCATCGTGTTTAAGATCGACATTCAGATAGATATAAGGTTGGTGTTCAAGCTAAGGTATCAACACTTCTTTATCATTGCAACATGATATGTATTGGCCATTGTATATTGGTAGTATTCATGCTTGCAAAGAGGATTGAGCCTACTGTTGACGGGCACTGAGATTTATTCATAGAGCTTTCTATTATTCCTTGTTAATTTTTGCCTTTTCTTGTATTTATTTGATCACAGATGCATGGATAAATGATTGATTCAACTTATCCTCATAGCATTGTCCTTTTGCTGGCAATCATGTCCCCTTTTATTGATTTTGGAGTAATGGCATCACTTATATTTAAATTGAGCCTAATACATCATGCTTGATGTGCTTGTGTTGCATTTGGTCTTATTATCCTTGTGGCACCATGAAGTTTCCCTGCCATCATGTCAGAGCTTGCATCATTTTTTGGCATGTCTCTATTATGGTTATGTAGTGTCAAGCTTGCCTTCATGATAATTGATACCATGCATGTATCTGCTAGCCCCTGAATAGATATTGTGGTGGAACACAATTGAGGCATCCATTTTATTATGAATCATGGCATATACTTGTTGTAGATGTTATTCCCTGTCATGGTGATTCAATGCCATAATTCACAACCTTATTCTCCTTTGATTATGGCACACGTGCTTGTTTGTCTTGACTTATCTTCTCTACTGCAATGTTATTGTTGATGCTTCAGTAACCAAGGATTATGATGATTGGGTAACTGGATGCATATTTATTCAAACAGTGCCTTCTTTGTTTCATTGTTACATTCAGTTCATTGAGATAACCCATGCTTGAATATGGACATTGCTGTGGTTAATTGATTTGTTTATTGGCATGATCTTTTGCAATGTAACCCATTATTGGTGCTTTAAAGCTATATCTCATCTATCACTGGTGTTCACCTCTTGTGGAGCCTCTCATGGCGTTACTATTTTCTATTATTACATGTACTCCTTTTGATGCTCATTGTTTGTGCAATATTCATTAAAAATGCTTTACTATGCTAGGTAACCCATTATTGGTAGATATTGATAGCATTATGATAACTCCAATTAATTCCATATGCACATATTGCTCACTTTTTCATATGAGATATGCTGGACCATGTAGCAACTATACCCCCTTGTATTTGGTTCATCATGCAGTTTTGATCATGTTCATACATTAATGATTTTTGTTCTTTCTTGGTTCCGACATTTGATTCATCATGTCATGCTACATCACACATATGATATGCCCATGCCATAATATCAATGTATTGAATGCATCTTTGGAGTATATTATGCTGTGGTGTGCTTCTTTTTGTGACATGTAGGAGTGTACCCTTATTCTTTTGCTATTTGCACCTCATGCTTTTCTTTGCTTCAATGATTCTTCTTTCATGATTGTCATTGATGTTGAATCATCTAGATGTCCCTTTGTTCATACAATGGGTGCTATTGGCCCTTGATGCGATCATCGATACAAAACTTAAGGTTTTTCTATCATGATCCGCATCAAGGGCCCAAGTCATTCATTGGATTCATTTTTGGATCAGCTCCTCCTGTATTTGCACATGAAACAAACACGTCAGTGAAAACATGGTTCCTCTTTTGTTCTTTGGAGCCTTATGCACATGCCCTGAGCACAACCTTTGTCAGAGGTGCATGGCTAAGTATACATATGCATTTTGTAGATATTGTGATACTAGTCATTGCATAGATCCATTGGATCTAACCATATCCCTTTTCTTCTTGCAGGTTCTGGATCTCAGGAGCTTTCAGGACAGGACTAGATCCAGACACCACTACTAGGAAATGCCTAGTACCCTAGTATTTAATCATTTTCTTTATTTATATGTATACTCATTCATTCAATTCTGGTAACGGTTATGTTCATGACCTGTGTGAGCTCAGATAGATGCTTTTCCTTTCAGCTTTTTCCCATTTGTATAGTATACATACATGCATGTGTAGCTTTAGATGTAGTTCATTTCCTTTTACTTTCATGTACTCTTCAAAATGAAATGAACACAAACTTAAAGAAGATCACCTAATAACACAAACTAGGCTACTATAGCCTCATCTAGTAATTAGGTCACCAACCTAAAAAATGAGTAAAAATATGGCAACATTCTAGTGACCTCTTTGGAGTTCTTACCTACTAAGCATGCTAACCAATTGCCTTAGAGATCCATTGGGCATAGAGTCATATAGCCTCAAACTACTAACCACTAGAGATAGCCTCTCTGGCTTATTACTACTCACACCAAACTGAAAAAACAAACTGAAAGCAACTGAAAGCTGGAAACAAACTTGTGCCAGGCACTTAGGGAAAATAGAAAAATGAAAACTCCTAACTTACTAGTGTACAGGGTAGAAATAGACCTTAGAAACAAGCCTTGAGGTTTATCCCATTCACTGGAATGGGAAGCTCCTCTCCATGCATACTAGCCAGTTGAAAATCATTATGGGCTTTGCACGCAATCACCATGAAAAGCCCACTCCATATGGCATCAAATTTAGTATGCCTCCCTGGTTTGTATTTTTCTTCATCCCACTTGAGGACCAGGTCCCCTTCGTTGAAAACTTTAGGCATAGATTTCTTATCAAAGCTTTTCTTCATCTGAGAATGATGAACTTCCAGGTTCTCCAGTGCTAGTTTTCTTGTTTCTTCGAGCTCAACCAGTTTAGCAAGCCTGAATTGCATAGTATCTTCTTCAATAAGATCAATTTCCTTGATTAAACTCAAAGTAGGCAACTTAGTAGACAAGGGAACACTAGCTTCTTTTCCATACACAATAGTATAGGGTGAGTTACTTGTAGACCTCTTAGGTTTTATTCTATTTTCCCATAAGGCCAACTTCAACTTGTTGTGCCAGTCTCTCTGGTTTCCTTCTATAGTCCTTTTGATGATTCTCAGCAAGTTCTTGTTTGTTGATTCTACCTACCCATTACCCTAAGGGTAATAGTTATAAGAGGTACTCAGGAATATGTTGTGCTTGAGTGCCCATTCTAAAATTCTAGTTCCCAGGAACGCCATAGCATTGTCTGAAATGATAGAATCTAGAGTGCCAAATCTAGACACAATGTCTTGATAGAAGTTTAGGATAGAGGTCTCGTTTGCCTCCTTCAGTGCTACAACCTCTGTCCATTTGGTAAAATATTCTATAGTAGCAATTATCCATTTTTGTCGAGCAATAGATGGGGGGTTGATAGGTCCAATAAAATCCAATCCCCATTTGGAGAAAGGCTGCTCTACCTTGATGGGATGTAGAGGGAGGGCTGCTAACTTTTGTTTTCTAGCAAACAAAGCACAATTCTTGCATCTTCTTACCCAATCAAAAGCATCTTTGTATAGGCTAGGCCAATAGTACCTAGCTATTATCACTTTCAGAGTAGTGGTTCTAGTTGCAAAGTATCCTCCAGAACCTCCATCATGAAACTCCTCCAATATTTTATCCACTTGGTAGGTCTCAACACATCTCAATAAGACACCACTATGATCTCTTCTATAAAAAACACCATCAATAATGATAAATAGAATAGCTTGGAGTCTAAATTACCTTCTTTTACTCCTTTCAAGACCTTGAGGGCACTAACCAATTGAGAGATAACGTTTCATCTTTGTTGTCCAGCTTGTACTCTACCCTACATTCTGGTTCATCAGAACAACTTCTTCCTTTTTCTAGTTAGGGTCTACTATTCCTTCATTGGGGTACTCACACAACCCCTTTCCTCTAATCAGCTTGGTTACTTTAATCTGAATGTCATACTCCATGAGTTTGGTGACCCAACCAGCCCTCTTATGGCTCAGGTCTTTGTTCAGTAGGAAATCTTTTATGCAAGGGTGGGAAACCATTAGGTGCACTATGTTATTGGATAACAAGTGCCTAAAATTTTTTAAACTCCTCACAATTGCTAGGACATGCTTTTCTACAAGAGTGTAATTAAGTTCATAACCATCTAGACCCTGACTATAAAAAGCTACTGGTTGTTCTTGCTTCTCAGCATTTTGCTAAACTAACATAGCAGAGACACTATCAGTGTGCCCAAAAGCATATAGGATAAAATCTTTAGAAAAGTTAGGGTTTACCAGAGTAGGAGCAAAGGCAATTGCTTCCTTAACTTCTTCAAAACACCTTTTCCCTTCATTTGTCCAATGAAAGGTTGAGTTCTTCTTCAGCATCTAGGTCATAGGCTTAAGTAGTGCAACAAAATTTGGAATGAACCTTCTCAAGAAGTTGATTCTTCCAAGGAAAATTTGTAGTCCCTTCTTGTGAGCTGGCAAGGGTAGTGCCATGATGGCCTTTGTCCTCTCAGGATCAATGGTTGTCCCCTATTTAGAAACAATATGTCCTAGTAATCTGCCTTCATGGACAAAAAAAATGCATTTCTTAGGATTTAATGAAACTCCAAACTCTTTGCACCTTTCAAAGATCTGTCTCAGATGAACTAGGTGATCATTAGTATCTTTTGAAAAGACAATTATATCATCCAAATAAACTAGAACAAACTTGTTCATTAAACCAACAAATGCCATCTCCATGGCTTTCTAAAATATAGAACCAATGTTAGATAGCCCAAAAGTCATCTTCCTATATCCCATGGTGCCCCATTTGGTGGTGAATGCAATTTTATATTGATCTTCCTCTTTAACCAAGACCTAGTTGTAACCAGAAAAGCCATCTAACAAAGAAAATCTGTCAGACCCTGAGACATATTGCAAAATTTGTTCCATGGAGGGCAAGGGGTGATGATCTTTGAGTGAGGCTCTGTTAAGGTCTCTAAAATCCACACCTAACCAAATTTCACCATTTTTCTTCCTAGCTGGTACTAGATTAGAAACCCAAGAGGTGTGTTTAATGGGAAAAATAATATTGGCCTCAATCATTTTTCTCAACTTTGTTTTCATTAAGACCTCTAACTTAGGATTGATAGGTCTCTATTTTTGTCTCACTGGTTTGGCATGGGGTTCTAGCTCAATGGTTTGCTAGGCTAGGTGGGGGTTAAATCCTTTCAGATCATAGTATTCCCATGCAAAAACATCACTAAATTCTTGACATAATGAAATAAAGGCCTACTTTTCTGGCTGTGTGCATACCTTTCCATGCTTAAGGGATTTGTCCTTGAGAACTTCCATAGACTAGTAGTGCTCTTCTTTGACTATCATACTATCCTTGTCTCCTCTGAGATGATCATCAGAGTGTAATATGGACTCAAGTGTGACTAGTCCCTTAGGCAAATTATTACTTTTGAATTGTAGCATCTGGTCACTATACTGGTGAGCATGTTTGTTCTAGTTAACTTTAGAGAACTCAGCCTCTTCTATCAAAAAGTTAAAAATCTATTCATCATTTTCAAAAACTTGCTAGCTCACCTGATTGTCTGGTATAGATGGTCTTACTAGAACCTTTACATGCTGTGAGTTAGGACTTGTGATCTCCTTTGGGATATCATATTCTGCTCCCATGGCAGCCAGCTTGTCTGCTTATTTGTTCTAATTTCTTGGGACAACAACCAGACTAAAAGCATGAAAATCTTCTATTAAAACCCAAGCCCTGTGCTTATACATCTTAAGTGTATCATTTTTTGTGAGATTAGTGCCATGAATTTGATTGACCACTAATTCACTATCACCTATAACTTCTAGGCATTTGATTCCTCTTCATCTAGCCCATTCTAAACCATGAATAAAAGCCTCATACTCTGTTATATTGTTAGTACAAATGAAAGAAAAATGAACTGCAGAGTAATACCTTTGCCCTTTAGGAGAAATTAGGATAGCTCCTCCTCCTGAACATACTTTTCTTCTGGCACCATCGAAAAACAACTGCAAAAAATCATCACTCTGATCTCCAGAATGCTTATCTTCCTTCGTCAAATCTAGAATTACAACACCTTCTTCATGAATGATATACATTCCAATACCAGAAATCTCCATGTTTCTAAAAGGGTTGTCCTCCTCTGAATCTCTTTTAGCCCATTCATCTAGGACAATATCAAGAATCTTTCCAATAGTGGTTTTAGGTTCAAAATCACTTGGGTCTTGTTCATGAAACATTAGATTGGTGTTTATAGGACTTGGGGTATAAGGTTCAGCATGGCTTTTTGCAAAATCTTTAGATTTGATTCTATCTCTAGTCCCATACCTAGTTCTGAAGTATAGATGAGACCAATTAGCTGAGAGATATCCCCCCAACCTAGCAATGAACTCTCTGCTTAGACAAATAGAAAAATGAGGAGGTAGATCTATGACATAGACATCCTGGGGAATGGAAAAATTGGGACATTCATGCAGCGTGAGGCTTAGGTCCATAATGACTCACAAGGTACTAACTAATGACCCATCCAACTGAACAACAGGTCTTTCTATTGGCTCATAAGACAATCCTAGGAGATCTTCTAACTGCTTAGAAATCACAAAACTATTTTCTCCTGAGTCTATCATGCAATTATGAACCAAGAAGTCTCCAACAATAAGAGTTACATAGAAAGGAGGAGGTTCAACCTATGGGGAAACAATGGGTTGCAAGCCAACTTCTTTGGTTTGCTGCTCCTTTTGAGGCATTTCAGCCACTAGGACTTTGGGTTGTTCTGAAACAGCTTCTTGATTTGATGATATCTTAGCCAACTCTCTAAGTATTAGCTCCTTTTGTCTAGGGATTGCTAGGGTGTCCATTAAAGGCACATTGATGGAGGTCTTCTTCATTTTCTCCATAATGTTAAAAGATCCCAAATTCACTTTAGGCTGTCCTTTTGATAGCAATCTCTATTTGTGTAGACACCAATTGTGTAGCTGCTTTGACTAGTTCTCTAGCCTCCTTTGACTAGTTTAGGATTGGAGCTTGAACTGCTTTGGGTTTTGGATTCACAATAGGAGCTTACTGACTAGTTGAGGCCACTTGTTCAACCTTCAAAGCCTTCTTCTTAGACCTTGTATTGGCTACAATTGGGATGTAGTTTGGGTTATCATTTGGTGAAAAATTCACCCCACAAAAATCCTCTTTCTAGAAATTCACCAGTGCCACCTCAAGAGTTTGCAACTCGTTTGGGGTAACAACTAGACCCTACTAAACTTCTGGCTCTTGAACCATCTCATGTGGCATCATCACATTGTTCTGCACCATGAGGGCCTAAGCATAGCCATTGGGACACATTCCTTGGATGTGTTGTTGATTGCATGGGCAGCCCCATTGGTATTCTTGTGCCATGTTATTCTGAGCTACAGGAACCAACTCTCTAGAAGCACTATGAGTATTAGGATTATAAGGTTGGCCTACTTTCTGGTTATAATTTCTTGCTTGGCCTTGCTGGCCTTGTTGGTATTGGGGCTTGTTTTGCTGGTAATGATTTTGATAGGGCTGCTGATAAGGTTGTTGGTAAGGTTGGGACTGCTGCTTCTTTAGACTGACCAACTCATTAGTAACAGTCTGCAAGGCTTTTTTGATCTCGTTCAACTCTTGGGATTGATTTACAACTGGACTGGCAACTTGTTGAGGAGGAGCTAGGAGAGGTGGAATAGATGCCAAGGCTAGAATTGCTTTAGGGACAGGATGAAGCTCAGGGAAAATAGGCATTGGAGGCCTTGGGGCTATCTTTCTTGCTAGGATTAGGCTATTTTTAGCTCTTATGGCAAGATCATATGCTGCTGGTAAATTAATCCCTCCCATAGGTTGGATCATAACAAAGATATCACTATTAAGGGCTCTTAGATATTATAGAAAAGCATGCTAGCTTGAAGGTCTAACCATGGCTAGTATTCTATTCCATGTCCTCTGAAATCTGAAGTTAAAATCCATCATATATTCTTGGGGTGATCTTTTAATAGTAGTCAAATGCTCAACTAATGAGAGATGATATCATTTATCCTCAAATTGATTGGTCAAGGCTTGATCCAACCCATCCCAATCAGTTATAGAACCAACTGCTAAGCCTCTAAACCATTGCAATGCTTTGCCTTTGAGGGAAGCTGCCAACAACCTCACATGCACATTATCCTGGGTTATATTATGAAGGGCACAAAGGGATGCTACATATCTTATATGCTCAATAGTTGAGGTCTGATCCTCTCCTGTAAAAATAGGCAAACTTTTAAGGGCTGATATGGGTATGTCATTATGTTGTTGCAAATTCAAGGGCCTGCCTTGATTAAAGGCCACAAAAGGATGCTATCTAGCCATTGGAGGATTAAGGGGAGCTTGATTTGCTGGTGCTACTTGCACTAGCTGAATTTGGGAAGTGGTTGTAGGAATGCGAGCAGGACTAGGAGTAGGATTAGGAGTAGGATTTTTAGATTTTGATGCACTAATTTGGGCTGCTTTAGACCTCTTCTTGATGGATGGTAGCTCTGTATACACAAAAGGATTCTTACTCTGCCTGGTTGGGATTCCACTCATAAGCTTATATACTGATCTACATAAAACACTGTTAGGGTCACCAGGTATAATTTCAAAACACTGTCACTACTCATACCACACAATAACTTGCATAAATCTTTCCTGGAATCTAACTCACTGAGTCTTCTGTCCCATCGGGCGTGCCAAAAACTGTTGTCACTAAGGATTGCACCCAATTTGCTAAGTGTTGAACCCAATAATCCTATGAAACATGGGACTATTCTCAGGTTGTGGGTAACCTATCCAAGAATAGACCTTTGGATTAAAGGGTCGGCTTCCCTATGGATCACTTGAAACTTATCTAAACTTTTTAGGAGGAAAGGGAGAGAGTACATAAAACAAACAACTGCATTTGAATGAAACAAAGGTGATCCACTAAATTTTAAAGAAGATCCACAACTGAAAATAAGTTTACTTCAATAGAAAAACAAACTTAACTCACAACTCAATCCCACTTTCTTAAACTCTTAGTGAAACAAGGTACTTAGAATGCAGAAACGGAAGAAATATTCACAATTCTGATATTCTTGATTGCACACAAATCACACTACTGAATTAAGATAAATTCCTGAACACCAACTTGGATTTAACATGCAGATTAAGGACATAAGAACATCATAATAATCCTACATATGACTTCAAAAGAAAACCCAAAATTATAGGAGAACAAGAAGGATCAATTCTTATTGCTGAAAAAAAACTAAGTACAATTGTGTCTCTCAGAGCTACAACACTCCTATCAGAGAGAAAGAAAATGAAGAGCTAACCTCAATCACCAAAAGTGAGAGGTATAAAAACTAGAAACTAGGAATCTGCATTCAACTCCACTACCTCCTAAGAATAGAAAAAAAAGTCAATAATGGACCCATGAGGCTGCATCATAATTTGAATGCCAGATTCCTAGATTCCTAGGGGGCAAGGAAAGTGGGACCCTAAAAATAGAAGGTCAAAAAGACCACTCTATCCACTAATTCATGCACCAAAAGATTCTGACAATGGTTTAGAAAACACCACTGTCAGAATTTACAATAGAATGTTCTATGACTGTTACATTTAAAGCCTATCCCACTATGACACAAAATGGACCTAATATAGTTTTAAATGATCTCAACCCAAAAATGGGGAAACACATTTAAAAAACAATTACATTTCCAAAGAATCCACCTATGCCTAAGAAAATGGATTAAAATCCTAAGTCAAACAAATGACTCTCAAGCCAATTAAGGGGAAAGCACATTTGATGACCCACATTGTTAATTAAAATTCATCAATACATAGCATACAACTATAGGATTAAAATCCCACCCAATGATCACCAAAAACCCACCAATGCTCAAAATGACATGGTAAATGAATCTCAACCCAACAAAAGGGGAGAAGAGAAAATCAATAGTCATTTATTCAAAACCTCCCCGCCGCTGGCACTGTAGACTTTCTTATCTGACATATGGCAAGTTACCATCTTCTATCAGTAGTGCCACCTCTAGCTTTGGAAATAGCTAACCTCAATGTTGACATTATGCTATCGAGGTAGGCACTGGCTCTTGTTATTTTGAATTCATCCTTTTATTTCATGTTTGGTTTCGATGGCACTGTTGTTATGAACTCTGTATTTATATTCATGGGTTTAGCATTCACTATTTTCCTCCATTCCTATGTATCATGTTTACTTTGTATAGCTTAATACATCTCAGATGTGAATGAATGCATTACATTTTGCACTTGCTATTGGATTTGATGGTTGAAGGTCATGCCCTTAAGAATCTAGGGCAAAATGTACATTTCTCTATTTTCTATGTGACCTATGAATTGCTTTAGCTTGTTGTGGACTTCATCACACCAAATGAGGGCACGGTGCATCATTGTATTTCATTGTTATCTCTTTATTCGAGGGCATGCTTGAAGGATGTTTTCTTTTGCTTCATTATTATATCGTGTATGGCCAAGCTTGTGAGTGAGTGCATTACATAATAACCTTCTTTTGTATTTATAGTTTAATGCTCTTGTGTCAACTACTACTACTGGCATTGTGTTGACCTGATTTCATTACATTTTGCACCTACTGCCTCCTTTTGGATGTTTGTTGAGTTTGATGGAATCGTGTATAAGCTTGTGCTTTGGAGCTGTATCTGACATATGTTATCATCCTTCTACATTTTGAGGGCATAGTAGTGCTTAGTGATCAAGCTCGCATTGTTGTTCGTGGTACCTGTGAGCTAGGGCTTGATCTCTTTTAATGGTGCTATAATTATTCCTAGCCTGTGAGATAGGGCATCACATTGTTTGTTGAATTCACTAATGGCATACTTTTGAGACTAGGGCACGACACATTTGATGACCTGCTACTATATTTGACTGTACCTTCCTTTTACTTTGTTGTTATAGGTCATGGCATATGGTGATACCATGTCTTTCACCCACTGTTCTCTTTATTCTCACCTTCGTACTGGTTTCCACATTGCTTTGCATCATGTTTAAGCTCGACATTTAGATAGATATAAGGTTGGTGTTCGAGCTAAGGTATCAACACTTCTTTATCACTACAACATGAAATGTATTGGCCATTGTATATTGGTAGTATTCATGCTTGCAAAGAGGATCGGGCCTATTGTTGATGGGCACTGAGATTTATTCATGGAGCTTGTTGTTATTCCTTGTTACTGTTGGCCTTTTCTTGTATTTATTTGATCATTGATGCATGGATAAATCATTGATTCAACTTAGCCTGATAGCATTATTCTTTTGCTAGCAATCATGTCCACTTTTATTGATTTTGGAATAATGGTATCACACATATTTGAATTGAGCCTATGAAATCATGCTTGATGTGCTCGTGTTGCATTTGGTCTTATTGTCCTTGTGGCACCATGAAGTTTCCCTCCTATCATTTCGAAGCTTGCATCATTTGTTGGCATGTCTCTATTATGGTTATGTAGTGTCGAGCTCACCTTCATGCTAATTGATACCATGCATGTATCTACTAGCCCGTGAATAGATATTGTGGTGGAACACAATTGAGCCATCCATTTTATTATGAATCATGACATATACTTGTTGTAGATGTTATTCCCTATCATTGTGATTCAATGCCATAATTCACAACCTCATGCTACTTTGATTATGGCACACATTCTTGTTTGTCTTGACTTATCTTCTCTGTTGCAATGTTATTGTTGATGCTTCAGTAACCAAGGGTCATGATGACTGGGTAATGTAATACCCCAAAAATGGGCTATAAGTTCATTAACCTCCTATATCGACATCTCAAATGAAATCGACATCAAAGACCTCACCAAAGGCACATCTGCACATCATCGAATCCTAATTGATTATCATAAATTCTGCATCGGGGAATATTCCTAGTAATATTCCTAATCATCATAATTATCTTTAATTTAATGATTATTTGGCGATAAATCCCATTTATCCTAAGTTTGATTAATTGAATATTTTCATATTTAATTAATTAGATTTAATTCTACCACTTAATTATTTAATTGAATTTAATTGTATTTATTCCTAAGTATTATTATTTAATTTTGACAATAAATCCAAAATCCTATGAATAATTGATTAAATTCTTATTTAATTAATTAAAGCAAGTTGTCAATTTTTAATAATATTGTTTTTGAATAAAAGCTTGAAAAATAATTGATTAACCCATAAATCAATTGTTGTATTTTTAAAATCAGTTAAGTTGAGAGTAAATCACTTTATTTATTTATTAATTCATAATTATCCATGTGAACAATTAAAGAGCAGTTAAACTCCAAATCAGAAAATCAATGCAAGTTATTGACTTTTTGGAACTCAACATCATTTTTGAGTTTTAAAATTGATCTAAACTTCTAATTTGAGTTAAAAAGCTATTTTTGCATGATTTGCATGTTTTTGTGAATTAAATTATCTTTATTTAAAAATAACTCAAAAATTAGGCTGAGTTATTTGAGTGATTTATGGCTTTTATCCATGCACCTCTAAAGCCCTAGATTTCTATAAAATCAAGGCTCAGCTCTTCATATCTCATCTCATAATTTTGCAAGCTTACTTTGCCAAAGTCATCTATGAATTGCACAACTATTTTGAAGAATTGGAATTTGGAGAATCAAAGCTTATTGCAAATCAAGGCTATTGTGAGATTAAATTTTTTTTTTACATTCATTTAGATTCATTTTCATATCATTGTTAGATCATTTTAGCATATCAATTTCCATATTAGCATAGATTCATATCAAGTTTTCATATCATTGCATAGAAAATATCTAAAAAATATATAGATTAATTGCATTCATATTTCATATCAGTTTTGCATTCAAATCCTTCATTTAGGTGTCGTCTAGGTCACTGATCTTGATAACAATCTGAGAACATCAATCTCGCACCTATTAGAAGGTAGTAAATCAGTTGGTTAGATTAGATTTCAATTTTGCACAATTTTGATTATAGCTAACCTCTAATGTTTTATTGAAGTGTTGTATCTATAGATCAGGTATAATTTTCACACACACATTTTTGGCGCCCACCGTGGGGCAACCCACCTTTACATTCTAGTTTTGATTTTTTGGGGGAGCTAAAACCCTAAAGTTTCAAAGATTTAATTTTATCTCTCAAATAGCTTTGAATTTTGCTCTAAATTTTTTTTTTCAGGTTGGACACATATCAAAGAAGCTACAGTAAAAAATTCAGAATTTTCTAAGATGTTTTGAAGTTTTAATAATTTTTTCTTGAAATTTTGGAAAAAATTAATATCTGACACAAATCAGCATATTTTTTAGAAAATTTTATATTTTTGGAAATCTTTTTAAATTGTACAAGGGGGTCCATTCTTTGTGTTTTAAATTTGGATGCAATATAATAGCTCAAATAGTCAATTTACAAAAACTGGTCTATTTTGATAAAATGGGTCTCTAGGGCACAAATGAAGAGATTTTTCCAAAATTTTTACATTTTTGGAAAGCTCTCTATTTTTTAGTAGGGGTCTTTGTTTTGCATTTCTATTTTTGTGGCCAAAATCATAAAAAAAAAAAATCAGATCTTGTTGACTAGGTCAAATGCAGCAAAAAAAACAAAATAAAGTTTTGTGATGGGTATGCACTTATTTTTTTTACATGGTTCAATGAATGGTATGAGTTGTCATTTGGGTTAATTTATTGTTATTATTGTTGATAATAATTGATTTTTAGAGCTAACCTTATGGTTTTCATGAGTTGAATATATGTTGCATATCTTGTTTGCTTGTTGGAGAGTTCGTCACTTGCTTGCATGGAAAAGCTCAACAAGAATTGCTAAAAATTAGATAAAATCTACTAAGTGTGTTGCAAGGATCCTAGCTATTCTCCTTCATCTAATAATATTTCAATTTGGACTTAAAATAAATCTCTTATGTGTCAAGCTTGTGTGCATCTTTTCATACTTTTGATCTATTTCTACACACTTGCATAATTGATACTAGGTTGTGACCCCTTAAGGATTCATTAAGTAGTCTTAGATACTTGTGATTGATCTTGATTACTATCTTGGGTTATTGGACTCGCTAATCCGCCGACCCCTAGTTCCACCCCGTGGTTGCAAGGTCAGTGCCACATTAAAGGGGTGGGGTCAACAGGACAGAAGTGTTAAGTGTTCCACTTGGCAACCCATTTATGCTTTTAGGAACTCACTTGTTTTCTAAGTTGGGGACTCATTTTCAGCTTGTGTGAGGTGTTAATTGTTCCACCTTGTGGACTCATCTCATATTCACTTTAAGCGTTAAGTGTTCCTCCTTTTTCTTTTTGGGTACTTTCGGTAGATTTTCTTTTGGAAACATACATCTATGCTCATATAGTAATTAGGCCCTATGAACACTATTCATGATTCTTGAGAGATTGGATTCCCAGTGAAATCCTTCTTGATGATAGAATCCTTGTAGGTAGGGAGGATACTTAGTGCATATCACATTCAACTTGGTTAGTGCATCTTCTCTTATTGATCGATACATTCTCTCCCCGGAGAGGTTGATAGATCATGTGGGGTTGACATCATGAGCTTTGGTGAATCAAAATTGGTTAGTGTGCCTTCTCTTATTGATCGATACATTCTCTCCCTGGAGAGGTTGATAGATCATGTGGAGTTGACATCATAGACCTTGGTGAAGCAAAACTTTGTCTTAGCGTGTCAGATTTATCTGTCTGCTTTGTTTGGGTTAAAAATGAAGAGGCATCAAAACCTTGGATCTAGAGCCAAGTCCCCTTGTGGTATACTATTGTGAGTCACCTTTAGAGAGGGTTAACCGTAGCAGACACTCCCTTCACAGGGAAAAATGCATTGATAGAACCTCAAGCGGTAATAGCCATTTTCACCATGGTAGTGACAGCCGCTATATAAATGTTCTTGTGGAAGAATCTCCATGGGTATGGTTCATTGTGGGTTGTCAGATCTCGCTAGTAGCTCCTAAAGATTAAGTTCTCAAACTGTGTCAAAACCCTGGTGCACCGGGATTGGAGTTCACCGCTTTGGATCATAAAAGTTGTAGAGTCAAACCATGACTAAAAACCCTAGCGAGGCCAAATTTTCATTTTCTAGGGTATATGTGCATTATTGCAAAACATTTTTGGAACATACACAATTAGTGTTTCTGAGGATTAGAATGAATAAGTCACTTGATTGTTCATGCACAAGGTTGCTTTTGCCCTTGTTCATTGTTTTCAGACGTGCTTGAAATCACTTGCTTGCTATTCTGCATGCTTGTTTATCTACTTGGCTACTAAAAATTATCAAATCTGATATAATCTTGAAATTTAGATAGTACATTTTGCAAACCATCTGAAACTAAAAACCCTAAAATTTGCAAAATTTGACGTAAAATCCTTTCTGGAGTCAAAAGTCATCTTAGGAGGTCAGAAAGTCATATGAGTTTCTATCAAGTGTCATTTCATTACTACCCATCTATCGTATGATAGAGAACCCACTGTCATACAAGTTTGTAGAGTGTCATTTGGGAAAATTTAGTAAAAGTGTCAGAAAGTTGTCAGAATTGCCAGATATCCAGCTTTTTGAGTCTAGTTCCACAATCTGTTGAACAAATCATTGTGTCAAGAACAGAGTAGTAGCTATTGAGAATCAGTACACATGTCTCAAAATATCATTACACATGAGGAAGAAACTCCACTCATAGCTATGATGAAACAGACACATGTTATGCAAGTTGAACTTAACAATCTTAAGAAAGAAAAGGAACCCAAGGAGTTCTCAATGGAAGCTCTATGTCCTTTTCCATTTGATAAAGATTTGTACATGTCACCATGCCCCTAGATAGAATGTGAGCAGTGTGACAATCCTTATGATACCTCTTCCATAGAGAGTGACACATCCATCTTTGAAGACTATGATGACTATGATGATAGACAATGTAATGACACCTATGACACCTCTGTTCCTAAGAATCCTCATCGTCGTGTGTTCCTACTTACTACAAATGGGCCATCACATTGGATAGATCATGAGGGTGATCCATATGATTCTAATTTTGAAAGAGACTTTGATGATTTCTGTGCACAATACCTAGATGATCCATCTATTTCACTTGAGAAAGAGAAAGTTTACTGTGCTGATTATAAATGTGCATACTACAAGGATCTCTCCTCTAAGAAATCTCAAGCTGAAAATAAAGATTACGCTCTCAAGCAAGATCATGTTAATGTTAAACCTTTGTCTTGTGATGGTTCCCTTCCATCCCCTACTTCCTCCGATACCCATACATTTCCTAAAGCTTTCGAGTCTTTCAAATCTTTCATAGAACCTTCATCCAACAAAAGTCCTGATACTTTTCATACAATTCCCTATAGTTATCCTCAAGGGCTACCCCTTGAAGAAACTCAAGCTAACCTTCACTTGGCTACCAATACTTTCAATAATGCTAAACCTAAAGAGCCTAAGCCTTCATATGCTATAATTCCTACTTTAGCTAGTCCTCTACCATCTCTTCCAAAGTCTTTCATACAATCCCAATATGCTTCCTTATCATTATAAGTGGCTCCATGTCAAGAGGACTCTAAAAATGATGAAGAAAAGAACATAAAGAAAGATCAAGATCAAGAACCCTCCATGTCATCCAATCCTTTTCCTGATGTCTCTTATCTGCTTCATGGTTCTTTTGATCATGTACACCCTTTTTCATGCATTCCACCATGTCTTAAGTCTTCTCCTAAGCAAGATCAAGCTACTACTTACACTGTTGAGATTATTGACAATCAAAATAACCTTACTATGCTTGCACTTTCCAAAGATGATACTTCCATTAAGGTTGGTAAAAATGGTGTTGTTACTTCCGATGTTAATCCTATTGAAAATCAAGGAAAAAATTATGCACTTATGCTATCCAAAGATCCTTGTCAAGATCAAAGTCTTCCATCTTCTTATTCTACCACTCCATGTTCGCTTCCACTTTCTACTCTTCCTAAGTCTTTGCAAGCTTTGAACAATCCTATCAAAGAAGGTTCTCATATTCAAGATATCCATGATTGTATTGAAAATCCTAATGCTCACTCTAAAGATGTTGATATCCTTGGTTTCCATATAGATGTTGATGAACTTATTGATTATACTTTTACATCTTCCACTTCCATCCTAGGACCTCTTCCACCACTACAAAGGGCTTCACGTCTTCCTTCCATCTTGGGTCCTTATGTCCCTTCACTTTCCCCTCCTAACTCTAATAATTCACCATCCATCTTAGGTCCTTACGTCCCTCCATCTCCCATCTTTCCTTAAGATAAACATAGATGCATACCCTTGAATCCTTTTCATCCACCCACCCATCTAAACCAGTCATATCCTCCTCTTTCTTCCATAAGTCCCAAGTCTTTTGGAAGTAACTTGAATGTTCAATACAAGAAAAAGAAGCAATACAAGAATCCATCAAAAAAAGAAGATCACCATATCTCCTCTAATAGACATGGAAACATAAAGTCAAAAGAGATATCTAAGAAAAACATTACAAGACAAGTATGGGTTCCAAAATCCATCATTAAAGATATTTTCTCTAGATCATCAAAAAGAAATGAAAAGCCTATGACTATATGGATTCTAAAGTCTCTCTTGAAAGAGTTTGGTGTTGAACAAAAAGTGAAGTTGACATTCAAGCTTCCAAAGACTTCCACTTCATCTTCTTCCAAAAGCATTCCTCAATTCCATGTGCTTAAACCACAACCTTTACTATCCATTCACCATATTCCTTCACGTATTCCTTCATTCATGATTCTTCCATCCTCTCACCACCCTTCAAGGTGTGTGTTGATGTTGATCTTGCCTTCCTTTCCATCTACCCTTTCACGATCCTTCCATTCATTATCCTTCTACCTTCTATCCTTTTTCCTGACTCACTTTACATAAAACCTTATCCTCCATTTTTCTCTTCCATCTCCCTTTCCCTATCAACATCTTTGAGCATATCATCTTAAATCTTTAGAATATCATGGTTTATCCTTTCAAAGAGCATTATCTAAAAAGCTTTCCTTCTAAAAAAAAGAAAAAATAAAAATAAAAATAAAAATGTGCCATGGTGAGAACCTGGAAACAGGCACCTTGGTAGCAAAAGTAAAGATAAATAAATTCATCCTATGGTGAAAACCACTCCCTTGTGGTGCCTTGGATAAGTACCATGATAAAAACCTGGCAATTAGGCATCATGCGTAGTTCTTCTACATATTTCATCCATTTCATCTTCTCTCTTTGATCTTGACAATGTGGATCTATACACGAACATTTGGTTATTTTGTGAGCTATCTTACGATGATCTTATTTTCATTCCCTTCCCGTTTAGCCTTCATATTTATTTTCCTCCATTCATTCTAGTCTTTCACTATCATTTCCCCTTTGGTCTTGATCTAATAAATAAAAAAAAGAGTAAAATACAGTGCTATGAAGCCTCTTGACATGTCTACTCTCTTGGACTACATCCTATCCTTCTTTGGCATTACACTTTTATGACTTATCCTATGTTGGCCTTTCATTTCTTGTCTAAATGTGCTTTACATGACAATTTTTTCCTAGCTTGGGTATTCTTGAGGAGTTTTCCCTTGAAAATTTCTTCCCTTCATTCTCCTTCATTCTCTTGTCTTCAATCTCATCCACCAACTTGCTAATCCCTCTTGTTCTCCACCTTGCTAGACATTGGGACTGCACAATATGCTCTTTCTTGGGAGTTTGCAATGGAAAAGGATGCTATCAAGTATACCAAGTATCATAACAAGTATCAAAATCAATATTGGAACAAGTATCAGAATCAATATCAGAACAAGTATCAGAACCACTATCAGAATGAGTATCAAAATGAGTATCAGAACAAGTATCAGAACTAGTATCAAAATAAGTATTAGCACAAGTATCAAAACAAGCATCTCATGATGAATCCATCTCTCTCGGCCTATAGAACAAGTATAAAAACACCTACTAGGGCTACACCTTTCACTTTAGTTTATGGGTCTGAGGCGGTACTACCTATTGAGGTTGAAATCCCATCACTAAGAATTAGAATGCATGGTCTAGTAACTGATGATGACTACAGAGTGTCTAGGTTGCAAGAACTTGAACTACTAGATGAGCGCAGACAAGCAGCGTATTATCATCTCAGAGTATATCAGAAGAGAATGTCTAGAGGCTACAACAAGAAAGTCAGACACAGAGAATTTCAAGTTGGTGATCTAGTCTTGAGAGAAAATCCTAAAAATCAATCACATTGAGAACGCAAGGGAAATTTTGAACCCAACTGGCTAGGTCCCTTTGTAATCACTACTACTTTTGGCTTTGGTGCCTATCAACTCTCAACAACTGAAGGAGAACAGCTCCAAGAACCAATCAATGTTCTCCATCTGAAGAAATTCTACACCTAAGGCATTCAGTCTATGGTAAAATGTCCTGAAAAAATATTAAAAATTGGAAAATGTCCTAAAAAATAAACATCTTGGTGAAAACCTAGCAATAGGCACCTTGATGATTTACAAAAAAAAATTAGAAAATATTAAAAATTTATAAAAAAAAAATTGAAAAATGAAAAAAAAAAAAGAAAAAAAAAAGTGCCTTGGTGAAAACCTGGAAATAGGTGCCTTGGTAGCAAAAATAGAATCTCTGCCAAGATGGTGAAAACCCGGCAAAAGGGTGCCACTTGTTTCAAAATGCTCCATCTATCAACACAATCTTGGTCTTTCCCAAATTTTAGTTTTTCTTTAGTTTGTACATATCTCTTAGTTTGTTTCTGCATTTCCAATTTTCAAGTAAGTCGATCTGTGCACCACTCAGCTCAAGCGTCTGTATCCTGTTAATGCTTAACACTTGGGGGAAATCAATGTCATATCCTTTGGTCTCCCATGTATCTAAGATGTATCATATCCAGTCAGAGTCCTTTGAAGCTTCATGTGAGTCAGTCAGTCAGTCTTGTCTCCAGAAAGGATTTTGCATCTACTACAATGCAATCAAACATCAAACAGCAAACTAAAAACAATCTACGCTTTTTACATGCTTTTATCTCCTTCTATGTTTACTGATTCGCATTGAAATTTTTGCATATTGTGTCCCTTCGAGCTCTTCGATGATGTCCTTTATTGGATTTAGAGAGTGATGACTAGGGGCATAATCTTTTCTTTGTCTTCTGCTTGTATGTGAAAATCTAACATCTTTGGAAATTTTTGATTGAAATGGTGTCTGACTGTAAGAGCCTCTATCTTGAATTGGATGGCCATGCGTACCTCGACCATTAATACCTAGAAAATTCAAGGAAGTTTGATCTAACTATTGTCTTTTTGAGTGAGTTCTTTCTCCTACTATGAAACGTGATCTTACCTAAGGAAGTGAATGATAAAGGGTCACTACGGGTAATTCACATTGGTTTTAGAATGATCTCTTGACTATTTGATGTGTATGTTAAATGCAAATTGCTATATCAAAATGGACATGATATTCAGGTCATCCTGGCGTTTATGCCTTGGTGCTTATATCTAATTTGACATTTTGAAAATAAAATCAATATTCATATATCCATGGTTGTTGACCAGTGGGTGTTGTATTGATTCTTGCACATACAAATTGATATTCATATGTCTATGATTTCATAGCTAGTGGGCATTGTATTGATTTATCCGGTTACCTAAAAGTTCAATGATGATAACAAATTGACACATGATCAGTGAGTAGGTCCTAGGTCTTAGGTTGCATTTCATTTTGCATTTCATTTTTCATCTTTGCATGATCTCACAATGATTAAATGAACTTCAATGCTTAAACAATTCTCCACTCGCATCTTCAAATCTAACAAGAGTTGAATCTCACACGAAGGTTCTTCCAACGAAGCAACAAGTAGAATCCTTTTTTGGGATCAAAATCAAAATCTAAGATCATTCATATTATTAACTACTTGCATAATCAACCTTCAATCATCACAAAAATCTAGAATTCAACTTAATTGATTATCTTACATCAAACTATCAAAATTTCAACTTGGTCAACTATGGTCAACTCATGGTCAAACATAATCAAACTTGGTCTTTTCAACCTCCAAACGATGTAGAATGTGTTCCCGAATGTGTTTAACCACTTCTCAAATCAATTAGCATGCTTCTAAACTATCAACGCTGATGTTTTCTTGTCAAATTTTAATTTTAATCTCGAAGGGGGCATGGTATTACACATCATTCAAAGCCTGTAATCAAATTTGAAATCATATCTGTATGGAAATCATATCTTCCTCAGTAATCAAGACAACAACCACGTCTAGTTACTGATTCATCAAAAAAGACCTCATCGCTCAGGGAAAATCTATCATCACTTGGAGCATATCAGATTCATCAAGATCCATATCAATCTAGTATTCTCCTAATCTTGTAAACTGTATCAATTTTTGTAACCATCGGATCATAGTGTTTTTTCCTTGGTTCTTCGGCAACTGAAGGGTTCGGATGTGATACCTGCTAGTTCTGCTAAGAGAATCGAGTCTAGAACTGGTCACTCACTTCTTCGCAATCATAAGGTTCAGAATCAGGCATTTTGACACTTTTTTTTGCAATCCTCAGTTCATCACTGCTATAGTGAACATTATCTTGGGTCATTCAGGACCTATTATCTTCATATCAAATTTTTCAATCAGCTTTTGTCTCATATCAATTATCAATTTTGAATCAGTTTCATATCTCTATCAAAGATAGACTATCTTTGAACCATTGCGCTTCGCACAACAATTCAAAGAGGGGCAAAATGTAATACCCCAAAAATGGGCTATAAGTTCATTAACCTCCTATATTGACATCTCGAATGAAATCGACATCAAAGACCTAACCAAAGGCACATCTACACATCATCGAATCCTAATTGATTATCATAAATTCTGCATCAGGGAATATTCCTAGTAATATTCCTAATCATCATAATTATCTTTAATTTAATGATTATTTGGCGATAAATCTTATTTATCCTAAGTTTGATTAATTGAATATTTTCATATTTAATTAATTAGATTTAATTCTGCCACTTAATTATTTAATTGAATTTAATTGTATTTATTCCTAAGTATTATTATTTAATTTTGAGAATAAATCCAAAATCCTATGAATAATTGATTAAATTCTTATTTAATTAATTAAAGCAAGTTGTCAATTTTTAATAATATTGTTTTTGAATAAAAGCTTGAAAAATAATTGATTAACCCATAAATCAATTATTTTATTTTTAAAATCAGTTAAATTGAGAGTAAATCACTTTATTTATTTATTAATTCATAATTATCTATGTGCACAATCAAAGAGCAGTTAAACTCCAAATCAGAAAATCAATGCAAGTTATTGACTTTTTGGAACTCAACATCATTTTTGAGTTTTAAAATTGATCTAAACTTCTAATTTGAGTTTAAAAGCTATTTTTGCATGATTTGCATGTTTTTGTGAATTAAATTATCTTTATTTAAAAATAACTCAAAAATCATGCTGAGTTATTTGAGTGATTTATGGCTTTTATCCATGCACCTCTAAAGCCCTGGATTTCTATAAAATCAAGGCTCAGCTCTTCATATCTCATCTCATAATTTTGCAAGCTTACTTTGCCAAAGTCATCTACGAATTGCACAACTATTTTGAAGAATTAGAATTTGGAGAATCAAAGCTTATTGCGAATCAAGGCTATTGTGAGATCAATTTGTTTTTTTACATTCATTTAGATTCATTTTTCATATCATTGCATAGAAAATATCTAAAAAAAATATAGATTAATTGCATTCATATTTCATATCAGTTTTGCATTCAAATCCTTCATTTAGGTGTCGTCTAGGTCACTGATCTCGATAACAATCTGAGAACATCAATCTCGCATGTATTAGAAGGCAGTAAATCAGTTGGTTAGATTAGATTTCAAGTTTTCACGATTTTGATTATAGCTAACATCTAATATTTCATTGAAGTGTTGTGTCTATAGACCAAGTATAATTTTCACACACACAGGTAACTGGATTCATATTTATTCAAACAGTGCCTTCTTTGTTTCATTGTTACATTCAGTTCATTGAGATAACCCATGCTTGAATATGGACATTACTGTGGTGAATTGATCTATTTATTGGCATGATCTTTTGCAATGTAACCCATTATTGGTGCTTTATAGCTATATCTCATCTATCACTTGTGTTCACCTCTTGTGGAGCCTCTCATGGCATTACTATTTGTTGTTATTACATGTACTCCTTTTGATGCTCATTGTTTGTGCAATATTCATTGAAAATGCTTTACTATGCCATGTAACCCATTATTGGTAGATATTGATAAAATTATGATAACTCCAATTAATTCCATATGCACATATTGCTCACTGTTTCCTATGAGATATGCCGGACCATGTAGCAACTATGCCCCCTTGTATTTGGTTCATCATGTTCATACATTGATGATTTATGTTCTTGATTGGTGCCGACATTTGATTCATCATGTCATGCTACATCACACATATGATATGCCCATGCCATAATATCAATGCATTGAATGCATCTTTGGAGTATATTATGTTGTGGTGTGCTTCTTTCTGTGACATGTAGGAGTGGACCTTTATTCTTCTACTATTTGCACCTCATGCTTTTCTTTGCTTCCATGATTATACTTTCATGATTGTCATTGATGCTGCATCATCCATATGTCCCTTTGTTCATATGATGGGTGCTCTTGGCCCTTGATGCGATCATCGACAGAAAACTTGATGTTTTTCTATCATGATCCGCATCAAGGGTCTAGGTCATTCATTAGATTCATTGTTGGATCAGCTCCTCCTATATCTGCACATGAAACAAACATGTTAGTGAAAACATGGTGCCTCTTTTGTTCTTCGGAGCCTTATGCACATGCCCTAAGCACAGCCTTTGTCAGAGGTGCATGGCTAAGTGTACATATGCATTTTGTAGATATTGTGATACCAGCCATTGCATAGATCCATTGGATCTAACCATATCCCTTCTTCTCTTGTTACAGGTTCTGAATCTCAAGAGCTTTCAGGATAGGATCAGATCCGGACACCACTATTGGGAAATGTCTGGTACTATAGTATTTAATCATTTTCTTTATGTATATGTATACTCATTCATTCAATTCTGGGAATGGCTATGCTCACGGCCTGTGTGAGCTCAAATAGATGCTTTTCCTTTCAGCTCTTTCCCATTTGTACAGTATACATACATGCATGTGTAGCTTTAGATGCAGTTCATTTCCTTTTACTTTCATGTACTCTTCAAAATGAAATGAACACAAACTAGGGTATTGTAGCCTCATCTAGTAATTAGGTCACCAACCTAAAAAATGAGTAAAAATATGGCAACAATCACATAGCAAAACCATGCAGAATGGTGACTCATGTCAATGCACCAAGGAATAATAGACCTCCAATCATTTTTCACTCCTGTAGCAAGGCTGGACATAGCTCAAAGTTCTGTAGATCAAGGATGCAAGGTCAGGAAAGCCCTAAAAAGGCCAAAGAACTAGTATTGGATCCTAAAGAAAAAGTCAAGTTTGTGAAAGCTTCAGATGATGTGAGCATGATTTGGTTAGAGAAAAATAAGGAAAAAGCTGATGAGAATGTATTGGATGCATCCCCAGTGGACACACCCTCTACATCTACATGAATGGCCCTCAAGGTCATAGGGGGAGCTAATTTAGCTCTAGACCGCTACGTGGCTAGTATACTCCTCCTTAGACTATGCACCTTTGGACTTAAGCTTTTGGAGTGTATAGAAACCTTTGTGCAAGATCGCTCATGTTGAATGTTAGTAGAACTCAAGTTGCAAATTTTGAAGTGACAGCCTGGTTTACGAGATGTGCATTAATGGTGGATTTTTCACTTTTAAGTACATAGAAAGTTGTTTGTTCACTCATTGCATTAGAATTCAAGAGTGATTGAAGAGTAGATTGAGCCTTGGAAGTTATTGTGAAAAATTGGAGATTGAAATATCAATGTTTGCAGTGCATTTAATTGGTTGCAGAAACCCTAGCTTGCTGCACCGATTCAAAAGCCATCAGATTATCTCTAAGTTCAGTTGGAAAGCAATTAACAAGTCATGGCCACTCCCATTGTTTATCATGTCACTAAGAAGAAAAGATATGTTTATAGAGGCACCCATTTAAATCAACCCTAGATTATTTAGAAGGAGCTTTCTCTCGCACACCTATGGGAGTCATGCATGTGGAAGACATAAGGGCTTACATCTACTATAAGAAAGAACTTGTTGGACTAGATAGGTTAAGGGCGCACATGGATACCATGTTGAAATAGGATAAAACATTCATGGATGAATACACCAAATGGAATGATTACCCTATTATTGAGTATGCTATGACATATAAATTCTATGAGACAGGATGGATAAAGATTTTATTGAGCAGAATCCATGATGATCTGTTTTGGATTGGAGATGTTCCAGTAAGAATCACAAGTGATCTGTTACATGACATGACAGTGATGAACTACAACTGATTTAGAACCTGATTGAAGAATCTATGATTTAAGATCACTAAGTAGATTTATTAGATATGTAATATGATTAAATCAGTATTATGTTGTCATTGATGTCAACTAGTTTGATAGTACTTATCTTGTAAGTTACTATACCAAAAAATTTGTATAAAAGGAGTGAAAGAGATGAAGAATAGAAATATCTACATGAGGAATATGGATATGACAGATGAGGATAGAGAATACATTGAGTAACATGTTGATGATTCTATGACTTCATGTTATTGACTTGATTATGTTTCATTCATCTATGATGGAGAAAAGAGCTGAAAGACACAAAGCCGTGTTGTCGGTCGATGAAGCATTTCAATATACACCGAAGGAGTGTAGTGTATACCGAGCATAGTGTTAACTGAGCTTGTGTTCACTGATGCATTTCTTTGTTAACCAAGAAGAACAGAATGAACTAAATGATTAGTTTAGCCAATAAGATTGATGAGCTGGCAAGTGTATGAATTCAATGTAACAGATAAAGTTTGTTACATAGATTAACAACTGACAAAATTTAAGAAAAATCTAATGGATGAGATTCAAACATGTTATGGACACAAGTGCCGATGTATGTTTAAGAGGCAAAATCAATGAAGATGATTAAGCGGAAAAATCTGATGGAGCAGAAGAAAATGGTTTACATGTCTATATAAGAGACTGGAGATTTCACAATGAGTGTGATGCTAAAAGAGAAGGAAACTGCAGAATCATCACATGAACAAGTTTTCATGCATTCTGATCATACTGGTTAAGGAGAACCCTACTGCAAAGCATTACCAAGTGACAGAGAGTGATCATTGACGGATAGTAAGTTGAATAGTGTTTGGAACATAATTGATTTATTGATCAGAAAGATTTGTATGAGCTGAACATTGATCTGTAATTTGCAATTGAAGTTGTATTAAGTCAGATCACCTATTGTTACATATTTAACCATTGTACACAGTCAAATCTCTTAACTGAGTGCACTAAGAAAGTCTTATTATGTATCATTCATAGAATGAGCATTGTTATCCTGTCAACCCCAAAGTGACTGCTAGTTGGACGATAACGGTTGGTCTTAAATCCTTTAACAAGGTCACACCTAACAGTGTGTTTGTAACCTTTAACAGGGTTGGTTCTTCACCGACCTCAATTTAGAAGAGTGAATATTTTGGGTTGCCGGTCCCATGTGGTTTTTCCCTTCACAAGTTTTCCACGTTAAATCTCTTTTGCTATGTGTTGATTATGATGTTTGTTTTGATGTCATATTTACATGTTGCATATGTGATTTGATCGGTAACTGTTATAAGTTTTAGACTAGTAATCGGTAAATATATAGACAGTAAAGTATTTTAAGTTACTGAGTAGTAGAAATTAAAGTATTTGTTTTTGGATTATACATTTTGTTTTGGGATAGTGATTAACGGATTCAGCCCCCTCTCAGTTATCCTAACAATTGGTATCAGAGCAGTGGTTGCTTTGAATAGAGTTTTAAGGACTTCAGTAAAAAGATCTCAAAATGTATAAGAGGGAAGTGCCAAAGCTGAACAAAGAGAACTTCATAGTATGGCAGAGCCAGATGAAGTTGCACATATCTGGAATTGGGAATGTTGCACTAGAATTGATGGAGAATGGTTATATAGAACCGACACTAGGTGATGCAGGAGCATCCTGGGTGTAAGAGAAATCTTGCATCACTCAAAAAATATTTCTATTTGCTTTTCAATAAGGGCTATCTTGTGCAAAGCTACTATTTATGGAAACTTACTATTTTTAGTATGTTGGTCATATGATCTCAAAATGTTTTGATTTCACAGTTGGAGGTTCATCCTAGTCATTTCAGCCTACCAGTTGAGTTTCATTGCCACATCATCAGTATTGGTGAAGTTATTGAGGTTTTTAGGTATGAAATCTTTCAGGTCAATTTTGAAGGCCTTAGAGGCTTCAGATCATGATCGACCCCTGGCTAACTAGTGCTAACGCTTGTTAGGCACTATAGATCTCATCATGGCATTTCTAAAAAGTGGTTACAATAGAAACACAAAGCTATAGTTAAAAAGTTATGGCCTCTGAAAGTTGGGCTACCTAAAAGCATATTTTGTATTTCTTTTGAGCCGGCCCTATTGTAAAAATTATGAAAATAAAATAATTATATGAATAGTTGGCCTTAACGGCTAAATTTCTAGAACCTTCTCAGGCGATGGAAATTGCCTATATAAAAAACACCCGTAGTGTTGTCTAGGTAGTTCTGGGTATTGATTCAAGGCTTTCTCCTATAGAATATTGTAAGGGAATGCCCATGTGGCTTTGCATATTGTAATTCTGAAAGTTTGTAATTCCACATTTGTCGAGATAATAAGAAGCCAATTTTTTGTTCTTGCATATTGTTGTTGTTTCTCTATTTATGTTATGTGTTTGTGGTATTAAGGGGAGCACCCTTCATCAAGTGGTATCAGAGTAGGAGTTCCTGAGTGTGTAAACAGATCACCGACTGTGAGGCAGTTCACACTAGGACCGTGGTTAGGGTTTTAGCATGCATTGCAAAAAGGCCTCCATGAAGGGAACGTGACGGAAGAGTTGGTGTTGTAACACTTGAGGTTAGAGTACTCCAGAGACAAGTGTGAGCATTGCAAGAAGAGATTCACAAAGGAATAAATCTTAATGTTAGAGATGAAAGTGAGGATGAAGCCAAAGAAGGAAATGATGATCAAGAAGAAGAAGGTGAAATTTTGAATCAAGAAGAAGAAAGGCTTTTTCGAGCCATTTCCAAGATCGGGAAAAGACCTAAGATTGAGGTTCCCGCATTTTCAAGAAATATTAACCTAGAAGAATTGATTGACTGGATCAATGAATGAGAAGAATATTTTGAGTATGAAGATATTGAGGATCTTGATAGGGTCAAATTCTTGAAGGCCAGACTGAAAGGTCATGCGAAGATCTAGTGGCAAGAGATTCAATTGGAGTGAAATAGAAGAGGGAAAGATAAAATCACAAGATTGGATCGGATGGTGGATAAATTGAAGAGACAGTTCATCCCTGTTGATTATGAGCTTGACCTACTGAAGAAAATGCAAAGTTTGAAGCAAGCGGAATGATTTGTTTAGGAGTAAATAGAGGATTTCCATCGAATCCTCATCAGATCAGGCCATGCAATAACTGATAAGAAGAAAGTTGCTCATTGCCTTAATGGGTTAAGGCCAAGCATTCAGGAGGAGCTGAATCTAGTTTGAATGAACAATATTGAAGATGCATACCAGTTTTCCCTAAAAGTAGAGAAAAAGATGAACAAGAAGTTCGGGAGAAAACAAAATGGAAGAGGTCATGGTGGATGATCTAGTGGATGGTCATATGGAGGCCGAAATGAAGATCCAAAAAAGAAGGATGAGGCTAGTAGCAATCAAAATCAGAGAGGAAACAATTCCAATCATTTCCAAGATTAGAACAATAGAGATCAAAGAGGAAGAGGAAGAGGAGGCTTCCATGGAACATGTTTTCACTATGGAGAAGAAGGTCATAGGGCATTTGAATATCCTCAATGCCAAGGAAGGATGGATAGGAGGAATGAAGGCCAGGCCAAAGTTGCACATGTAGATGAAGATGCCAGATCATCAAATTCTAAAGATGTTGAAAGAGAAGAAATGATGATTAACAGAAGAGTCCTACTAAGTAATGAGAATGAACCTGAATAAAGAAGGAGCCTATTTCGCACTAGATGCAAGTGTGAGGGTAAATGTTGTGATGTGATTATTGATAGTGGAAGCACTAACAATTTGGTGTCAGAAGAGATGGTGACAAAGTTGAAGCTCAAGAGATAGAAACACCCACATCCATATCAGATTGCCTGGGTGTAGGATGACCACAAGGTCATGGTCAGTGAACAGTGCCTAGTAAAGTTCAAGATTGGTAGGTACCATGATGAGGTACTATGTGATATCATACTTATGGATGCATGTCACATGTTGTTGGGTATGTCATGGTAGTTTGATAGATGTGTTATACATGATGGTCATGAAAATACCTATTCCCTAACAAAGAATGAAGTGCGACATAAGCTAAAGCCATTGAAGCAGACTGAAGAAAAGGTATGTGGTAATGCAGGAATAACTTTTGTTGATGGAAGGAAATTCCTAGATGGTATGAGGCATGAGCATGTGTGTTTTTCTTTAATTCCAAAAGTTGGTAAAGAGGAAGTAGAGGATGTACCTATAGAGGTTGCAAATTTGTTGAATGAGTTTCAAGATATTGTATCTGATAATATACCTGATGGATTACCACCGGTAAGGAAGATCAATCATTAGATGGATTTGATTCTAGGAGCCAATTTTCTAAACAAGGAAGCACACAGAATGACACCAGTAGAAAGTGAAGAGTTGAACAGACAAGTACATGAGTTGTTACAGAAGGGATTGATTCAAGAGAGCCTGATTCCATGTGCTGTACCAATAGTATTAGCACCAAAGAATAATGGAGAATGGAGGATGTGTACAAATTCTAGAGAAATAAACAAGATCACAATCAAGTATAAGTTTCCATTGCCACGAATGGATGATATTATGGATTGTTTGTGTGGAGCCATGTATTTCTCAAAGATAGATATGAAGAGTGGATATCACCAGATTCAGATCAGAGAAGGAGATGAATGGAAGAATGCCTTCAAGAAAAAGGAAGGACTGTATGAATGGTTAGTCATGCCTTTTGGGATAACCAATGCACCGAGCACTTTCATGCGGCTCATGAACGAGGTTCTAAAAGAATTTCTGGGTAAGTTTGTCATTGTTTACCTAGATGATATTTTGATCTTTAGCAAGACATTGGAGGAACATATGATGCATATTCGTATGGTGTTTGAGAAGTGAAGAGATGAGAAATTATTGATTAATTTGAAGAAGTGCAGTTTTGTGAAGAAAGTGTTAGTGTATTTGGGATTTGTAGTTTCAATAGAAGGTCTAAAAATAGACCCAGAGAAGGTACAGGCTATCCTTGAATGGCCTAATCCAAGGAGTGCTATTAAGGTAAGATCTTTTCATGGTTTGGCTAGTTTTTACAGAAAGTTTATCAGAAATTTTAGCAGTATTTGTGGACCCTTGACTGAAACAATGAGAGGGGATAGAAAAGAGTTCAAGTGGACTAATGGGGTAGATAAGAGTTTTAAACTATTGAAATAAAAGGTTATAGAACAACATGTTTTAGCACTTCCTAATTTTAATAAGGTGTTTCAAGTAGATTGTGATGCTAGTGGTACTATAATAGGAGTTGTTATGAGCCAAGAAGGTAAACCTATTGCTTATTTTAGTGAGAAGTTGAATGATGCCAAGAGAAAATATTCAATTTATGATTAGGAATTTTATGCTATAGTTCAAGAATTGAAGAAGTGGAGACACTATCTTCTTCCTAAGGATTTTGTTTTGTATACTGATCATTAAGCTTTGCAATATTTGAATAGTCAAGGAAAGTTGAATCAAAGGCATTTGAAATGGGTTGAGTTTTTGCAGAGTTATACATTTTTTTTGAAACATAGAAGTGGAAAGTCTAACAGGGTTGTAGATGCGCTTAGTAGAAGGCAACTATTGCTAACAGAGATGCAGATTGAGGTGGTTGGGTTCAAGGAACTCAAGAATTTGTATCTAGAGGATCCTGATTTTGGTGAAGCTTGCAAAGCTTATAAAGAACCTATTACCCTAGACAGAATGAAGTGGTTGGATTTCATCATTCAGGATGATATGCTATTTAGAGGGAGTCAGTTGTGCATTCCAAGAAGTTCTATGAGGGAGAATCTCATCAAGGAGAAGCATAGCGGAGGATTGGCTGGACATTTTGGTCATGATAAAAGCCTTTGCTTTGGTTAGTGAGAATTATTATTGGCCACAGTTGCAACAAGATGTTAAGAAGTTTGTACAGAGTTGTAGATTATGTCAGATGGTGAAAGGAGTGAAGCAGAATACAGGGTTGTATCAGCCATTACCTATACCAGAGAAGCCTTGGGAGGATATTAGTATGGGCTTTGTTCTTGGTTTACCAAGGACACAGTGGGGACATGATTCAATTTTTGTGGTAGTTGACAGATTTTCAAAGATGACACATTTTGTTCCCTGCAAGAAGACTAATGATGTTATTCATGTAGTGAAATTATTTTTTAGAGAAGTGGTGAGACTACATGGTTTGCCAAAGAGTATAGTTTCAGATAGGGACACTAAGTTCATTGGATATTTCTGGCGTACATTGTGGAAGAAGTTGAAGATAGATTTGAAGTTTAGTTCATCACATCATCCACAGACTGATGGACAGATAGAGGTGGTGAATAGGGGTTTGAGAAATTTGCTGAGATGTTTGGCTAGAGATAAACCAATAGGATGAGATTTGATTTTACCATAGGTAGAATTTGCATACATTAATTCTATCAACAAGAGCACTAGTAAATCACCATTCCAGATTGTATATGGGAGTAGTCTGAGAAATGCATCTGAGTTGAGAAAGATAGATAAAAGAGAAATAAGTAGTGTTGAAGCTAAGGATTTTGTAGAACATTTGAAGAACATCCATGAGGAGGTTAGGAAGCACATTATCAAGATGAATGTGTAGTATAAGGCTAAGGCAGATGAGAAAAGGAGGCATAAGGAATTTCATAGTCGGCCTTAAGGGATAAATTTCTAGAACCTTCTCGGGCGGTGGAAATTGCCTATATAAAGAAAGCCCGTAGTGTTGTCTAGGCAGTTCTGGGTAGTAGATCTGGGTATTGATTTGAGGCTTTATCCTACATAATATTGTAAGGGAATGCCTGTGTGGCTTTGCATATTATAATTTTGAAAGTTTTTAATTGCACATTTGTGGAGATAATAAGAAGCCAATATTATGTTCTTGCATATTGTTGTTGTTTCTTTGTTTCTGTTGTGTTTGTGGTATTAAGGGGAGTACCCTTCATCACCAATGCCAAATTTGAAGATATAAAAAGTTGCACTACTACAAAATCCATGTGGGACAAACTTTCTCAAGTTTACAGTGGAGATGCAAATGTTAAAAGGGCTAGAGCATAAAGCCTAAGGGGCAGATTTGATGATATGAAGATGAAAGAAGGTGAGAATATTGTGCAATATACAAATAAACTGAAAGAGGTAGTACATGATATTAGAGCATTTGATGGAGAAATTAGTGAAGAAAAAGTTTTAAGCAAAATACTCAAAACCTTATTGCCGGTTTATGCAATCAGAATATCTGCTATCCATGAGACAAGGTCTACATCTAGTAATGTACTTACACTTGACAATATGATTGGTAAACTTACAACCTTTGAATTAAATAAATTTGATAACAATGTTGTACCATTTGTGGAATCCACTTCCATGTCTTCTCTGAAGATTAGTAAGTCTAGCATGAATAATAAAAATGATAGTGACAGTAATACCGATGATGAGCTTGATGAACTTGAAGCTCTTATGGCTAGAAGTTTACCCAAAGGTAAAGGAAGGTATAGAGGTAAGCTACCTTTGGCCCACTTTAATTGTAAAGAGGTTGGCCACATCATTGCTAGATGTCCACATAAGAAAGATGATGATAGAACCAAAGACTGATCCGAAGGAAGCTATGGGAGAAGATTCAATAGAGGCTACCGACACAACAAAGATAACCAAGATAGAAATGACAAAGGGAAAAAGGTATGTTTCATAGCTGAAGATAATGAACATGAATCTAATTTTGATGATGATGTAGAAGTTGTATTTGTTGCTATGAAAGATGACTCAGAGGAAGAAGAAGAAAATCATGAAGAAACAACATTGATCTCTAAAGTTAACAAAAATAATACATGGATCATAGACAATGGCTGTACAGATCACATGACTGGTGATGTGGAGAAGTTTGATGTATTTGAAGAATACAATGGAGGTTCGGTTAAGATGGGTAATGACATACCCTATATGATAAGAGGTAAAGGAACCTTGATGATAAATGATATGATAAAATGTGATAATGCTTATTGGGTAGATGGATTGAACTATAACTTGTTAAGTGTGGCACAACTAAATAATTTAGGTCACCGAGTTCCTTTTGAGAGAAAGTGAAAATCTTTGATGATGGAGGAAGACTAGTTGGAATTGGAGCACAATCAAGAGGTAATCCATTTTATTTTGATACTGATGAGTGTTCTTGCTTAATGATGAAAAATGAAGATGCTTGGTTGTGGCATAAAAGGTTATGCCATGTTGATAATATGATTAAGATCAACAAAAGGAAAAGAGTTAGAGGCCTACCTAACTTGTCAAAACCAGATCATATTATGTGTCATGAATGCCAGAAAGGTAAGATGACTAAATCTAGTTTCAAAAGTAAGGACTACTCAACAAAGAAGATACTTGAGTTGGTTCATACCGACCTATGTGTTCCTATGAGAACTCAGAGTTATTATGGCGATAAATAGTTTATTCTTTTTGTTGATGACTATATTAGATTGATGACTATTATGTTCTTAAAAGAAAAATGAGAAGCATTTAAGATGTTTAAGTGGTATAAGGCTAAGGTAGAAAAAGAGACTGGTAAGGAATTGAAATGCCTAAGATCTGATAGAGGAGGTGAATTTATCTCTGATGAATTTACAAATTTATGTAATGAGCATGGTATTAAAAGATAGGTCTCTACACCGAGGACACCTCAACAAAATGGGATTGTTGAAAGAAGTAAGAGGTCAATAGTTGACTATGCTAGGACATTGATGTTGCAAAAGAATGTTTCTTAGACATACTAGAGGGAAGTTGTCAGTACAATAGTTTATGTGCTTAACCAAGTGCAATTGAAGGACACCAACAAGACACCCTATGAGTTGTGGTTTGGACACAAACCTACTGTAAGTTATTTCAAAATTTTTGGAAGCAAATGTTTTATTTTGGAAGATGAGAGAAATGGAAAATTTGACTCAAAAGGTGATGAAGGGATATTTCTAGGATATTTGAGTAAAATAAAAGCATATAAATGTCTAAATAAAACTACCAATAAAATGATTGAAAGCACTAATGTCCGTGTTGATGAGTTTGATGAAAAAAACATAGAGGAAAGTATAAAGGAACTAGAAGACTATAGTAGATTCACTTACATTGAACAACCAGAGTATTTACTGAAGCCTTAGCCTGTGATAACCGGTCAGCAGGAAAATAACACCAAATAGTAGGAAAGAGAAACCAACAAGTAGAATGGCCATACCAAGCAAGAAAATGAACCCGAACAAGATGAACAGGAAAGGAGAGATAAGATACTAGCAAGTTTTGTCAGAAAAAACCATCCTAAATCAAAAATCATTGGAGACAAGCAAGCTGGCATGCAAACAAGGAGCAAAGTAAGACAAGGTACATGTCTAGTTTGTGATTATGAGCCAAAAAATGTAAAAGTTGCATTAGAGAATGATGAATGGGTTAATGCAATGAAGGAGGAAATAGAATAAATTGAGAAGAACAAAACCTAGACCTTAGTACCCTAACCTAAAGATAAGAATTTTATCGATACTAAGTGGATATTCAGGAACAAGTAGAATGAGAATGGAGAAGTGACAAGAAATAAAGATAGATTGGTATGTAAAGGATATGCATAGGAGGAAAGCATAGACTATGGTGAAACCTTTGCACCTGTTACTAGATTGGAAGGAGTCAAAATGCTACTTGCATAAGTTGCACACAAGAAATTCAAAGTATATTAAATGGATGTCAAGTCAGTGTTTCTGAATGGAATACTTGAAGAAGAAGTCTACATAGAACAACCTAAAGAGTTTGTTGATCTAGAAAAGAAAGATATGGTATGTAGACTATATAAAGCTTTATATGGTTTGAAGCAAGCACCAAGAGCCTGGTATGAGAGGCTACATACTTATTTGTTAAGTATAGGATTTGTAAGAACAAGTGAGAAGAGCAATCTGTATATGAAAGGAGATACTGATGATACAATTCTTATTGTTGAGATATTTGTGGATGATATCATATTTGGAGGTCAAGATCCAATATGTAAAGCCTTTTCTGATGATATGAGGAATGAATTTGAGATGTCTATGTTCAAAGAGATTAAGTTATTTCTAGGACTACAAGTGATTCAGTAGAGTGATGGGATATTCATCACACAGTCTAAATACATAAAAGAAGTATTGAAAACATTTGGCATGGAAGATGCTAAACTTGTGGGAACACCTATGGCTACTAGATGTAAATTGACTAAGGAAGATGAAACTAAAGAGGTGAACCAAACACTATACCAATCAATGATTGGTAAGCTAATGTATGTAGTTCATAGTAGACCAGACATAGCACATGTTGTGAGAATAGTTGCTAGATTTTTTGCTAATCCTAGACAATCACACATGATTGCTACTAAAAGAATCTTAAGATACCTGAAGAAAATAGAGGACTATGGATTATGGTATCCTAAGGCAAGTTTGAACTCAGATTCTATACCAACACTGATTGGGCTGGAAATGTGGATGGCAGAAAAAGCACCACCGGAGGAGCATTCTTCTTTGGTGAAAGACTTGTTACCTAGACAAGTAAGAAGCAGGCTTGCATTTATCATTCTATAGCCGAAGCAAAGTATATTGCTTCTATACAAACTATTCAAACATTGCATATATTAAACAAGTTTTGGAATTTATGAATGAGATAATCACTGAGATGGTGATTATATACTGTGATAACACCAATGCAATAAACATTTCAAAGAATCCAGTGATGCATTCTAAAACAAAGCATATATCAATAAAGTATCACTACTTGAGAGAACACGTACAGGAGAAGAAAGTTAAGCTAGATTTTGTTATATCAAAAGAACAACTTGTAGATATATTTACAAAAGATCTACCGAAGGACACATTTGAGTATTTGAGGACTAGACTTGGGGTCCGTCCCCTATCTACCAGTCACTAAGGTGATTCAGATGTTGCATCAGCCTAATCTTATCAGAAGATCATACATGTTGATGCAGCATAGTTCACACTTTGGATCATGTCTAAAGCTATGAAAGGTATTGGAATAGATTGGCATATCAGTATACAGAGATATAGAGTATGCATTGGACAGCAAAGAGTTACTTGGCTACTGAAGAGATGTTTGTTTATTTGTTTCTTTGGCATTGTTGTCAATGGGAGAGCTAAATAATATGAAACATATGAAACAATATGCACCGATGAGAACTATCTGAGGGAGAGACAAATTGAAGAAAGGGAGAGAACTGAAGATCAGTTACTGAGAACAGAAGCAGGAACCTGAGAGCTGAAAAGATCATATTTGCAGAATGTTAAAGCTACATATGTAATGTTGTTGAGTAATGTAGTGATTAAACATATTAAGTTAGGGAGAGCTTGTACATCATTTGTTCACAAAGTTGTAGAATACATGTTTGGTATGTGTATGGTATATTTCATATTTCTTGAGTTGCCATCAATGTCAAAGGGAGAGATTGATGAACTACAACTGATTTAGAACTTGATTGAAGAATTTGTGATTTAAGATCACTAAGCAGATTGATTAGATATGTAATATGATTAAATCAGTATTATTTTGTCATTGATGTCAACTAGTTTGACAGTACTTATCTTGTAAGTTACTATACCAAAACATCTGTAGAAAAGGAGTGAAAGAGATGAACAAAAATATCTACATGAGGAAGATGGATATGATAGATGAGGATAGAGAATACATTAAGTAACTTGTTGATGAGTCTATGACTTCATGTTATTGACTTGATTATGTTTCTGTAAGTACCTAAAATGTAATGTCTAAGAACACAAAGCTAAGCTAGCATTCAACAAACAAAGAAGATAAACACTTATGATTAGACCTACAAAATGAAGACCAACCAACAAAATGGAATGCAAACCTCAAACCAAAGAATTTTCAAGTTGTAGAAGATTTGTCCAAGGATTGAATGTGTGCTCAATGATTTATGCTTCAAGCTTCAATAGAGAAAATGACATGATAACTTTGCTTCAATGGTGGATGAAAATGAAGGAGGAGAGCTTCTCTTTTATAGAAAGATCGGTGAAATAGACGGTCAAGATTAAGGGGCAAAAGAGGAGTGAGAAATGATGGAGATGCATCCAAGGGAGAGCACATGGATTGTGATTTCTCAAATGCATAGCATTGTGACAAGTGTCACAATGGTGGATGTGGAGGATGTGGAGGTGATGTCATAAGTGTTTGACTTTGGGGTGGATTAGAATTTCTTTAATCTTGGATTATGATTGTGCACATGCTTAGGAGGTGATTAGGCTTGGTAAGTGGAGGATTAGGGAGATGTGATGGAGGAGAGAGAATGAGTAGAGGATTAAATTAGCTTAGCATGTATTATTAGCTAATAGGGGAGAATTAGAATTAAATATTTTATTTAATTCGAAGTGGGAGGAAAAGGGGATTTATGAATTAATTTATTTAGATAAATGTATCCATTTAAATTAATAGAGGAATAAAAATTTAATTAATTATCAGACTATAGGTTTGTCATTTTGATAATAAATTGGGCTATAGTTAATTAATTAAATTTATTAACTAGGGGATGACATAAATTAATTAAATAATATTTAATTAATAAAATGTCTTAGGAAAAGACTAAATAAAATTACTAAATAATTTAATCAAATTTAGGTGTCTACATTTTGCCCCTCTTCGACGTAGTGTTAAAATAACACTACTTCGAAGATGTTTTTAGCAATAAAAAGATGACACAAAGAATGGACTATGTAATAGAGTTGCCCTAGTTATGGGTCAGGATGGCTAGGCTAGGTGATGCCCCCTCGAGAGGATGACAGGGAAAGAAAAGCGGCCTAGGCAGTGACTCAAAAGGAAAAAGGGGTGAAAGACAAGAAAGGTTGCAGTAGGCTAAGAAGAGGCATGAAAGGGGAATAGAGAGGTGAAAAAGGCCATGATGAACAAAGATGGGAAGGATGGGAAGAAACAGGAGGAAAAAGGGGATCCGGGAGAAAAAATGGGGGTTAGGGAGGGCCTTTATAAGGGCCGAAGGGGTCAAAATCAATTCATTTGCACACCTAGAGCCTAGAAATTGACTATGGAGCTTTGATAAGAGAGGAAAAGATGGCACAGTGAGGGCAACTGACACACCAGATAGACATTGTGAGACATGTGGTGCGGAGTGGAGGGCCGGACTGACAAGTAGGATAAAAAAACTAAACTTTTGCTTACATTTTTGGCCCATTTAATGCATGTTGCAGCTTAGAAAAGAACATTCCCACAGAGTGTGCACCTAGCGGGAATGCTCTTGTCTTGGCGGGAATGCGTTCCTGTGAAACATGGGTGGGTGTCCAAAATCTAAGGGGTCAGAGGTTTTTCACGGGATCTCAAAAATCCTAGGAGGGGTTGCGGGACCATGGTCTCGCAAGAGTATCTTGCGGGATCGTGTTCTCGCGAGCTGGCAGTGGGATGCCAAAAAATGGTGTTCCCTCAAGGGATAGGGAAAAGAGATAAGCAGCACAGGAACATGTTCCTACATTGCTGGGGGTTTTGGCAGGAATGAGGGAAGGGTCACCTTGCGGCAACACAGGAACAAAGATATTTGCGGGAATGCGGGGAGAACCAAAGCTACGGGAATGTGGGGAAAATACTATTTAGGCTTAGCTAGAGCAAGAAACTGACATGCTGACTTGGCTTGGATGCAGTGGTCGGTGGATCAACTGACGAGTCGAGAGAGATGGATAGTAGTGCTGATTATCTCGAAGCAGTTCACTGCAGTGGACTGGGCTCACGTTGATGCATTGGGCATGGGATATCTAGCGCGGATGCCACACAGATGGATGTACATGGCACTGGTGATAGCACTGTGTGAGCCCTGACATTCAGAGACATGGACATTTCATCTGCCCACTAGGGAGATGACAATGACCTTGGAGGATGTATATTGCATCTTCTGGTTACTGGTGCGAGGGATACCGATGGTAGTAGGTGTGTACACACAGGTGCAGGTAGTGGCCCCACTACTAGGGCTAGGAGTAGTGTTGATCTTGTCACTTGGGCAACTAGCATTAGTACAGCATGCCATAGCAGCACCGGTAGGATGATGGGTCCATTACTATGTTTTGGGATTAGTGTCAGGGTATCTCTCCCCAGACACAGGTGGAAGGAGTGTCACACTATCACTGATTCCCACAATTGTGTAGATTATGGATGTAGGGGTAATGGTAGCATGGGGTACACTGATGTTGGCAGAGATGTACCATGACCTTCATTAAATAGTCTATCATGGAGCGGGGATGATGGGGAGGAGCTTTGGATTTGCTTCCCTCCTACAGGTTTGGGCTTGGGAGCACATAACAGTGTTGCGGCCCTTAGGCTGAGTGGATAGACAAGTAGAGGAGCCTGTAGCATATAGCTGGGGATACTTAGTGACTTATCACAAGAGCAGGGACACAGACTTTTGGTGGGAGATGCTAGATGGTCTTAGGGATGGGATTACATGGTGTCCATACCTTGGATAGGTGCCATGGGTTGAGGATGCGTGATAGCTTCCATACACTGTGATGCCCACACACCTTACATAGTGATGGGATTATATCATGGAGCAGTACAGACCAAACATGACATCTCGTCAGTTCAGATTCAAGCAGGATGTGCCAGATGGGGAGTGATGGTACTAGTGGGTTACCCACGAGAGGATATCTGAGTTTGGGCCACCAATGGATAGAGGAGGGTTGTTGGCTTCCTATTAGGTCATGCAACCATTTGTCTAGGATTGGGCTGGAGGGTTGGAGGATCTAGGGACCACACCAGCGTATGATGCCTAGTTCTAGCCACCTAGGGCAGTGGGTAGATCTAGACTACCAAATGGTGAGGGAGGGGCACCAGCCATATATAGGGGCTGGAGAGGAGGGGGAGAGGAGGAGGGGGAGATAGGGTGAGGATTGGAGGGAGGGACAAAGGAGGGAGAGGATGATATGGGGATGGGGACATAGGAGGGAGAGGAGGAGATGGGGATGGGGATGGAGATGGGATGGAGGTGGAGGTGGAGGTGGATGGGGGGGAGGGGATGCGCTATAGATACCGATAGGTCCACCACCACCAATATCACCACCATAGGTAGGGCCACCACCATTGGTAGGATTTGGATCATCGAGGGGTGGGGAGGATGATGCAACAACATGTTTAGCCTCACTGCAGGCCACACAAGATACCACTATGCAGATGCTCCGAGATGCATAGGTGGAGTGAGATGCTCTGAGAGAGGAGAGGTATGGGCTACTAGGGGAGAGGGATGGGCTGAGGATAGAGAGGGATAGCCTAATTTCTCACTTAGTACAATCCATACAGGAGGGACTGATGATAGTGGATGAGAGGAAGCATTTGAGGAGGGAGAGGGATGCCTTGATTGTAGAGAGAGATGGTCTATGGGTGGAGAGGGATGGGCTACAATCAAAGTGAGACTGGCTACTAGGAGAGAGGGATACCACTACATGGGGATCTCACGAGTGGTTAGGAGAGGTATCTCACCTCCAACAATAGCTAGTGTGTTTGGGAGAGCAGATTGGTTTCTATCGGGGGTTATACCTTGCAGCTGTGCCACCTAAGTGAGTACAGCATTACAAGGATCTAAGTAGGCCATTACTGATAGGTTTAGGCTTGAGTGGTATTAGGAGGACAAGGTCTAGTGGGAGTCATAGATTAGGTACTAGTGGGAGCCATAGGGCTGGCTTGAGCAGCCATCGGTCAGGCCACACACAGAGTTAGCAACACTCGGCCGACGGTTCGGTACAGATGGTGGAGGCAAAGGGATTGGATATAGGTGTAGGGATGGACATAGATACAGGGGCTATTATGATATCTAGAGAGGTGTGGGTTATAGAGATACAGGATATAGGGATATAGGGCACAATGAGTTGGCCACCCATCCTATAGGTACCGCCAGAGGCAAACCCATTAGCTTGGGATTTTGATATGTAGCCTCCCTCAGGAGAGGCAGATAGGCAATGATATGCTATAGTTTTGATTGTGTATGATTCATTTATTGGTGGAGGGCATAGTCCTGACTGTATAGTTATATCTATACTAGTGGTATTATCACGGACTCAGACAGACATGGATCTTTTCATGCTTTTGGGTTGGGATATGTACCTTATTTTTTGTGCGATGAGTTTTTGATATATATATATGATAAGCAGGGGGGATATGATGTGCAATGTATGAATGGATGGATGCATATGATGTACTGACATGGGTGATACAGGATGTGATGTGATTTCTATATGCTGTGAGACTGACACATGTGTGATGTAGGATGTGATGTGATTTCAATATGATGTGCTTTATGAGATGTTTATATGATATGTATGTACTAATGGTTTGTGGATGCAACATGTGATGTAAAATGTTGTTAATATGTGATGCATGTATATTATGATGAAATGCATATGTGTATGGATATGTAACATGTGTTAACAATGCAAGAGAATTAAATGAACCTAATGAATCTAGGATAACTTAATAAGAAATGGACCTAAAATGAACTCTTAACTATGCAAGATGAATTTACAATGAGATGAATGCTCCTAAGAATGAATTGTAACTATGCAAGATTAAAATGAATCTAAAATAAGGTGAAATGAGATGATAAATGAGATGAATGCACCTAAGAATGAATCCTAACAATGAAAGATTAAATTGAATCTAAAATGAGGTAAAATGAGATGATAAATGAGATGAATGCACCTAAGAATGAATCCTAACAATGCAAGATTAAAATGAATCTAAAATGAGGTGAAATGAGATGAATGCACCTAAGAATGAATCCTAACAATGCAAGATTAAAATGATATGAAATGATATGACATGAGATGATAAAATGCAAACTAGGATGGGAATGGGAAATGAAATGCATGCATGTGAGGTAGGTGAATGAGAGAGTCTGAATGTAGATGAGGTGTATGGAAATGGCACAACATATCACTGCCTGACTGCACCCTCACTGAGAGAGGGAGGGGGATGGGGGGATATATATATATGCACAATCACAATCCAATAATCAAGAATGTGGGGAAGATGAATGAAAAATGGGGGGGACAAGAGAGATGTGAGAGAGAAGCTCTGGGAGGATGTAATTTTTGTTATTAGTTTTGGGGTGATGCTTTCAGACTAGATAGGGGTGATGGGATCTTTGGTTGGATGTTTGGATAGGAGGGAGGATGTTTCATGAAGCTTGAACATGAGATGTTCCAAGGGAACACCACCATGTAGTTTTGAGCACTTATTTTGATATAGCAACAGAAGAGATGAACCATAGTTACTAGGAACATGAGGTCGTGTCACAAGCATTGCATAGGACTGATGCAAAAAAGACACGCAAGGATTGCCCTAGCATCACACATACATCCTGAAGGACACATGGTGGGAACGATGCAAGGGAACCCATAGACAAACAACATTTCCCAAGTGCACCAAGTAACCCAAAAGATCACAAGTGAAACATGCAAGGGTCATGTCCTACTGACTCACAGGTAGAAGCCACAATATCACAAAAGACCATGCCCCAGAATAACACCTTTGGTTGCAACACACCCTGATATAAATGATAATGGTGGCCTTAATGGGAGTAGTCAACTAAGATCACAAAATCAACTGAAAAGATAGAACAAGCAAACTAAAAATAATGTGATAAGACCAAAAGATGTCCTTTGCCAAATGAGATCGACTGACTATGGATGTTGAGATTAGGTCAGACATGGAGGAAGGATGCATCCTACAAGAACTTGGTTGATGGGTACTGACTGCATTGGACATATTACTGGCCAAACAAACAACTTTCAAAGAATCACAGTGATGCAGGATACTTGCTAAGGGAACATTGCTAATATTGAGATCATTTGGGTCATGTTCTCTGCAGTCAAACGGTACTACTGGGAAGGACCAAAATGATATGTATAAGGTGGGGATACTATATGCAGCGAGTATGTACATCATTGCAGGAAGTGGGATAGCGAATCTCGTGTGCGGCCACAATGGGGATGACACCTTGGGAACAAGGGATGGGTGAATCAGAAATGAAAAGTGGCAAATGGATGGGGGGGTGGGATTTTGATAGATAATGATACAGTCCACTAAGTATGGTGCTTGTTTACCAAGTTTTCACCAACATACATTCCCAAGGTGCTTGAATTGCCAAGTTTTCACCATTGGATGGTATTTTTCTCTTTACTTTTTTCCACTTTTTTTATTTTTTTGATTCATCGAGGCACTTGTTGACCAGGTTTTCACCAGAATGATGCTTTTTTTAAGGAAGTTTTATAATTTTTAGGATTTTTTCAAGATCATATTTGATTTTTAGGATTTTTTTCAAGATCATATTTGATTTTTAGGATTTTTTCAGGATCATATTTGATTTTTACAATTTTTTACAGGATCATATTTGATTTTTAGGATTTTTTCAGATCATATTTGATGGGTCAAGCATAGAACCACTTTAGATGTATGATATTAATAGGATCAAGAAGAGGCTCCCCTTTAGGTGTAGACAACTGATAAGCACTAGAACTGAAGCAAGCTATCACCACGTGTGGACCTAACTAGGTGGGCTCAAACTTTTCTTTCTTTTCACAGTTTGATTGTACTTTCTGGTCCTCTTTCAAGACTAGGTCTCCCACTTGGAACTATCAAGGGTGTAGCTTTTTATTGAAGCTCCTCTTGAGACAATTTTGGTACATGATCTAGTGATCGTAGGCCCATTGCCTCATTTCATATGACAAGTCCAGCTGTGTCAGGTGTGCCACGTGGTAGTCTTCAGTTGTGATATAGTTCTTCATGGACATGTGAAGTGAAGGGATTTTGACCTTAATTGGTAGGATAGCTTCAACACCATATACTAGGGAGTATGAGGTGGTGCCTATGGGAGTATAGAATGAGGTGTGATAGGCCCAGAGGGAAGGATTGATTTGCAAATGCTAGTCATGACCAGAATCATTGACAACTTTCTATAGGATTTTGAGGATAGTTTTGTTAGTTGCCTCAGCCTGGTCATTCCCTTGTGGAAAGTATGGGCTAGAAAAGCATTGGTGGATGTGGAATCAGTAACAGAGCTCTATAACATGCTATTTTTCAAATGGAGAGTCATGATCTTTGAAGATGATGGATGGAATGCCAAAATGACAAATGATGTGGTAGAGGATGAATTTGGAGATCTGGACACTAGTAGTTAAGTTGAGCGGAATTGCTTCTACCCACTTTGTAAAGTAATCAATGGTTGTAATGATATACTTGTGTCCGTCAGAAGAATGAGGGTGGATCATGCCAACAAGGTCAAAAACCCAACATGAGAAAGGCCACGGAAGTGCAATGGGTTGTAAGTCCTATGTGGGTGCATGGATCAAATTGGCATGTTGTTGGCACTATAGGCACTTCTTCATGAACTCGCAAACATCATGCTCCATGGTTGGCCAATAATACCCAACTCTAAGCAATTTCTTTGCAAGGATGATATCACTCATGTGAGCACCACAAATACCAGTGTGAACCTCTTGTAAAGCCACGATGGCCTCATTCGAGTCTAGACATTGGGAGAGGATATTATTATACCCATGACGATATAGGGTGTTGGCTACAAGAGTGTAGTGGCATGGTCTGTGAATAAGGTTCTAGCGTTGGGTGTTTGTGAGGTGAGGAGATATGATACCATTCTTTAGATAAGTGTGAATGTCATGGTACCATGGGGACTAGGGACCAACCATGACGCATACCATATTAGTGTCAGCGTTCTCGTAAGTGGGTGTGTGTAGCTACTATTCTAAAAACTCATATTGTGTAGCATCACAAGGGATTTCCAATAGTGAGCCAATGGTGGCCATAGCATCTGCTACCTTAGTCTGAAGTCTTGGAACTTGTGTGAATTGTATGCTAATAAAATGTTCTTTGAGTTTATCTACAAGCTCTTTGTAGGGTAATAGCTTGTCGTCCTTTATTTGGTATCCATCGAGGACCTGCTTGATGATCAATTGGGAATCTTTGAAGACTTGTAGTTCCGTGATATTCTAGTGAATGGTAGTTTTAAGACCTGCCATGAGGGCTTCATAGTCTGAGATGTTGTTTGTACACATGAATCCTAGCTTGAAGGATTTTGGGATGTAGTCTCCTTGAGGGGTCACAAATAGTATGCCTGCCCCTGATCCATGTGATGTATATGAGCCATCAAAATATAATTTCCACTGGGGTTGTTCTTCAATGATACAAAGATGCTCATCTAGGAACTCCATTTCAAGAGGGTATGCATCGACTAAGGGAGCTTCTGCAAGCTAATCATCAATAACTTGTCCCTTGATGGCTTTTCAGTCAACATATTGGATGTCGAATTCACTAAGAAGCATAACCCATTTTTCCATTTTCCCTGTAAGTGTGGCCTTTGATAGCAAGTATTTGAGTAGGTCAACCTTGGAGATTAAATTTACTGTGTGAATGAGCATATAGTGGAAAAGTTTTTGAGTGGCAAAAACCACTGCCAAGTAGGCTTTTTCCATTGGAGAATAGTTGAGCTCATAGCCAACTAGTGTATGACTGATGTAATAAATAGCCTGCTCCTTTCCGTCATTGTTAAGTTGTGCTAAGAGTGCCCCCAGCGCTATAGTAGTTGCAAATATGTACAAAATGAGGGACCTTCCTAGCATTGGTGGAACAAGAATAGGTCCATTCAGTAGATATTCCTTTAGTTTTTTGAAGCTACTCTGACAGATGGGATCCCACTTGAAGGAGGTATCCTTTAGTAAAAGATGTGTGAATGGCTGACACTTATCTACAAGTTGGGAGATGAATCCTCGAACTTACTGCAACTTTCCTTGTAAGCTTCTTAACTATTTGAGCATTCTAGGAGGAGGCATTTCCATGATGGCCTTCACCTTTTTGGGATCAATCTCTATGCCACACCTAGACACAATGAACCCTAGAAGTTTTCTAGATGTCACACCAAATACACATTTCTTTGGATTCAATTTCAAGCCATACTTGTACAGGTGATCAAACACATCTTCGAGGACATCAAGGTGTTCACGGCATGTTCTAGATTTTGCTAGAATGTCATCGACATAGTCCTTGAGGATCTTATGAATCATGCCATGAAAAATTATGGTCATCACTCTTTGGTAGGTAGCTCCCACATTTTTGAGCCCAAACAACATCATATTATAGAAAAATGTGCCCCATGGTGTGGTGAAAGCAGTTTTGTGCTAGTTTTCTTCTACGATCCTGATTTGATTATACCTTGAGAAGCTATCCATTATTCACAACATCTCATGTCTGGTAGTGAGGTCTACGATCATGTCTATGTTGGGAAGTGGAAAATCATCTTTTGTACATGCCTTGTTGAGATCTCGAAAGTCAGTACAAATTCTTATGTCGCCTGAGGGTTTGACAACAGGTACCATGTTGGAGATCCAATCTGAATAATCAATGGCTCTGATGATCTTAGCCTGAAGGAGCTTCTCTAGCTCTGCTTTAACCAACAAAGCAACTTTTGGATGCATTCTCCTTAACTTTTTCTTGACTGGTTTGGCATCGGGATTTACTGCCAGATGATGAACAACGAGATCAGGATCAAGTCTGGGCATATGGGCATATGACCATGCAAAATTTCCTATTGATTCCTGAAGGAGGGCCTCTAGGGCTATCTCTTCTGCTTCACTTAGATTTGTTGTGATGTATGTGAGCTAAGGGATTTCCTCTATTCCTAGATTTATTGGCTTTGTCTCTTCAATGACTATGGATGATTGTTTTGACCGATAATCTTGGATAGGAGGAAGAGGCAAGTCTCCATCTTCCAACACCTCAAAGAGGTTTTCACTATCGGATACACCCTTTATTTTTACTATTTTTGAATTAGGATGTGCCCCAAAGGGATTTTCACATGAGGATTCTTTATTTTCTTTTTTGTTTTTATTTTTGTAGCTAGAGACTTCCTCTTCCCCAAAGTACCCCTTTGGGTTGAGCTGATATACTTCGGTTGATTCCTGCCCCCATTCTGATTGCTGATCTGTGGCACCCATGAATCTTAAGAGCACTTCCTCACTTTAGAACTCATCGATATGTACTACACTCAGTTGGTCCCAGTCTATGAGGTCAGGATGAATGAGGGGGAGGTCGATGAGGTTGATGGTGAGTTGGAAAAGGATAGAATTACCCAGGAAGGTTTCATCGTCAAAGATATCATTGTAGGACCATTTTTATTCCTCTTCTAGAACATCTTCAACTTCCATGAGTTCATCTTGGATTCTCAAAAGGGTTACATTGGGCAAATTGGTGCCCCTAGTCATGGCGTCAGGTCCTTGTATGTACAGGTGAGGGGGATCAAAGTTGAGGCCTCGAGTCTCTGAATTTTTCTAGGCTTCCATAGGATCTTTTATTCCAACCTCGTTAGGTCTAAGACCTCCACCTTAGTAGTTCCATTGTTCAGTTTCCCATTTGTGTGGTATGGGGTATTTGCATTTAAAGTATCCAAGGACCTTAGTATCTAGAGGTGGAGGATCTTTATATAGCCATTGGCTGATATCTAGGGCCAACTCTTGACCATTCAGGATTCCATTGGAAATAAAAGAAGATGTCCCCATGGTCTTTATTTTGGGACCCTCCTAAGGAGCCTTGGTTTGGTGGGAGGGTCATCCTTGTGTATGTGGATCCAAGGGAAGAGCCCCTACTATAAAAGCATCAGTGAGATTGTATTCTCTGTAGCCTTTGTTGTTGATCTTGATAGAGGAAAAGGTGGAGGTGAGGGTTGTTTTTGGATCATAGTGGGATCAGGAAGAGCTGGTGACAGATGTGCCAATGTCAATTCTGGGGTAGTGAGTAGAGTGGGGAAATGAGGCTTCGATCGCATGGTAGTATACAAAAGGTTGGGGATCAACATGGATGATGATCTTAGTGCCTTGGTAAGGAAATTTGATGCACTGATGGTAGGTGGAAGGGACTGCTTGGATGGAGTGGATCCATGGATGACCCAAGCGGATATTGTAAGGGAGATCAAGATCAACAACATGGCATATAGTGTCTTGGATGATAGCACTAATTTTGATTGGCAATAGAATGGTACCTTCAGAGGTACACTCTAGGTTATCATAAGCCTTAATGGTGATCACCTCATGGGATATGTCTACTTCTGTGAGGCCAATCTACTGAACAAACTTTAATGCACAAAGGTTGAGGGCCGAACCATTATCTATCATGACCCATTTGATGGCAAAGTCATTGATCATGATGGCAATGCCGAGTGGGAGATTATGATCTAGTTCAATGGATGGCATGTCAGATGGCTGAAAAGAGAGAGTGGATGGTGTGGATAGGTGCCCCACAAGGCTCTTGAATTGGATGGCATTGATGTCTGCAAGGACGTGGGCCTCTTGGAGGGCTTTGTTGAGGACTTCTTGGTGGAGGGGTGATGTGCGAAGGAGATCGAGGATGGAGATTTGCGCTTGTGTGTTCCCAAGGTGTTCCAGGAGGTTATATTATGCATTGGGGATGGTGGTAGCATTGGCACTGGCTATAGATATCTGACCTCTTTGGGTAGTAATAGCACATTGATTGTCAGCACCTTTGACATGGATCACATGCACAATAGGCTCAACCTGAGAGATACAACCAACAAATTTATTGTAGTTTATGTAGGCAATGGTATAATCTTTTCCATCACCATGGTCACCTTGTTTACCCTTATCTTGGCTGGTGGGAGGGGTAGCATTAACTTGAGTTTTCCCAGTATTGTGTTTAGGAAACACATTTTGGTAGATTTGTAGGTTGGCATTGGGTGATGCTTGGGTAGGAGTATCGACTGTGATCTCCTTTTTATCTATAAGATCTTGGACATAGCTCTTGAGCTTCATGCACTTAGCAGTAGCATGTCCCTTAACATGGTGATATTCATAGTATTCATTGTCCTTGTACCAGGCTGGCTTGGGTGTTGAATCATCAAAGGCTTGGCTTTGCGGATACACAACTAGGTTGGTGCTCACCATCTTGCAAAAAATGGCATCCAAGGGTTCTCCAAGGGGTGTGAAGATGCACATTGGGTCATTTTAAACATGAGGCTTATTTCATCCTTGGGTAACAAATATAGCATTGGTTTGATTCATAGGAGGCTGACAGGGTGGTTGTTGGTAGGTAGGTGCTTGCTATTAGTATACAAGTGCTGGTTGCTGATACATGGGTGTTTATTGTTGATATGCTAGAGGAGTGGGATTAGGACCTACAACCACAACTTGGACATTCCTAGTGTCTGTGGCTCCATCAATGACCACATTCTTATTCTTGTTCCAATATCGAGAACGGTCATTGTTTGGTCTATCCTGGGAGCTTTCTTTATAGTGTTTGATGCTACCATCATCCAAAAGAGCTCACTCAATATCCATGCCTTTCCCTTTAATGTCTTGGTAGGTCTGAATGTAGTTCATTTTCATAGAATGGGATAGCTTCGAATGCAAATTATCAATGAATATCTTGGCAAGGTGTTTTTTGGGCGGTTGGTATGACAATCTTATGGTGAGATTTTGCCATCATTGTAAGTAGTCGGCCAAAGTTTCACCTCCCTTCTGTTTGGTATTGCACAAGTCCAATAGGGTGAGCTCATTCTCAATGTTGTGTGCATATTGGGCGACAAATTTTTCTGAAAGCTCTAGAAATGTGGAAACAGACCCATAAGGTATTTTGTAGAACCATTCAAGGGCGGGCCCTCCTTAGCTCTTGGGGAAGAGTCGCATGAGAAATATGTCATTAAATGCCACCTCCTAGCATGCCATGTAGAATTATTTGACATGGTTAACTGTATCACCCTTCCCTCGATACTTGTCAAACTTTAGTGTTTCGAAATGTTTAGGGAAGGGGATTGTTGTGATTGATCTATCAAATGGATATGGACAAACCTCCTTGAACTTGAATGTCTTAGTCTCAGTACTAATCTTAAGCTCTTTGATGGCATTTCTCATTTCTTCCCATTCTGACTTGGTAGGTGTTGGAGCGGGTACTCCTAGTGAGAATAGGTCAGATGGCGAGGGTGAAAAGGGTGGATATGGTGAGCAAGGGAATGGGGATTGCCCAGTTGAAAAGGCCATCTAGAAGGGGTTTTGGCTAACTTTCTAAGTGATGTATTACTGGTGCAAGGTGGGTGTGTGTTGCAACAAGGCTTGTTGTTGCGAGATGAGGGGATTAGCTTGTGGAGTCGGGAAGTATTGCTACTACTTGGGAGGTTGGTAGAATGGTTGTGGTTGGGATTGGTGATGAGCTTGACCAATATAAGATGGGTGCATACCCACATTGCTGAGAGTGGGAATAGTGGCCTAGGTGTGCACTATAGGTGGTTGCATATGGGAGTTAATGGGATGGGTAGCACCAAGTTGCTGTGATTGTGGAAGTTTGGTTTGTTGAGCGGTGGATGGCATAGACAAATAGTTGGTAAATGCAGGTGGAGGTGCCGCTTGTGGAAAGGTTTTTTGCTGATGAGCCTTTTGGTAAAGTTGGCCATGTGTGGGTATGCCCATGGCATTCATTTGTGCCTAGCCAAGGCTCCAGGTAGTATTGACTCCTGATAGGGTTTGTGATGTAGAATTGGCCACAAACATGGGGACTGGTATGGGAGTTTGCTATGCTGGTGGAGGATTATGGGATGACATATGTGGCATTCCTATTGTAAAGGTGACTTGCTAAGTCTACGCACTAGTAGTAAATGTGAGAGGCACTTGTGAGGAGTGAGATTGTGGGGTGGATGTAGGTGGAGTGATTTGTGAGATTCCTTGCGAACAAGGTATTGATTTAGTAGGAGGTGGCATTACTTGATTAGAGGCTTGGGTGAATGCTTGCACTTGAGTGACTATCTATGAAGAGGCAGGGGGTAGTGGGCCCATGATGGAAAGTGGTGTGCTTGCAAGGATCACCCTAGTAGGTTGCAAGAAATGTGGGATAGGTGATGCTATATGGGATACTTGCATGGTTGGATCATGGACTTTCTAGATGACAAATGAATCAACATTGGCAGAGATGTGAAAGGGGTTTGTGGGGTCAAAAGAGCATAACTGAGGTGGGATGGGAGTACCCTCCTGCACATAGTTTTCCAATATGGCGAGATGATTTTATGCGATGATTGCACTGACCATTTACACATGTCCTAGGAGGCACATGAAAGCCTCCATGGAGTTAGTAGTGGGTGTCTCACTGGGATCTTCCCACACATTCAGAACTATTGTTGTCAAAGGGTCATACATCACCATTTCGCCTGTGGAATCATTTGGGTCTGCCGAAGTAGTGGCCTGGTTGGAATCCATCCCTTTTCTTTTCTTTGATCATGTTGTAGTAGGCATGAAAATGCAATGTCCTAAGATGAGGGAAAATGAAGATGTATTAGAATGATGCTAAGGGTGGGGATTTGGATTTTGAGATGAACTAAGTGATGATCTAAATGTAGGATTCTTAGTGATATGCTATTTGGAAAGGGATCGAGATGGGTTACCTTTCCTGATGGGGGGATCAAAATGCATGGATTTTTGTCCTCGAATAGACTTGTCATCTTCAGATGATGGGATCCTTACTAGTGTGGGCCAATCTCTGGATCAAGATGATGAGGTCCATAAAAGAAAGTACTAGCTACCCTAGACAATGCTTAGTTGAATGGGTGAAGCTTCAAGATTTTGATTTGTGTAAAAAAGGTTAGGACAACTCAAGGTGAGTTCTTGGATATGATATGGATCTCGGATAGTGACTTGGGATAATGATGCTAAATGATGCTTTAAAAGGGGATGACGAAAATGCACCTATTGGATTACCTAAGATGGGGGGATGCTGTGACAATTTTCATAGTTTTGAAAGGGGAGGGGATTGTGCCAACTAGTCTTCACTATCTAATCTAACAAAGCGGTGATCAACTTGGATCTAAAAGGAAAACTACTTAACCCTTGCATTGTATTGTATGTTATCCAATCGGGTTTGATACTTTTCTTCTTCGTGGGCTACAGTCACAATATGTTGACAATCTTTAAGTTTTCTTTCTACAACTTTATTTTCCTAATATGCACACAGGATGGGTAACTTGGCTTTCTTATGCTTCATAGTTTGGGTCATAGGTCAATAAAAGTAACTATTCATAGGATTGGATCAAACTAGGAAGTGACTGTGGTAAGTATACCTTGGCTTGGTTTTGAACAAAACTTGAATTCACTTTCAGGATAATGTCTTGACAAACAGTCCTCACAAGAGACAAAGCAATCTTGGAGGATACAGGTAGATGATCTCTTTTGGCAAAAGAACTTTGTAATTTCTATAATTGTGTATGTTCAACAGATGTTTTTACTAGGTAAGGTCACTTTTGAGGACACATACAAACACTTTCTACCTACAAGACAGGCTAGTATCACAACCTTTTCCCATAGTTTGATATCCCAAAAGAGGAATACATATGGTGAGTAATCTTAAGGTGACCCAAGAAACCACTTGGGTTGGTCCTTGCACAAAGATTATGATACCTTCAGGAGTAGATTGGGTAGGTTTCTAATTAATGGCTTCTAGTAAGGTCCATGGCATCCCCCCAATCAGTTTGTATGCACGTGACTCACTTAAGAGCCTAGTTGACCATGCCAAAATCATAGGGATATTCACCTACCTTGGGATACCATCAACATGCCTCACCTAAGCTTGCAGGGATAAGGTGAGAGTTTGGTAGGCACCTTGTTTATATACTAGCCGGGGTATTACTGGTTTGAGGTCATTCTCTAAAGAGGAAGCACTTCTCTCTAGATAGGCCTTGCTAGAAGTGTTGTCAATTGAACTTGATCTCTTTTCACCCAAGATCTATGAAGGCAAGTGGAGAGGATACGGATACAAGCAGATTGCTTCCATGTTACTTACTTTAACAAGGTTTATGCAAAATTGAAAAGCTCTAAGGAAGTGTTGAAAAACACTCCTTCAAACACACCAAGAAGTATTCATTCCAAATTGAACCTATTAAGACTAAGTGATTTTCTATTCTATAACATCAAACACTCGTGTTTAGTGTGCAAGGTTCTTTGTTTTGAAATGTAAATGACAATGCTTAAAAAATAGAGATTTGATTTGCAAAAACAAGAAAATTTTTACTCCCTTTAGCATTCAAGATAGTGTTTGATCAATTTTTAAGCACCAAAAGAAGTGCTCATCGCATTGATTCTTTATCCCTTAAGCATTCAAGATTGAGTAAGTTGATTTTAAGCACCAAAAAGAAGTGCGATGTTCTCCTTGTTCAATTTTAACCTTTGTTCATTTTAAACCCAAATCAAAAACATGAGGTGTTTTTTGGCATACACTATTCTTTTTAATGCACCAAAAATAAAATGAGTTAATTCTATTTTAAAATATTAACCCGCATTCCCAAAAAAACCTACAATCTTGCAGCAAAAAAATAGCATTCCCGCATGTTGGCATTAAGCAGAATTGCCACTAGTGACAACACTTATTTGCATTCTGGGTGCAAACCGAGCAAACAGTGCAAACTGAGCAAACAGTGCAAACCGAGCAGACAGTGCAAACCGAGAAAATAGTGCAAACTGAGCAGACAGTGCAAATTGAGCAAACAGTGCAAACCGAGCAAACAGTGCAAACCGAGCAAACAGTGCAAACCGAGCAGACAGTGCAAACTGAGCAGACAGTGCAAACCAAGGAAGTTAGTACAAACCGAACAGGACAATGTAAACCGAGTAACATCATGTCTACCGAGTCACCAGTATTTACCGAGTTCAAAACCTACCGAGTGATCAGTATGAACCGTGCCTTCACTTCTACCGAGTGCATGACGATGCCGAGTAATGCAGTGGACGCCGAGTATCAAAAAGTCACCGAGTCAGTTTGCAGGAACTGTGTAATCATACTTGGGCCGACTTAGTAGCTCTTATGTTTATTTGTCAAGCCGACTGTGTAATTATAATTGTAATTAATTGTTTAAGACTTGTATATAAACAATGTTGTAAAAATGTAAAGATGTATGAATGAAAAAGAATATATGTGAAAAAGAAAGGCAGAGATAAGCGAATTACAGAAGGCTTCAGAAGTATAAGGATCAGCAAAGACAAATTCATCACAGAAGGTGATCAGTACATCAGCGAATCTCAATCAGCAATCCAGTTGCAAAGCATGAGATCTACTGTTTCATTCTAACAGGTGAATCAGTACTAAATCCTTTAACCGGGTAGACTTAACAGTCTTTGTAAAATCTCTTTACCGAGTGCATACTTCATTGTATGTTTTGTAAATCCTTTAACAGGGTGGAGTTAGCAATCCTTATTGCTCCTAACAGGGCAGATCATCAGAAGTGATCAAATTGTAAGCCTTAACCGGCCAACTTTATTCTGTAGTATTAAAGCTTTGTGGGTTTCATCCCCACCCCAGTTTTACTTTCTTTTGGAAGGTTTCTGGGTAACCAAATCTATGTGTCATTATTGTAAATGCTTTTAAGTTTCATGCTTTCTGTATGCAAAGGTTAAAAGTAAATTACATATTGAAATTGTAACAAAATTTGGAGTTACTGATTCACCCCTCCCCTCTCAGTAACTCGGTTAATTCCTGAATATTTCCAACAATTGGTATCAGAGCATCATTGGTTCTTAAGATAAAGCTTAACTAGCTTGAGCAAAGATCCAGGATAATGGAGGTATTCAAACTGAACAAGGTGATTGAAAATTAAAAGCTAGATCTGGAAATGGCCATAGCTAAACTCAAAGAAGCAAAAGAACATCTTTCCCAATCCCTAAGAAGAAGGAAGGAACTTGCAAATCAGATGAATGATTAGAATTACATTGAAGAAAAGATTGAAGATCTTTTTCCCTCAAATAACTCAGATGAAGCAAACAATGTTGTCAAAGAACTCCTAGAAAAGAATGGGTCTCTGCAGGAAGAAGTGAGAAAATTGAAAAGAGAACAAGAACTACACTCTACAAGATTTTGTGAGATCTTGGAACAAAGAAACAAGTTGAAAGATGAATTAGATGGAAGAAACATTGAAGTCCAAAATAAAACCCTTCAGCTAGAAAACCTAATTGATCAGATCTCTCATACAAATGAGGAAATTCTGAATCTAAGATTAGAAATAGAAAGCACAAGAGAAGAACTAAGATCTGAAAAGGAAATCAATCTAAGATTGGTGGATGACCTAAATGCTGAAAAACAAATCAATGAAGGAATGCTGAAAAGCCAAGAAGACTTGAATCAACTGTATGAGCGAAATCTTCATAGGCAAAAAGGAAAAACAGGACTTGGATACAAAGGAGAAGGCGAATCTTCTAAGCAAGGTACTCAAAGAAATCAAAAACCTACTTGTAATCATTGTGGTAAAATTAGGCATACTTCAAATAAATGTTGGAATAATGAAAAAGCAGAATTCAATGGAAAATGCTACAACTGCAATCAACCTGGTCACAAAGCAAATGAATGCAGGGAAAAACCTAGATTTAGAGGTAATTGTCACAAGTGCAACAAACAAGGTCACAAGGCATCCGAGTGCAGATCCAAGACACTTAATCCAGCAGAACAAATTATGAAAGCAATGTTTGGATGGGACTACAACACCTGGTGTAGATGTCATTACTATGGAGAATATGGACACATTGGCATGAATTGCATAAAACATCATCTAAGGAAAAGAGATACTACTGTAAGATGTTTCAAATGCACTAAACTCGGTCACATAGCCAGAAACTGCATGAATGCTAGTGAAGTTGAAGATGGAAAGAAGAATGAAGCAACTAAGGTCAGGAAACAGGTGAGACAAAAATGGATTCCTAAAGCTACCGAGCAATCCACTCCAAGTAATGGAATGGATGGCTCTACCGACTCAAACTAAATTTTCAAGAAAGCACTGGAACTGTATTCTCATAGACCAATCTCAAGCAGTTCTAGAACCGAATTAAAAAAAAGATCTAAATCAGCATGCAAGATGTAGTAAGATCACAGGGAGGTCGGTATCAGTCTTTACCAAGCAAGGTCGATACCCGTCTTCACCGAGAAAGGTCGGTACCCGTCTTTACCAAGCGAGGTCGGAGCATTATGAATTCCCGAGTTCACCGAGTTGCGAAGTCTTTACCGAGCAATTAATTCTTAGTGGGTGACAGTCTGTTAGAATTCATACCCTAATTTGAAATGAGCATTAATGACAGAGTTGTAAACAAAAAGGCAAGTAATCGAACTCATTCTTCACCGTGAATCTTTAGCACTTTGAGAGCAGAAAATTTCAAGAGCAACCCAGCGATTCAATACTTTTGCGAAAAGGAATTTTCTGTGAGCTACCATGGCATCATCCAGCACTTCAGCGAAGAAAGGATCTGATATGTTAGTCCAAGGAGAATGGAAAGCACCAGATTTCAAGATCGTTCCCGCAATTGCAGCAGCCCTAGATCCGAACGGAGCTCAATCTCAGATTCCTCCTAAGGTACTGCTTATTAACGATATCCGCAATCATTTTAACTGTTCAATTCATGATATGGGGAACCTAGAACTAGATATTGTGCATGAGGAACTATGTGTGGATGGTATTCTGAAACCCGAGCACAAACATCTGGAAGATAAAGGTTTAGTTCACATTGCACATCTACCTCGAAACTTTTGAGATAAATGGGTTAGGTACATTCTCAGCCGAGTACATGATGGCAAGATTTGGCTTGAGCAACCTATTGAGATTACAAAGAAGATGATTCATCGAGTCACTGGTCTTCCCATGTTGAACAAAGCTAAAACTACCAAAACCCTAGGTCGGACGGAACTAGAGAAGAAAACCCTAGCCGAGTGGGACGTTAGAGGCATGAAAGTTAGCAGCATTACCAACGCTGAACTGAAGTTTGGTACACACATCATTGCCCATAAGATTTACAGTTCTAGTCGACAGAACAGTGTCTCCTATGAAGCTATTGACCTAGCATACAAAGTGGTCAAGAACAACTTAACATTTGACCTAGCAGACTTATTGTTAAAACAGTTTAACAAAAACATGGAAAGCATTAAAACTTCCAAGAACAATCCATGTAAGTTTGGATCCTTGTTGGTCTGTTTATTCTTCTATGTTCTAAAATTCTTCCCTTCTAAAGGAAAAGTTATATGGAGAAAAGATGTGCCAGTCCTCTATGAAATAAATGAATACATCTCAGAAATGGGTGAGAATTTTGAAAGCATCATGGACAACTATTTTGAGTCTTTCAAAGAGAAAATGAATGACAGATTCCGGATTCCACAGAAGTTGGTGGAAGATTACAAAGACGACATTTGTTTTATGGTGGATTGTGATAATGTATATATTCAAGCAGTTAAACCAAGGACTGTATATGTAAAACCTCTTCCTTATGAGGTAAATATTGATGAAACCAAGGATATCATTGAAGCTCTTCTTAATCAGCCTGTCAATCCCAAAGCTCCATATTTTGGAACATATGATGAAGCTAAGGTGAGAATTGAACTAAGCATAAAGCTTCCACAGGCGGTAAACAAAGGAAAGAAGAGGATAGCCAAAATGCAAATGATAACCGAGGACAAAGAAGAAAAAGATGAAAAAGAAGAAGAAAAGGATGAGAAAACAGAGGAACCAGAACCTGCAAAGAAGAAAAGAAAAGTTTTCATCACTAAGGCAACTATGCCTCCCACTACTGTGTTTACAAGAAGAAATACAAGAGGCAAGGTAGAAAAGGCAGAAAAGGCAGATAAAGACATAGTATTCAAAAGGCCTCCTCTAAACCTTCAAGAAAAGCTCAAACTCTTTAGAGACAGATCAGGATCTGGAGTAAGTAACATAAAATCCTTAAGATATGAAACCAGATCGGAAGCAGAACAGAAGGAAATAGAAGATGCTGTTATTGAGAAGATGGGACAGTGGAAATACTCTCCTGAAGAAATTGCCCCACAGGTTCCAGCAGTTCTATTGAATCCAATAAAAATGAGATGGAGCAATGCAAGGCAAACTGTGATAGACATATTTGATCAAAACCTGAGACAGTTGATGCCGAGCTTGAAAAATGATGAAGTAAAGAAGGCATTAAAAGAAAATGAAAATAAGATGACATTGAAGTTCAATACTTGTTTGATTTTGATCAACAATATTGAATCGGTTGTGAAGGCTGAAAATGCTACATGGAAGAACATTTACCACCTTCACCAACCGAGTATTGAAACAGTAATAATAAAAGATATTGAAGATGACAGTGATGAACAAGAAGAAGACACTAAGGTAGATGATACTGTGAGGATAGCAGCAAAAGCCATTGCATCCCTTCCTACCTCTCCAGTGAAAGTTTCTACATCCAGCCCGGAGACACCTTCAAGCATGGTTGTGACAACTTCCACATTTGTCCAATCATCCCTAGCAACATCAGAAGCAGCTATCATCTCTTCTACCGAGCTGCAGTCTCCTGCACCGTCAAGTTTTCCAGCAGTAAGTTTTCCAGTTTTTGAATCTTCAACTGTAAATATTTTAAGTTCTCCAGTAGAAAGTATGTCAGTATCTATAGCCAGCCCTACTTTATCTACTGTCACTACTACCAAAGCATTAAGTATAGATAAGCCAAAGGCTCTACCGAGTATAAAATTTTTGGGTAAAAATATAGTAGAGGATATAGACCTAGATGAAGAGATAGAGATTCCTACATTAGATTTTGCAAATCTATCAGCGGACCAGATGCAAAATATAGGTGAGATCCTCCAAAGGAAAGCAAAACAAAAGAAGCTTAAAGAGGAGAGAGACAAGGAGTATCAAATCATTAAGGATGCTAAGGAGATTTTGTCTGATGCATTAGGCATTAAAGTAGACTCCTCCCAGCATGTTTTGTTACAGTTAGCAGAAGCAGTTGAGAAATACAATGAGGATTCATCCGGCACAGAAAAGTTAGTTGAAAGAGCCGAGAAGAGATTCAACAATAAAGTGCTTGAGCACATTGCTCAGCACATAGCTATTAACCAAGTAGAATTGTCTTCAGTTTTGTCTAACATTGAATCTATCTATTCGAATGCTACCTCTCTTTTGGCCAGATTGTGCAATATTGCCGAGTTCACAAAGGATATTAAGGATAAAATGAATAAAATGGATGAGGATATGAAGATTAGCATACAGAAGCTGCAACTTGAACCAAGTTCAAGCTCTGCTCATCACATGAAAATCTCACACCTATCACATATGCAGTCTGATCTACTGAAAGAAGACACAGGGATCCAGTCCACACTGCTAGACATCCAACACATGATCCTTCCCATCATGAATACAATGTTTAAGAACATTGAACATTCCAAAACATTGATTCATGACAATCAGTTCTCTATAGTAGATCACATGATTGAACTCTCTGCAGAAGTCCAAATTGCTATACAAACATGTAAAATTCTGCAAGAAAGTTGGGACAGAACCCTGGCACTAATAATGAAGGTACATTCTGATTTTCTATCAAATTTTGGATTCTCTCTGTAAATAACTTGTATATGCACCTTTGGCATTATCGTCAAAAAGGGGGAGATATGTATAGAAGGAGAGATATGTATAGAAGAAGATTTGTATAGAAACATTTAGCACATTGAAAGGGGGAGACAATGTATAAAGCCCTATAACAAAGACAAATTTTGAAAAATCAAAATAAGACTCAGCATGATTCGTGTATATAAGTTTTGGCCAATAAGTGTTTTTGTCACTAATGCCAAAGGGGGAGATTGTTGGCATTAAGCAGAATTGCCACTAGTGACAACACTTATTTGCATTCTGGGTGCAAACCGAGCAAATAGTGCAAACCGAGCAAACAGTGCAAACTGAGCAGACAGTGCAAACTGAGCAAACAGTGCAAACCGAGCAGACAGTGCAAACCGAGCAAACAGTGCAAACCGAGAAAATAGTGCAAACCGAGCAAACAGTGCAAACCGAGCAGATAGTGCAAACCGAGCAGACAGTGCAAACCGAGGAAGTTAGTACAAACCGAACAGGACAATGTAAACCGAGTAACATCATGTCTACCGAGTCACCAGTATTTACCGAGTTCAAAACCTATCGAGTGATCAGTATGAACCGTGCCTTCACTTCTACCGAGTGCATGATGATGCCGAGTAATGCAGTGGACGCCGAGTATCAGAAAGTCACCGAGTCAGTTTGTAGGAACCGTGTAATCATACTTGGGCCGACTTAGTAGCTCTTATGTTTATTTGTCAAGTCGACTGTGTAATTGTAATTGTAATTAATTGTTTAAGACTTGTATATAAACAATGTTGTAAAAATGTAAAGATGTATGAATGAAAAAGAATATATGTGAAAAAGAAAGGCAGAGATAAGCGAATTACAGAAGGCTTCAGAAGTATAAGGATCAGCAAAGACAAATTCATCACAGAAGGTGATCAGTACATCAGCGAATCTCAATCAGCAATCCAGTTGCAAAGCATGAGATCTACTGTTTCATTCTAACAGGTGAATCAGTACTAAATCCTTTAACCGGGTAGACTTAACAGTCTTTGTAAAATCTCTTTACCGAGTGCATACTTCATTGTATGTTTTGTAAATCCTTTAATAGGGTGGATTTAGCAATCTTTATTGCTCCTACAGGGCAGATCATTAGAAGTGATCAAATTGTAAGCCTTAACTGGCCAACTTTATTCTGCAGTATTAAAGCTTTGTGGGTTTCATCCCCACCCCAGTTTTACTTTCTTTTGGAAGGTTTCTGGGTAACCAAATCTATGTGTCATTATTGTAAATGCTTTTAAGTTTCATGCTTTCTGTATGCAAAGGTTAAAAGTAAATTACATATTGAAATTGTAAGAAAATTTGGAGTTACTGATTCACCCCTCCCCTCTCAGTAACTCGGTTAATTCCTGAATATTTCCAACACCGCAGAGTCGTACAAGCGTTCCTGCAAGACTGTCAAATAAACCGAAATGATAGAAAGACAATAAAACATAGAATTAATACTTGAGGCCGCATTCCCGCAAGTCAAACTTCATTCTCGCAAGTCAACTGTCGATCCTATGTTGCGGGAATGAAAGCAAAAAAACTTAAGAAAATATAGGGTCGTACAGCTAAAAGATGCTAACTGTCAATCTCGCTAGGTCAAGGTAGCATTCTTGCAAGGTCAAAGAGCAATATCGCATTGCAGGAATGAGGGCAAAGATCAAAACTATAGAGAATGTTGTACTATGGCTTATAGAATGTACACAGGAAAACCCACCTGGTCAACTTGCATTCTTGCATTGCGGGAATGTGATCTCATGAAAAGGGTACAATAAGAGAATTGCTAGAATACAGACAGTGATAGAAAAAGATAGAAGATAGAATTTGTTGTTGCAAGAATGTGTTCCCACAAGGCTATACAAGCGTTCTTGTCAAGAAATCAGCATTCCCACATTCGTATGAGCGTTCCCGCATAACTAAGAATTCTCTAAAATTTATTGATGTGCAAAATCCAATGATAGGAATGATTGTGGAAATAGGTCTTCTTCAGCCCTGAACTTGAAAAATACCAAAAAAATCCTTGCAACACACTCAAACAACAAGAAAACTTAGTATTTGGGTTAGTTTTGCAAGAAAACAAGAAAGATAGAAAGAAAAATGACCCTTGAAGTGGGTCCCACCGAGCATGCCAAAATGTAAGTACCTAAAATGTAATGTCTAAGAACACAAAGCTAAGCTAGCATTAAACAAACAAAGAAGATAAACACTTATGATTAGACCTACAAAATGAAGACCAAGCACCAAAATGGAATGCAAACCTCAAACCAAAGAACCTTCAAGTTGTAGAAGATTGTCCAAGGATGGAATATGTGCTCAATGATCTATGCTTGAAGCTTCTATAGAGAAAATGGCATGATAAATTTTCTTCAATGGTGGATGAAAATGAAGGAGGAGACCTTCTCTTTTATAGAAAGATGGGTGAAATGGATGGTCAAGATTAAGGGGCAAAAGAGGAGTGAGCAACGGTGGAGATGCATCCAAGGGAGAGCACATGAATTGTGCTTTCTCAAATGCATAGCATTGTGACAAGTGTCACAATGGTGGAGGATGAGAGGAGAGGCACTTTTGGAAGGTGTGAGAGGGGACAAGTGTGTAAGAGGTGTAAGAGGCTTTTGATTTCTCATTGGAGGATGTGGAGGTGATGTCAGAAGGTTTTGACTTTGGGTTGGATTAGCATTTCTTTAATCTTGGATTATGATTGTGCACATGCTTAGGAGGTGATTAGGCTTGGTAAGTGGAGGATTAGGGAGATGTGATGGAGGAGAGAGAATGAGTGGAGGATTAAATTAGCTAAGCATGGATTATTAGTTAATAGGGGAGAATTAGAATTAAATATTTTATTTAATTCCAAGTGGGAGGAAAAGGGGATTTATGAATTAACTTATTTAGATAAATGTATCCATTTAAATTAATAGAGGAATAAGGATTTAATTAATTATCAGACTATAGGTTTGTCATTTTGATAATAAATTGGGCTATAGTTAATTAATTAAATTGATTAACTAGGGGATGACATAAATTAATTAAATAATATTTAATTAATAAAATGCCTTAGGAAAAGACTAAATAAAATTACTAAATAATGTAATCAAATTTAGGTGTCTACAGTTTCATTCATCTATGATGAGGAAAAGAGCTGAAAGACACAAAGTAGTGTTGTCAGTCCATGAAACATTTTAGTATACACCGACAGATTGTAGTGTATACCGAGCACGATGTTAACTGAGCCTGTGTTCACCAACGCATTTCTTTGTTAACCGAGAAGAAAAGAATGAACTAAATGATTAGTTTAGCTGATAAGATTGATGAGCTGGCAAGTGTATGAATTTGAGGTAATAGATAAAGTTTGTTACACAAATCAACAGCTGACAAAATTTAGGAAAGATCTAAAGGATGAGATTCAAATGTGTTATTGACACAAGTGCTAAGGTATGTTTAAGAGGCAAAATCAATGAAGATGATTAAGCGGCAAAATCTAATGGAGCAGAAGAAAATGGTTTACATGTCTATATAAGAGACTAGAGATTTCACAATGTGTGTGATGTCGAAAGAGAAGGAAACTGTAGAATCATCATGTGAACAAGTTTTCATGCATTCTGATCATACTGGTTAAGGAGAACCCTACTGCGGAGCATTATCAAGTGACAGAGAGTGATTACCAATGGACAGTAAGTTGAATAGTGTTTGAAATAGAATTGATTTATTGATTAGAAAGATTTGTATGAGCTAAACATTGATTTGTAATTTGCAATTGAAGTTTTATTAAGTCAGATCACCTACTGTTACATATTTAACCATTGTACACAGTTAAAAATCTCTTAACCAAGTGGACTAAGAAATTCTTATTATGTATCATTCATAGAATGAAAATTGTTATCCTATCAACCCCAGAGTGACTGTTGGTTGGACGATAATGGTTGGTCTTAAATCCTCTAACAAGGTCACACCTAACAGTGTGTTTGTAACCTTTAATAGGGTTGGGTCTTCACCGACCTCACTTCAAAAGAGTGAATATTTTGGATTTCTGGTCCCAGGTGGTTTTTCCCTTCATAGGGTTTCCACGTTAAATCTCTTGTGTTATGTGTTGATTGTGATGTTTGTTTTGATGTCATATTTACATGTTGCATATTTGATTTGATCAGTAACTACTATAAGTTTTAGACTGGTAATCGGTAAATACATAGATAGTAAATTATTTTAAGTTACCGAGTAGCAAAAATTGAAGTATTTTTTTTTGGATTATACATTTTGTTTTGGGGTAGTGATTAACTGGTTCACCCCCCTCTCAATTATTCTAATAGACAGACCTTTCTAGGATAGGCATCGTCCTTCCAGTGGGCAAGGATGTTAGGAAAATGGTAGAACAAGTATGTAAGTCAAGGATTGATAGGAGAAACATGACTATTGATTCAATTGAGCAAGAAAACATCAAATTGATGTCAATGATACTTAGTTGTAGATTTCATCACACCAGCAGGGTGAATAGTGTGTTTGCGGGCACTATTCTAGTTGCCATCAGACTAGTAAAGAAAGATGGAGAATTCAACTTGTGTGAGATCTTGTACGCATAGTTGATAGATAAAATCAAAGCTATCAAACATGAAAAAACAAAGATATTCAAGTTTGGGTCCCTAATCATCTATATGTCCCTTCATATAGTTGGAAGAGTTTTAGATTTATACTTGGACAAGTCCATCCCAACAATGCCTCAAATATCTAACAAAGCATCCATAGAAAGCACACTAAGAGACTATGTCACATTGGAATTGAAAATCTCTAGAGCTAAGATGTAGATGAGATATAGGATTCCAGAAAGCATTTTAGAGAAATATAAGGATACAATATGTTTTATGGTGGAGACTGATACTACATGTATGGAAGTTGTTGACCCTAGAACTAAGTGGATTCATCCACTTGGGTATGAGGTAGAGGAACAAGTTCTTGAGGCTTATGCACAGGTACTTCTATCAACCCCCAAAGATCCTAATGAACCTAGGTGGGGAACCTATGAGGAAAATACTAGAGAAGTTGATGCAAAACTTAACAGTGCAACAACTAAAAGAAAGGTTGCAAAGGTCACTTCTAAGATCTTGAGAATACATGGTGTGTCTCAAGAAGACCTTGATAAAGCAATGGATGAAAAGATTTCCCTAGAATTGAAAGGTGTAGTAGCATAGGAAGAACAAGAAGATCCTAAGTTGAAGAAGATGAAAATTGAATCAGATGACAGTTGGAAGTGTAAAGAAGATAATACTACTTCTACACCCAAAGAAACTAGTGATTCAAATGCTCCTCCAGAGTATAAGCCTATAATCAAGAGGAAGAAAGAAGCTAGCACTGGTCATCCATCTTCACGAGCATTAAGGAGCAACAAAAACATTCAAGCACCTCCTAAGGCAGGATTCAAACCAAGCCTTAAAGTATTGAGCACTAGAATTGTTGATGAGGGAAGAATTGATCAAGTAGGGAAGTTTTATGAAACTTACAATGAGATTGACAAATCAGAGATACATGAGATGATTGTCAAACATTTGATAAAGTTCAAGAAGATAGTTCTTGAATTGAAAATAAAAATTCCAAATAAGGTATGGGAAATAATGGACACCTCAAAAAGACAAGCAACTAAAGAAGATCTGAAAATAAGGGAATAAATTCTTGATTCCACTCTTCCAGTATGTTATATTGAAGAGAGGTCATTGTTACTAAATCTAGTGAAGCCACACTTAAGGACAAAGATGAGAACTCTACACATTATGAACAAAGACTATTAGATGACAATGAAGGAAATAGAGAAGGCAATTGAAAAGGTATTATTAGAACAACACATAAAACCACCTACTACCCCCATCACTCATACACCCAGTAAGCAAGACAAAGAAGAAGAGAACTTCAATGTACCAGTAATAGGTCCTTGGGACTCAGTGCCCATAGCAGAAACTCAAAGGGAAAAAAGTCTTCACCCATCTCAAAATCACATGAAGGTAGCACTATTATCATAGATAATGTGGAGATAGCCATAGCGGCTACTGATAAGGATTTGGACAAGCTTGAGGAAGAATTTGTTAGTACTGAAGAAGCTAAAATCTTATGTAGCAATACACCTCCCACTTAGCAAGAAGAACTACTCATAGAAGATGTATCTGATAAGAAAGAAGAAGAAAAGGTAGAAAAGAAAGAAGAAGATACTTCTGTTGATCTTGCAAAGGTAAAACAAGAAGTGATGGATAGCACTCCCATCACTCCCTCCTCAGTATTGTTGTCAAGTTTGACACCTCACACAAGTAGTTTGGACTCTTGGAAATAACAAGACCTGATTAAGTTCAACATCCTGGCTATGGAGAAGGAAAAGGAAAAACAAGTCATGAGAAATCCTCTCCTTGTGGAATCAATGAATATTTTGAATATTTTTTTGCCAAAAGATATGAAAGTGAAAAAAGTACATTCAGTTGATGATGTGAGTACAGTCATCTCATAGTTCAAAAGCAATTTTTCTAGCCTAGAAGAATCTTTGTCCATAGTAGCAAAAAAGAAGTACTTAAAGAAGAGACTGGATGAGTTGATGAGCAACTTTACACTAGACTTGAATTCTCTTAAGTCTGGTCAAGAATCCTTGAAATAATTTGTTGATGAAGGAAGAAGGATCATTGTAGCATGAATGGATCAAGACCAGCTCACCGATGCTCACTTTAAGAAGATAAAAGAGGCAAAAGCAATGATTGAGCAGGTAAAGAATTTAGTGTTAGACACATCAACTAATGTGAACATGTGCAACAATGTCTACCAAGGATAGTTAGACAAGATTGAGAAGGAAAACATAGAGATAACAAGGATAAGGTCCAGACATACTCAATTGAGGAATGGTCTTGCACTCTCTTTAGACATCCTCAATCAGAATATAAACAAGATTGATGCCACCATGGTAACTTATGATCATGGTCCCATTAGTTACTTGGAGAAGATGGAGAAGCTTCAATATGCATTATGCGCCCATCTCCAGATAGTTAACTCTCTTATAACCTTTTGGAAGAAGGAGATCCAGAACCTTAAGATTGCATATCCAGATGTTTTCCCCAGTGAGTATGAGTAGATACAATTTTTTGATGCACCTTTTTCATTAATGTCAAAGGCAGAGTAGTGTATAGAATATGGAGTATATATATGTATAGGTAGATATAAGATTATGTATAAAAATGTATAGAAGAAAAAAAAAATTGTGTAAAGGAACAGTTAGCAACTTGGCCATATTTCTTTGTTGCCATCAATGAAAAAGGGGGAGATTGTGGCAAGTTATCTATACTAAAGTATATGACTAGATATAGTGTTTTCATTATGGAAACAAAGTCATATAGAAATTTGGAGTCAGGGCACTTAGTGTAAAGATCAGAATTTAGTTAAGTGTTGAAGACTAAATAGTGTATAGAGTTCCTACAGCTCAGAGCATCAGTGCATGTGTGTACGGATGAATTATGGTATGCACCCTAGAAGTTAAGCTTGTTAAACTATACTTATGCTTAGTCTATGAGCGCATAAGTAGATATGCAATGATGTGAAAGTTATAGTCATTTGAAGTTGCATAGCCAGTGTGTGCCAGCAGAGAACAAAGCATGGAGCCAACAGTTAGCATTTTGGTTTGTGATTATAATTTAATGTTGTAAAGGCCATGCGCCCATTGTATTTAGGTTTTTGACATGTTTATATGTATAATTTTAAGAATGCTTAAGCCAGTTCATTTGAAAGCATTTTTTGTAATTAGTTATAGGGCCGACCTAATTATTTTGTTTATATGAGTGTATAAATATAAGATGCACCCATTGTATTCAGTATGGAAGTTATAATAGAGTTTTGATAAGTAGAGAAGAGGTATATGAAGATAGTATAATATGTATTAGAGCTTTTCTAGAGGTCAAAGCATTAGTGCACCAAAGGAACTGATCAGACAAGCAGTGTCACAGTGATAGTTCACCAATAGATATAGTGTGTATCTGAAATTAGAAGGTTGTAGCCTTCACCATTTGAGCAGTGAGCTCTAGGATAGTGAGTCCACTCCCCTAATAGGGATCATTGTAAAAGAATCCTAACAAGGTCTAACCCTTAACAAGTTCTACTTTACTTAAAGCATTGTAAAGCTACTCCTAACAAGGTAAAGGATCTTCTAACAAGGATCACAAAACACTAGTGCAGAATATTAGTGGGTATCAAGTCCCACCGAGGTTTTTACCTATTTGGGTTTCCCCGTAACCATATTGGTGTCATGTGTTGATTTCATGTTTCATGTTTATGTGAATGTTTATTTCAGTTCTTAAGCATTTAAGTTCAAAATAAAGATTAAAGGGAAATGTTAAAATATAGTGAACACTGATTCACCCCCCTCCCCCCTCTTAGTGTTCCCATTCCTAACAGATGTTTGTGTATCAACTTCAATGTGTAAGGGGAGGTTTTCAGGATGGTTTAAAGACATATCATCTTTCTTGAAAAAAGATAAGAAATGAGGTGATACAAGGTGCCCTACCATATTCTAAAATTAGTTCACATCCAAATTTAGAGGAACATTGGTTTCAATGAGAGCCTTCTCCAAGATTTCCTTATGAGTAGGTGAAAGTTTTAACAACTCCAAAATAAAAATTAGTGTGGGAGTTTTTTCGAGTTGATCCACAAGGTTTTATTGCTTTGATGATGTCGATACTTGATTTGGTAGAACAATTTTAGGGGTACCTCCTGACAAGGTAATTTTGGATGCTTGTCCCCTAGTCACAACATTAGAGGTTTCTTCCTTTTGATTTTCTTTCACCACTATAATGTTGATGGTATTTTCACACCCATTTAAAGAATTTATGGTATTATCATATGTATGAGAAAAATTAACTTTCTCATTCCCTCTCTTGTTGTTTTGGTTCAAATTTGAGGTTTCTCCTTTCTCATGATTCAATAAAGGATTCTTAAATGTCGTATGAACTTCATTTTTTTTAGGACCCTCAACTTTTATCGTTCCATCATCTATCAAATCTTGGAACAAATTCTTAAGTTGCATGCATTCATTGGTTTTGTACCCTTTATTTGGATGGTATTCATAATGGTGGGCATCATTCCACAAAGTATGCTTAATTTGGGGTTCATATGGTCTATGTTAGGAATGGGAACATTGAGAGAGGGGGGTGAATCAATGTTCACTTTATTTTAACTTTTCCCTTTAATCTTTATTCTGAACTTAAATACTTAAGTACTAAAATAACCATTCACATAAACATGAAACATGAAATCAACACATGACACTAATATGGTTACGGGGAAACCCAAATAGGTAAAAACCCCAGTGGGACTTGATACCCACTAATATTTTGCACTAGTGTTTTGTGATCCTTGTTAGAAGATCCTTTACCCTATTAGGAGTAGCTTTACAATGCTGTAAGTATAGTTGACCTTGATAAGGGTCAGACCCTATTAGGAGTTTTTTACAATGATCCTTGTTAGAGGAGTGGACTCACTGTCCTAGATCTCACTACTAAAAAGGTAAAGGCTACAACCTTCTAATTTCAGATACACACTATATCTGCAGGTGAACTATTACTGTGACACTACTTGTCAGATCAGTTCCTTTGGTGCGCTAATGCTTTGACCTCTATAAAATCTCTAATACATCTTATGGTGTCTTCACATACCTCTTCTCTACTTATCACAACTCTCTTTCAACTTCCATACCGAATACAATGGGCACATCCTATATTTATATGCTCATACACACAAAACAATTAGGTCAGCCCTATAACTAATTACAAACAATGCTTCCAAATGAATTGGCTTAAGCATGCTTAAAATTATACATATAAACATGTCAGAAACCTAAATACAATGGGCACAAGGCCTTTACAACATTAAATTATAATCGCAAACCAAAATGCTAACTGTCGACTCCATGTTCTATTCTCTGCTAGCACACACTGGCTATGAAACTTCAACTGACTATAACTTTCACATCTTTTGACATCTACTTATGCTCTCATAGAATAAGCATAAGTATAGTCTAAAACACTTAACTTATAGGGTGCATACCATAATTCATCTGTACACATGTGCGCTGATGCTCTGAGCTACAATAACTTTGTACACTATCCAGTCTTCAACACTAAACTAAATTCTGATCTTTACACTAAGTGCGCTAACTCTAAACTACTATATGACTTTGTTTCCATAATGAAAACACTATATCTAGTCATATACTTTAGTATAGACAACTTGCCAACAATCTCCCCCTTTGTCATTGATGGCAACAAAGGAATATGGCCAAGTTGCTAAATGTTCCTTTACACAAAAACTTTTGTCTTCTATACATTTTTATACATAATCTTATATCTCCCTATACATATATATAATCCATATTCTATACACTACTCACCCTTTGACATTAATGACAAAGGTGCATCAAAAAATTGTATCTACACATACTCACTTGGGAAAACATCTGGATATGCAATCTTAAGGTTATAGATCTCCTTCTTCCAAAAGGTTATCAGAGAGTTAACTATCTGGAGATGGGTGTATAATGCATATTGAAGCTTCTCCATCTTCTCCAAGTCATTGATGGGACCATCATCATAAGTTACCATGGTGGCATCAATCTCCTTTATATTTTGATTGAGGATGTCTAAAGAGGGCACAAGACCATTCCTCAACTAAGTCTGTCTAGACCTTATCATTGTTATCTATATTTCTCCCTTCTCAATGTTGTCTATTTGTCCTTGGTAAACATTATTACACATGTTTACATTAGTGGATGTGTCTGACACTAAATTCTTTACCTGCTCAATCATTGCTTCTGCCTCTTTTATCTTCTTGATGTGAGCATCAATGAGATATTCTTGATCCATGCATGCTATAATGATCCTTCTTCCTTCATCAGAAAATTCTTTCAAGGATGCTAGACCAGACATAAGAGAATTCAATTCTAGTGCAAAGTTTCTCATCAATTCATTAAGTCTCTTCTTTAAGTACTTCTCTTCTACTACTATGGACGTAAATTCTTATAGGCTAGAAAAATTGCTTTTAAACTGTGAGACGACTGAACTCACATCATCAACCGAATGTACTTTTAGCACTTTCTTATCCTCTGGTAGCAAACTATTCAAAATATTCACTAATTCTACCAAGAGAGGATTCCTCATAAAAAAAATTTCTTTTGCCTTCTCTATAGCCAAGATGTTGAACTTAATTAGGTCTTCTTCTTTCCAGGAGTCCAAACTACTTGTGTCAGGTGTCAAACTTGACAACAATGTTGAGGAGGGAGTGATGGGAGTGTTGCCCATCACTTCTTGTTTCACTGAGACTAGTTCAACAGAAGTTTCATCTTTACTTTCTTTTTCTCCTTCTCTTCTTTTCTTCTCTTCTTTCTCATCAGATACATCTTCTATGAGTACTTCTTCAACTTAGGATCTTCTTGTTCTTCCTCTGCTATTATGGCTTTCAATTCTAGGGAAATATTTTCATCCCTTTCTTTATCAAGGTCTTCTTGAGACACACCATGTATTCTCAAGATCTTAGAAGTGACCTTTGCAACCTTCCTTTTAGTTTCTGCACTATTAAGTTTTTCATCAACTTCTCTAGTTTTTTCCTCATAGCCTCCCCACCTAGGTTCATTAGGATCTTTGGGGGCTGATAGTAGTACCTGAGCATATGCTTCAAGGACCTATTCCTCTACCTCATAGCCAAGTGGATGAATCCACTTAGTTCTTGGTTCAATGACTTCCATATAGGTTGTATCAGTTTCCACCATAAAACAAATTGAGTCCTTATACTTTTCCACAATACTTTCTGGAATCCTATACCTCATCTACATCTTAGCTCTAAAGGTCTTCAATTCCAATGTGACATAGTCTCTTAGTGTGCTTTCTATGGATGCTTTCTTGGATGTCTGAGGCATTTTTGGAATGGACTTGTCCAAATACAAATCTGAAACTCTTCCAACTATATGAAGGTACATATAGATGATTAGAGACCCAAACCTGAATATCTTTGTTTTGTCATGTTTGATAGCTTTGATGTTATCTATCAACTATGTCCAAAAGAACTCACACAAATTGAAATCTCCATCTTCCTTTACTAGTTTGATGGCAGCTAAAATAGTGCCCACAGACACACTATTCACCGTACTGGTGTGATGAAATCTGTAACCCAGTATCATTGACATCAGTTTGATGTCTCCTTTATTAATCAGCTCAATAGTCATGCCGCACCTATCACTCCTTGACTTACATACTTTCTCTACCATTTTCCTGACATCCTTTCCCACTAGAAGGATGGTGCCTATCCTAGAAAGGCTTGTCATCTCATGTATCAGATCACTTGTGATTCTTACTAGAACATCTCCAATTCAAAATAGATCATCATGGATTCTGCTCAATAAGATCTTTATCCATTCTATCTCATAGAATTCATATGTTGTAGCATACTCAAAAATAGGGTGATCATTCCATTTTGTGTATTCATCCATGAATGTTTTATCCTATTTCAACATGGTATCTATTAGCACAAGAAAAAATTTCAGGCCTCTACAGTTATTTTTCCCATTTCTCTGCAAAAACCCTAGGCAAAATTCAAATTCTAGCCATTTGCAAGATAAACCCTAAGTGTGCCCTAGCCCTGTTCTAAATTCATGTTACTTTTTGGGCTGCTTAAAACTGATAAATGCATGTGCTTTAATATTTTTACCCTGTGGTCTTCTTTTTTCCTAAGTCTAGCGCTTTAATTTTTCCTATAGTTTCCAATCTTATTCCTTTCTTGGGCCCAACTTTCTGACACCATCTCGATCCAACGATGGGCGTAAGATCTTATGGAGTGTTTCAGAGGTTTGTGAAGTTGTGCTAGCCATTGATTCTCTTTCACGGCAAAGGATTTTCAATGTAATGGGTCCACATGCCAAGTGTGCTTAGTCAACACTTTCTCATTGGTCCACGTATTAATGACTCAGAATATTGTCAGTGGGGCAAACAATTTTAGAGGTTTAGAGGCTCTGACATTTGCAGAGATCAACAATGGGCGTGTCTTCCCAAAGGATGTGTCAAATGCATGAGATTATAAGACAATTGTTGATTCTTTTTTGTGACGTAATCTTTTCTTTCAGTGGGTCCACTGCCAGGTATTCATAGTTGGTAGCTTCTGATTGGTCCAGGAGCAATGACTTGGAAATTGTCAGGTGGGTCCGCAATTTTTAAAGGAGATAAAGTGTGTGTAGGTCCACAAGATCATGTGGTTGTAGTTATACCACTGGGACAAGTTGATCAATTTTTAAGGTCAGTGGTATAGCAATAGTCATTAATCTTGCTTGGTCGACAAGATGTTAGTGTGGGACCATTTGCAAGTGGGCATTGACATGTGTGTTTGTGATTGGTCGAGCTGATAATGAGGTGGAGCTTGTCAGTGGGGCCTATGTTAGAGATTTTTAATTGACGGTTAGCGTATGATCACATGGAATATTCTTCCCCCATTCGATCTTACACCCGTCATCTAATTGGATGTCGAGGGATAGTGGGTCCTATGTCAGAGCTGACTAGGCAGAGGTAACGAATGGTATGATGACATCTAGCTATTTGTAGGTAGGCCTAGGGTTATAAAGTATTTTCTAATTTCTGGTGGCTCAGACAAAATGTTTAGTGGGACCAATTGCCATGTGTTGCTGAGATGTCAGGTTTTGATTGGCCATGGATTTTAGGTATGCAGACACGTCAATGGGCCCGAGAGATTCTAAAGGATGGAGAGATAGAAGATCTAATGGCTGTCTGATGTTCACATAGAATCTTTTGAGGCTATGCAAACTTACAATAGCCATTCATTTTAAAGCTTATGAAGGAGTGGGTACAGTATGCCGATTCATCACTGTTGTGTTTTTTTCTCATTGGTCGAGGGTTTAGTAATGTGTAAAGTGATTTTTTAAAGATTTTTGTTGACTATTGAAGGATTTTACGAGCCACTCAATCTGTCAGGAATAAGATAGATTAATGATCACATTTTAAAGTTGAGCCAATTACTATTTTTATTCAAATTCAAATGTCCTGCAGGGTTTTGCTAGGGTTTTTGAAGCAGTGAGTCAATGTAAAATGATGCGGTGGCCAGGAATTGAATTTTTCAGTACAGATTGTAGTTGGGAAAGGATATAGAAGGTATAAATTATAGCTAAAATCCAATTTTATTTCCTATGATGTAGAGCCAAATGAATATCAGGGTTGAATTTTTGCAGAGGGGCATTCATTATAGTTTGACAGTGAAATAATAAAATCAGATTTGTTGAAAAGGAGCCAAGGATAGCATTGAAAACATAAAGCATGTTGGCTCAATTGCAAATATCTCACCTATTTCAGTAGTGTAGTTATTGTAAACCCTTTGGGGTTGTTGTAAAGGTTTTTTAGGTTAATTTTTTGTAGCCCTAGAATAATCGGTTGCTTGTTGCATCTCTTGGTATAAAGGGATTTTTTATGATCATTCTAAGGGATTGGAGTTTAGGTGTTAAAAAGATAGAAATTTTTGAAACCCTAACTTTTCAGTCAAGGATTGTAATTTTTTATACCATTTTATCAAACAATAGAGGAGAACTACAAATTGATGTTCTTATCTTGCAAGCTTACTATTCTGGATACTGTATGCACATGGTGAAAGGTTATACTTAATACAAACCTCAGATCTTTTCTCTCCTTTTCTCTATTCTTTGAATCTTTAAATCTTTGCATAAGGTTTATGTGAATGTATTGGTGCTTTGAGTTCCAACCTAAGAGTTAGATTAAATATTGCTCAAAGTGAAATATGTGTTCTTGGAGTTTATTTGAAGGATTTTCATAAGCAGGAAAGAGTTGGGATATTTTGTATTTATGTCTAGAGACCAATTTCAGACACCATTGTATTCATCCTTTTCCTTGATATTTTGCCCAATAGATAAGGCAATGGCCTATATTCTCCTATCTTTGTGTTGAGAAGAGTGATTCAAACCTTATAATCCCAATCATTTAAATCACTACCAGTCTTTTACTTTTATTTACATTTGTGTATTGTCCTACCCAGTGATGGAGGATCAATGAACAATAGGTTCTTGTTTAGTATTCTCTCACTGTATTCATCTATTGAAAGATCCAATAAAGAAATAAGGGGCGGAGTTAGAACTATCAATCAGAGTTAATACTATTGGATCAGGTGCACCTGCCTTGGTTTTGCAGAGCCAAAAGTAGAAGAGGGTAATCTTATCCCTATAGTTGGTCCAATTGCTCATAGATTGCTCATATTTGGAACTACCCAATCCTTAATATCCATCATGGGCATATTGGTATCTCATGGAGTGTAAAATCCTACCCAAGAACTAACAAATTGGTAACTCTACTGGGGAATAAAGCATAACAAATAAGTAAAATTAGTTCTGAATCAGTGTTTATATTACAAATTTCAATATCTCATTACCCATTCGATTCAGCCCTTCCAGGTCACCATCAAATCAATGATTCCACTAGAGAATAGAGAAATACTATCAAGAGAAAATAGTGTAGGTTTCAAGTTGAGCTAGACTCCTGACCTACCTATTTCAATTATTTGATATCTCTGGTGTTACAAATTGTATACACCTAAAAATGGTCATCTAGACTATTAGCCCCTTTTGTTAAATCAATAATTACTTGTTCTTGATCAAATCCTAGCTCTATCATTTATTCGATTATTTTCTATGGGCTAACCATTTTATCCTAAGTCTTTATTTATTTAAAAGGAATATTTCCTCCCCTTTTAATAAATAAAAAGCCCCCACTTTTCCTCTTATCCTAAGTTGCACAAATAAAGCATTATTCTTATTTTATAAAAAGAGAAAAGCACTTTTTGTCTCATATGGACACAAAAGTCAACTCTTATTTTCTCATTGGAGGATATTTGTGCACATGGATTTCTCCTCTTTTAAGCTCCACCGTTGATTAAATCTTTTGCCTCTTAATCTCCATGGTCCATTTCTCCTCATTTCCTATAAAAGAAGAGCTCTCTTCTTCATTCTAGATCTCCAACTTTTTATGCTAACTTTATGCTGCAGGTTTTTTAGGTCACTTTGGAGCTTTTGAAGATTTGGAGCATTCTTAGCATCTACATCTCATTCTTGCATTCTTAGCTTAGCTTCATATTTATGCTTTCTTAGATTAGCTTCATTTCTATACTCTAGATTAGCTCACATAAATTAATTAGCTTGGGTTGTAACACTTGCATATTTCCTTTCATAGCTTAGCTTGCATTTCCATTTCTAGCATAGCATTGCATTGCATTTTCATTCTTGATTCTTGAGGATATTGGCATTCTTTCCCTTGTCTTCATTGAATCTCCCATTGCATGGTTTACTAGCAAGGTTATAGGCTAAATAGCTCTAGCTGAGAGCATTCTTAAAAACCCTTGCACTCCATGCCTAGGGAGCTATGGATCGATTTGTGAGGGCTCATTCTTGAGTTTCCTTGCATGTAATGATTCATAGAAGTGTGACACATTTATAGCACACACAAATCAGCATAGATAACGTGGGTACAAGTTGATCTTAGACTCCTGGTCGGCTTATCATTTATCCAGTGGTCTTCATTAAAGAGTATAAGAGTCAGTTTTAGTAAGGTTTCAAATTATCTCACATTTTGTGAGTGGCGAATCTGAGCATCTATGTAACTAGTGCTTTAAGTAATATATCACAATGAGTTTCAAAATCACAAGGTCTTGGAGGAAGGAACACCCAGAAGAAAGCTTGCAGGGTGGGCTTCCTGCCACATCAAGAAGAACTCGGGTTAGGAAAGAAAAAAGTGTTTATTATATGTCTCTAACCTAGAAGAAAAGGGGAAACCTAGGATGGGAGGGTCTTACTCCTCCTAGTCAGCAAGGAAATTCCTTAGAATATGAGGAGGCAGTTGATTCAGGCCTGAACCAATATAAAGACTATTATTCCCCCATAGAAAGAGAGGGTGAAAGACCATCCCAAAATAGAAGGATTTCAGGGAAATTTAGTAGGTCTAGAAGCAAAAGTAGGGGTGGATAGGATTTTGTTCCCCCTTTAACCCTTGATTCATCAATACCCCAAGGCCCCCATGAATCTTAGGATCAGCAAGAAGAGCCCCAAGCACAATAGGACAAGTCTAAAACCACTTTGCCTGATTTTGAGGAAATTTTTGAGGAAGTATATGAATTGGAAAGAAGAATTCAAGAACAAGTAGGCATTAGGAAAAAGAGAGAAAATGAGAAGGAAGAAAGGGTCAGACATGCCATGATCAGGGCTGACCAATTAAGAAGATAGCTATTAGATTTAGAGGCTATAAATCATGTTCCCATTCCTGAACAAACAAATGAGATGCATGTTGTCCATAAGACTTTTGAAACTAGGAAACCAAAGGATAAAGGGAAACAAAAGGAAGTGGGAATTTCAATTAAAGAGCCTATAAACCCCAAGGGTCCAATAGACCAAGCCTTAAGATTGGAATCCAACCTTGAAAAGGCCAAAAAAGAACAGGAATTGCTAGCCAAAGAACTTGAAAAAGCAGAACTAGAAGCTGCAACACTAGAAATGAAAAAGAAAATTTATTTCCTTAAAAGGTCTACAAGACCTACAAATTTTTCTACTTCTACCATGACACAAGGAGAAAATGTCACAAATTTAGCAAATTAGACAACTGGTGTTCCTCCACCAGGAGGTTTTAAAGGTGTTGCCACTACAAATAATAATGCATCCACATCTCAGGGTGCTGGTTTTCCTAATTCAGGGGTTATACATGAAAGGTGTAAACAATTGGTTTTTACTGGTATCCTTGGTTATCCTAACCCCATCCCTGAAGAAATCATAAAGAAGCTTCCTAAATTCACAAGAGGCAATGTTGTAACTTGTGAGGAACATTTTAAAAAAATTATTGATGTCATTGATGATTATAATATTGTGCCTGATGATGTTATCATGAAACTGTTTGTGCAATCCCTAACAGAAAATTCAAGGGATTGGTTTAGGGCTTTGCCCCATGGTAGCATAGGATCATGGGATCAACTTAGACATTGTTTCAAGGAACAATATGGTGACAAAACTCATGAAGGTTTTATGCTGAATGAGTTCAATAATATAAAGAAGAATTTCAATGAGGATGTTGTTGAATTTAATGCTAGATTTCAAAAGGCCATGCATAAATTGTTGCAGGTTATCAGATTGGATGACAGGGTGTGCCTTGTCACATATTTAAATGCTTTTGATTCTAATATGGGCTACCTATTGAGAGATAAAAATCTAAGGAATCTGGTTGAAGCTTACAAGTTAGCTATGAACATAGAAATCAACCGCAGAATCTCAGGAAAGTTGGGAAGGAGAGAAGATAACAGGTCTCCTTTGTTAAATAGAAAAGATCCAGGAAAGCCTCAAGGTGTGAAACCTAAGGATGATGAAAGCCTAAAACAAATTGGATTAGTGAAAATAGAGGTAATAAAGTTGCAGGAGGGGACAAGCCCCCCTTTAATAATTTCAACAAATTGCCAAGAATGCAGAATTACCCCTATAACACTCAATGGAAATATGGGAAGCCTTTTATTCCTGAGAAAAGAGATAAACCAAATGATAAGACCCTTGATCCATTACAAAGAAATTCAATGAATATTCTGGAAGAAGTCCCACGGTGTGTTGCCTGTTAGTCACCACATGATCCTAATTATTGTGCCATATCCCAAAATGTCTCTCCTTAAGAAGAGCAGGAGTGCAATCAGGAATAGCCATATGATGACTAGGGATGTGGGATGTTCTCTTCTCATGTTTTGAGTGAGGTGGATTCTACTAAAGAGGATGAAAATCAAGATGCATCACATTCCCAAACTAGAAATAAATCCTATCGTCAACAAGTTTTCTCAGATGATGAAGATAGTGAGCCTGACAACATCCAGTGTAATGTTCAAAATAATGAATAAACAACTACTTTGAGAAGACCTTCTGATGAAGAAATTTCTTTGATAACAGCCAATTTGGTTACTTAGGCAAAGGTAAATTATAACTTGAGGAATAGAGTTATTGGCAATGCAAACCCCAAGCCTGCTGGCATTTTTAACAAGAAAATAGATAAAAATGTAAAAACTTCACAAGGAAAGACTAAGGATGCTAATCCTGTTGATAAAGTCAAGGTAAAGAAAATTTCCAAGCCCAATATTGTTTATAAGGTAAAAACTATGCCTACTACAGAGGTTGTACCAGTTTTGCAAAAGAAAAACAAGGCCCAAACTAACAAACCTGCAGATACATCCACCCAAGAAGCTAATAAAGAGATTGCAGATTCAAAACTAGATGTCCCTGATTTAAAGTATGTTCTAGTTGACATGAGTAAATTTTTGTCTCAAATCACTGTCAAGGTCCCATTATTAGAGATGATGAGAATAGAAGAACATAAGAAAAATGCCTTGAAATGGGTAAAAAGTGTAGTACATACTGATTCTCAAAAAATAGAAAAAATTGAGAAACAAGTAGCAATTGTGGATGAAGAAGATGAAAATTGTAGTGAGGAGATTATTTCTAAGATCCCTCAAATATATTTGGACACAAATTTTGTTAGTACCACAGTAGGATCAGTTCATCCTTTTTTCTTGACTTTGCAAATAAATGGAATGTTGCTGAAGAATTGCATGATTGATTATGGAGCGTCAAATATTGTTATGCCTACTGAGATTATGAAGTCTTTAGGTTTGAAAGTGGATACACCCCATGGAAGGTGTCAAGCTATGGATTCAAGAGAAGTACCAGTTGTTGGTACTATTAAGTCTTTGCCTTATAGATTGGTTGCATACCCCAACAAACAATTGACCATGAGTGTTTTGGTAGTGGATATTCCTCCCCAATATGGAATGTTACTGTCAAGAAAATGGAGTGCCTCTATGGGAGGTAGCATATAGTGTGACTTATCATTTGCCACTTTTAATTTTGAAGGACAAAATATCAAGGTCACTAGGGAGTCCAGGACCCCTCATATGATTGAAGAAGAAGAGCAGGACAACATGAATTGTTTCCTTGATACTGATATTAATGCCTTCAAAGTCCAAGATAAGGAAGCAGAGGAAGGTATTGAGCCTCCCCACAAATCAGAAAGCCAGGAGGGTTGGATTGACCTTGATATTCTCTGGACCATGTATTTTGATGGAGCAAATAGCAAAGAAGGATCTGGAGCTGGAATATTGCTCATATCTCCAAATGGCAAAACTTTCAAGTTCTCATTTACTTTGTTGTTTTCATGCACAAATAATGTTGTAGAGTATGAGGCTCTATTAATTGGTCTAAGATTAGCATCAAGGCATGGCATAAAGTGTTTGAAAGTTATAGGTGACTCTGAGTTATTCATATCCCAAATTAGATCGAAATATGCTTCAAAGAATTAGAAGTTGAAACAATATAGGAATGCAGTATGGGATGAGATTGAAAGCTTTAGTGCTTTTAATATTTGTTGGATGGAAAGAAGTTAGAATACGATGGCAGATTTGTTGGCTAATATAGCCCTTAGACTAGAAGATGTTACATTTGCAGATGTTTCTAATATAGAGGTACAAGCCAGACCTTCCATCCCTGACAATCTAGATAATTGGCAAGTTTTTTCTGATGACCAAGATATATTAAAGTTTCTCCATTGTGAATCTCACTTTGGTGATAAAGAAATGGATTTCAGTGCTTATGTTAATATAGTGAATGGAAAAGATGTCATCTTTGGGAAAGAGGTTTTGCAATTAAAATCAAACAAGGTTCCTAAAGGACTAGTTGCTCTTGAAAGGGCATTTGACAATAAAGACAAGGTCTTCTCAGCTAGTACTAATAAAATCAATGAGCTTGAAGAGATAAACTTGGGCATACGGATAGCTCCCAAGAAAGTTTATATAGGCAAGTCTCTCTCCCCAAGAACTAGGAAAAATTTGATTGACCTTCTCAGAAAATTTAGGCATGTTTTTGCTTGGTCTTATGAAGACCTTAAAGCTTATAGAGAGGACCTTTTTCAGCATGAGCTTCCACTCAAGGAAGGCACAAAGCCTTTTAGAAAAAATTTGAGACCTGTTAACCCTACCTTGGCACCCAAAATGTAGAGTGAGCTCAAGAAGATGATGGATGCTGGAATAATCAAGCCCATTAGGCATTCCACTTGGGTTTCAAATTTAGTGCCTGTCAGAAAAAAGAATGGTGATATCAGATTATGTGTAGATTTTAGGAATCTTAACATAAATTCTCTAAAGGATAATTATGGATTACCTAATATGGAGAACATGTTGCAAAAGGTCACTGGATCAGAATTGATGTCCATGATGGATGGATTTTCTAGTTACAATCAAGTCATGGTAAAGGACACAGAATTGTTTAAAACTGCATTTACAACTCCATGGGGAACATATGTTTATGTAAGAATGCCATTTGGGTTGACTAATGCAGGTGCCACTTTTCAGAGGGCTATGGATGTAGCCTTTGCAAATTTCATTGATAGATTTATGGTGGTATATCAGGATGACTTGATAGCCTTTTCAGCAAAAGAATAACAACATTGTCAACATCTTGAGAAATTTTTTATCAGAGCATTGGAATATGGGGTTTCTTTGAACCCAAAGAAGTGTGCCTTTGGTGTAACAGAAGGAAAACTTTTGGGGCACATTGTTTCAAAGGATGGTGTAAGGATAGATCCTGAAAGAGTGGAGGCTATTGACAAACTATCCTTACCAAAAAATATCAAGGGAATTCAGTCCTTTCTAGGACAAGTCAACTTTTTAAGAAGGTTTATTACAAACTTTATAGAAATTAGTATTCCCATATCAAGGATGTTAAAGAAAGGAGAAAAATTGGAATGGAATACTGAAGCAGTTCAAGCCTTCTATGACATTAAGAGGGCCATTAAGCACGCCCTGGTCTTAAAGACACCAGATTATAGCAAACCCATGCAAATTTTCTCTTTTGCATCTGCCCATACTATTGTTGCAGTACTTTTACAAAAGAATGCTGAAGGTTTTGAACAACCTATTTCCTTTTTCAGCAAGACTTTACAAGCAGCAAAATTAAATTATGATATCATTGAGAAACAAGCTTACACCTTGGTCAAGGCCATTAAAACATTCAGATCCTATTTGGTGGGAGCCACAGTGGTTGCCTATGTTCCAAGTGTTGTAGTCAAGGACATCTTGGTCCAACAAGAGGTTTCAGGAAGAAGATGTAGGTGGATTAACATAATTCAAGAATTTAACATTGATATCCACATTACAAAGTTGGTTAGAGGTTTAGGCCTAGCAAAACTGATGGCCCAAAGTAATCTAAATGCAAACCAAATAAATGCTTTAGAAGAGAATCAAAGGCCTTACATGTGTAACATGGATTCTTGTGAATGGTATAAGGATATTGTCAAGTATTTGCAAAAGATGGTCTTACCCCCTGAAATGGATGACAATAAGAGAAGAACTATTAAACTCCGCTCTTTGAGATATGCAATTATAAATGGTGAGCTTTGGTGGAGGAGTAATGAAGGTGTTTTTCTTATGTGTGTAGACCATGATAAAGCCAAGCTCTTGATGCATGAAATGCACAGTGGAATTTGTGGAGGACACTGTGTGTGTGAAAATTGTACCTGATCTGTAGACACAACACTCAGTAAAACATTAGAGGTTAGTGATAATCAAAATCGTGCAAAATTGAAAGCTATCTAACCAAGCGATTTACTGCCTTCTAATAGGTGCGAGATTAATGTTCTCAGATTGTAATCGAGATCAGTGACCTAGACGACACCTAAATGAAGGATTTGAATGCAATTCTAGATATGGAATAAATGCAATTAATCTATATTTTTGATATTTTCTATGCAATAAGAATGATAAAAACTGATATGATATGAATGCTATTGAAAACTGATATGCTATGAATCTAACAATGATATGTAATATGAATGCAAAAATAAGATTGATCTCACAAAGATGTCGATTCGCAAGAGCTTTGATTCTTCAATTCCAATTCTCCAGCGTGATTGTGCAAAAAATGAGATGATTTGTGGATGCCTGAGCCTTTAATTTATAGAAATCCAAGGCTTTGGAGGTGCATGAGAAAAAGCCATAAATCACTCAAATTAACTCAACTTGATTTTTGAGTTATTTTTAAATAAAAGATAATTAACTCACAAAAACATGCAAAAGCTAAGTTTTAACTCAAAATAGAGTTTAGCTTTAATTGATAATTGATAGTTGTTTGCTTTTATGATTGTGCATGTTTTATTTATGAATTAATTTAATAATAAAGTGATTTATTTCCAACTTAACTGCTTTTAAAAATAAAATAATTGATTTATGGGTTAATCAATTATTTAATCAAACTTTTATTAAAAACTATATTATTAAATAATGACAACTTGCTTTAATTAATTAAATAAGAATTTAATCAATTATTCATATGATATTGTCAAAATTAAATAATACAATTAATAATAGATATAATTAAATTTAATTACACAATTAAGTGGCAAATATTAAATCTAATTAATTAAATATGAAAATATTCAATTAATCAAACTTTAGGATAAATGTGATTTATTGCCAAATAATCATAAAATTAAAGATAATTAAGATAATTAGGAATATTACTAGGAATATTCTCCGATACAAAATTTAAGATAATCAATTAGATTTGATGATGTTTAGATGTGCCTTAGATTAGGACTTTGATGTCGATTTCATATGATTTGATGATATAGGAGGTTAATGAACTTATAGCCCATTTTTGGGGTATTACATTTTGCCCCTCTTTGAATTACTGTGTGAAGCGCAGTGGTTCAAAGATAGTCTGTGTTTGATAAAGATATGAAACTGATTCAAAAGATAAACCGATCTCAAGATAGAAACCGATTGAAAGATATTGAGATAGGAGTTGATTGATATTGAATTGATATGGAGATAATAGGTCTTGAATGACCAAAGATAATGTTCACTGTAGAAGCAAATGAACCTATTATTGCGAAAAAGTGTCAAAATGCCTGATTCTGAACCTTAGGATTGATAAGAAGTGAGTGACCCGTTCTAGACTCGATTGTCTTAGCAGAACTAGCAAGTATCACATCCAAACCCTTCAGTTGTCGAAGAACCAAGGAAAGAACACTATGATCTGATGGTTGCAAAAACTGATACAGTTTACAAGATTAGGAGAATACCAGATTGATATGGATCGATGAATCTGATATGCCCCAAGTGATGATAGATTTGCCCCGAGCGATGAGGACTTTTGATGAATCAGTAACTAGACGTGATTGTTTGTCTTGATCACTGATGAAAGATATTGATAGACTTGATCGATAGAATTTGATTTACAGACTTTGAATGATGTGCAATACCATGCCCCCTTCGGGATTAAAATTGAAATCTGATAAGAAAAGTCAGCGTTGATAGTTTAGAAGCATGTTAATTGATCTGAGAAGTGGTTATTTACATCCGAGAATGCATTCTGCATCGTTCGAAGGTCCCAAAAGACCAAGTTTGACTAGGTTTGACCATGAGTTGACCATGGTTGACCAAGTTGAAATTTTGATAGTTTGATGTAAGATAATCAGTTAAGTTGAATACTAGATTTCTGTGATGATTGAAGGTCGAATATGCAAGTAGTTAATAATATGAATGATCTCAGATTTGAATTTTGATCCCGAAAAAGGATTCTACTTGCTATTTCATTGGAGGAACCTTCGTGTGAGATTCAGCTCTTGTTAGACTTGAAGATGCGATTTGAAGAATCATTTAAGCATTGAAGTTCGTTTAATCATTGTGAGATCATGTAAACATGCAAAATGCAATGAGACATGCAAAATGAAATGCAACCTAAGACCTAGGACCTAGTCACTGATCATGTGTCGATTTGTTATCATCATTGAACTTTTAGGTAACCGGATAAATCAATACAATGCCCACTAGCCATGAAACCATAGACATATGAATATTGATTTGTATGTGCAAGAATCAATACAACACCCACTGGTTATACAACCATGGACATATGAATATTGATTTGTTTTCGGAATGTTGGATTAGATATAAGCACCAAGGCACAAGCGCCAGGATGACCTGAATATCATGTCCATTTTGATATAGCAATTTGTACAAGCATCAAAACATAAAGGTTGTGATGACCTGAGTACACCTTGCATTAAAAACACATCAAACAGCTAAGAGATCATTCTAAATCCAATGTGAATTACCCGTAGTGACCCTTTATCATTCACATCCTTAGGCAAGATTGCATTCCACAGTAGGAGAAAGAACTTACTCAAAAAGATAATAGTTAGATCAAACTTCCTTGAATTTTTTAGGTATCAATGGTCGAGGTACGCATGGCCATCCAATTCGAGATAGAGGCTCTTACAGTCGGACACCATTTCAATCCAAAATTTCCAAAGCTGTTAGATTTTCACATACAAGCAGAAGACAAAGAAAAGATTATGCCCCCAGTCATCACTCTCTAAATCCTGTAAAGGACATCATTGAAGAGCTCGAAGGGACACAATATGCAAAAATCTCAATGCGAATCAGTAAGCATACAAGGAGATAAAAGCATGAAAAGCACAGATTGTTTTCAGTTGAGTTTTGATGTTTGATTGTTGTTGATGCAAAATCCTTTCTGGAGACGAGACTGACTGACTGACTCAACTTGAAGCTTCAAAGGACTCTGAGTGGATATGACACGTCTAAGATACATGGGAGACCATAGGATATGACATTGATTGCCCCCAAGTGTGAACATTGATAGGATGCAAACGCTTGAGCTGGTTGGTGTACAGGCTGACTTATTGAAAACTGGAAATGCAGGAACAAACCGGGAGATATGTACAAACTAAAGCAAGACTGAAAGCTGGGAAAGACCAAGATTGTGCTGATAGATGGAGCATTTTGGAACAAGTGGTACCCGTTTGCCGAGTTTTCACCATCTTGGTAGAGATTCTATTTTTGCTACCGAGGTGCCTGTTTCCAGGTTTTCACCAAGGCACTTTTTTTTTCTTTTTTTTCTTTTTTTGTATTTTTCATTTTTTCAATTTTTTTTTTGTACTTTTGATATTTTTTTGATTTTTTTGTGAATCATCAAGGCGCCTATTGCTAGGTTTTCACCAAGATGTTCATTTTTTCAGGACTTTTTCTGATTTTTAAGATTTTTCAAGACATTTACCAAGCACTGAATGCCTTAGGCATAGAATTTCTTCAAATGGAGAACGTTGATTGGTTCTCGGAGCTGTTCTCCTTCAGTCATTGAGAGTTGATAAGCACCAGAGCCAAAAGTAGCAGTGATTACAAAGGGACCCAGCCAGTTGGGTTCGAACTTCCCCTTGCGTTCTCGATGTGATTGATTTTTAGGATTTTCTCTCAACACTAGATCGCCAACCTGAAATTCTCTATGTCTGACTTTCTTGTTGTAGCCTCTAGACATTCTTTTCTGATACACTCTGAGATGATCATACGCTGCTTGCCTGCGTTCATCTAGTAATTCAAGTTCTTGTAACCTAGACACTCTGTAGTCTTCATCAGTGACAAGTCCATGCATTTTGATTCTGAGTGATGGGATTTCAACCTCAATAGGTAGTACCGCTTCAAACCCATAAACTAAAGCAAAAGGTGTAGCCCCTGTAGGTGTTCTGATACTTGTTCTGATACTGGTTCTGATACTGGTTCTGATACTTGTTCTGATACTGATTCTGATACTGATTCTGATACTAATTCTGATAATTATTCTGATACTTGGTATACTTGATAGCATCTTTTTCCATTTGCAAACTCCAAAGCAAGATCATATCTGCAGTCCCAATGTCTAGCAAGGTGGAGAACAAGAGGGATTGGCAAGCTAGTGGAAGAGATGGAAGACAAGAGAATAAAGGATAATGAAGGGAAGAAATCCTCAAGGGAAAACTCCTCAAGGGTACCCAAGCTAGGGAAAAATTGTCATGTAAAGCGCATTTGGATAAGTAATGAAAGGTTAGCATAGGATAAGTCACAAAAGCGTAATGCCAGAGCAGGATAGGATGTAGTCCAAAGGAGTAGACATGTCAAGAGGCTTCATAGCATTGTGTTTTACTCTTTTTTTTTTTTTTATTAGATCAAGACCAAAGGGGAAAAGGATAGCTATAGGCAAAAATGAATGGAGGAAGATGGATATGAAGGCTAAACATGGAAGGAATGAAAGCAAGATCACCGTAAGATAGCTCACAAAATAGCCAAATATTCATGTATAGATCAACATTGTCAAGATCAAAGAGAGAAGATGGAATGGATGAAATATGTAGAAGAACTACGCATGATGCCTGATTGCCAGGTTTTCATCATGGTACTTATCCAAGGCACCACAAGGGAGTGGTTTTCACCATAGGATGAATTTATTTCTCTTTACTTTTGCTACCAAGGCGCCTGTTTCCAGGTTTTCACCAAGGCACATTTTTAATTTTTTCTTATTTTTGAATTTTTGGAAGAAGGCAAGCTTTTTAGATAGTGCTCCTTGAAAGGATAAACCATGATATGCCAAGGATTCAAAATGATATGCTTAAAGATGCTGATAGGGAAAGGAATATGGAGGAGGAAAATGAAGGATAGGGTTTTATGTAAAGCGAGTGAGGATGGAAGATAGGAGGAATAGGCAAATGAGGAAAAATGATAGAAGGTAGAAGGATAATGCATGGAAAGATTGTGAAAGGGTAGATGGAAAGGAAGGCAAGCTCAACATCAACACATACCTTGAATGGTGGTGAGAGGGTGGAGGAAATGTGAATGAGGGAATACGTGAAGGAATATGGTGAATGGATAGCAGAGGTTGTGGTTTAGGCACATGGAATGGAAGAATATTTTTGGAGGGAAATGAAGTGGAAGTCTTTGGAAGCTTGAATGTCAACTTCAATTTTTTCTCAACACCAGACTCTTTCAAGAGAGACTTTGGAATCCATATAGCCTTAAGATTTTTATTTCCTTTTGATGACTTAGAGAGAATATCTTGAATGATGGATTTTGGAACCCATACTTGTCTTGTAGTTTTCTTCTTAGATATCTCTTTTGACTTTATGCCCCCATGTCGATTAGAGGAGACATGGTGATCTTCTTTCTTTGATGGATTCTTGTATTGTTTCTTTTTCTTATATTGAACATTCAAGTTACTTCCAAAAGACTTGGGACATGTGGAAGAAAAAGGATAATATGACTGGTTTAGATGGGTGGATGGATGAAAAGGATTCAAAGGTATGCATCTATGTTGATCTTGAGGAAAGATGGGAGATGGAGGTATGTAAGGACCCAAGATGGATGGAAAATTAGGAGAGTTAGGAGGGGAAAGTGAAGGGACATAAGGACCCAAGATGGAAGGAATGCGTGAAGATCTTTGTAGTGGTGGAAGAGGTCCAAGGATGGAAGTGGAAGACGCAAAAGGATAATCAATAAGTTCATCAGCATCTATATGACAACCAAGGATATCAACATCTTTAGAGTGAGCATTAGAATTTTCAATAGAATCATGGACATCTTGAATATGAGCACCTTCTTTGATAGGATTGTTCAAAGCTTGCAAAGACTTAGGAAGAGTAGAAAGTGAAAGTGAACATGGAGTGGTAGAACAAGAAGATGGAAGACTTTGATCTTGACAAGGATCTTTGGATAGCACAAGTGCATAATTTTTCTTTTGATTTTCAATAGGCTTGACATTGGAAGGAACACCATTTTTACCAACCTTAATGGAAGTATCATCTTTGGAAAGTGCAAGCGTAGTAAGATTATTTTGATTGTCAATAAGCTCAACAGTGTAAGTAGTAGCTTGATCTTGCTTAGGCGAAGACTTAAGACATGGTGGAATGCATGAAAAAGGGGGTACAGGATCAAAAGAACCCTGAGGTGGATAGGAGACATCAGAAAAAGGAGTGGATGACATGGAGGCTTCTTGATCTTGATCTTTCCTTATGTTCTTTTCTTTATCATTTTTAGAGTCCTCTTGACATGGAGCCACTTCTAAGGACAAGGAAGCATGTTGGGATTGTATGGATGATTTTGGAAGAGATGGTGAAGGACTAGCTGAAGTAGGCATTATAGCATATGAAGGCTTAGGCTCTTTAGGTTTATCATTATTGAAAGTATTTGCAGCCAAGTGAAGGTTAGCTTGAGTTTCTTTAAGAGGTAGCCCTGGAGGATAACTATAGGGAATCTCATGAAAAGTATCAAGGCTTGTGTCAGATGAAGGTTCTATGAAAGATTTGAAAGACTCGGAAGCTTTAGGAAATGTATGGGTATTGGAGGAAGTAGGGGATGGAAGGGAACCATCACAAGACAAAGGTTCAACATTAACATGATCTTGCTTGAGAGTGTAATCTTTATTTTCAGCTGGAGAGTTCTGAGAGGAGAGATCCTTATAGTATTGACGTTTCAAGCTAGCACGATGTATTTTATAGTCCTCAGCAGTAGTAGATGGATCATCATCAAGGTATTGTCCACAAAATCCATCAAAATCTCTTTCAAAATCAGAATCATATGGATCACCATCACGATCTATCCAATGTGACGGCCCATTTGTAGTAAGTAGGAATGAACAATGAGGAGGACTCTTAGGAATAGAGGTGTCATAGGTATCATTACATTGTCTGTCGTCATAGTCATCATAGTCTTCAAAGCTAGATGTGTCACTCTCTGTGGAAGAGGTATCATATTGCTCAATTTTTTTCCGGGGGCATGGTGACATGTACAAGTCTTTATCAAATGGAAAAGAGTATAGAGGTTCCTTTTCTTTCCCAAGTTTGTCAAGCTGGACTTGCATAGCTTGCAGTTGCTTCATCATAGCGGCAATCAGAATTTCTTCCTCTTGTTTACTGATTCTTTGAGACATGTGTACGGATTCTCAATAGCTACTGATCTGTTCTTGACACAATGATATTTTTGACAGATTTTGGAACTAGGCTGGAAACATTGGATATCTTGCAATTTGACAATTTTTGACAACTCTCTCAAATTTTTCCAAATGACACTCTGCAGACTCATACGACACTGGGTTCTTAATCATATGACATATGGGCTTTACTGAAATGACATTTGACAAAAAGTCATATGACTTTTGACTTCTTGAAATGACTTTTGACTCCAGAAAGAACTTTACATCAATTTTTGCAAAATGTAAGGTCTTCAGTTTTGGATTGTTTGCAAATTGTATTGTCCAAATTTTGAAGGTTATACCAGATTTGATCATTTTTAATAGCCAAGTAGATAAATAAGCACGCAGAACAGCAAGCAAGTGATTCCAAGCACGTCTGAAAACAATGAACAAGGGCAAAAGCAACCTTGCGCATGAACAATCAAGTGACCAAATTGTGCTAATCCCTGAGAGTACTAATTGTGTATGTTCTGAAAAGTTTTTCAATAACACACATATACCTGAGAATGAAAAATTGGCCTCTCTAGGGTTTTTAGTAATGGTTTGACTCTGCAACTTTTATGATTCAAAGGGGTGAACTCCAATCCCGGCGCACCAGGGTTTTGACACAGTCCGAGAACTTAATCTTCAAGAGCTGCTAGGGAGATCTGACAACCCAACAATGAACCATACCCGTGAAGATTTCTTCCACAAGGACATTTATATAGCGGCTGTCACTACCATGGCAAAAATGGCTATTACCGCTTGAGGTTCCGTCAACGCAGTTTTCCCTGTGAAGGGATTGTCCGCTACGGTTAACCCTCTCTAAAGATGACTCACAATAGTATACCACAAGGGGACTTGGCTCCAGATTCAAGGTTTTGACACCTCTTCACTTTTAACCCAAACAAAGCAAGCAGATTAATCTGACACGCTAAGACAAAGTTTTGTTCCACCAAGGTCTGTGATATCAACTCCACGTGATCTATCAACCTCTCCGGGGAGAGAATGTATCAATCAATAAGAGAAGACGCACTAACCAATTTTGATTCACCAAAGCTCATGATATCAACCCCACATGATCTATCAACCTCTCCAGAGAGAGAATGTGTCGATCAATAAGAGAAGACTCACTAACTAAGTTGAATGTGAAACGCACTAAGTATCCTCCCTACCTACAAGGATTCTATCGTCAAGAAGGATTTCGCTAGGAATCCAATCTCTCAAGAATCACAAATAGTGTTCATAGGGCCTAATTACTATGTGAGCACAGATGTATGTTCCGAAAGCAAATCTACCAAAAGCATCCAAAAAGTAGAAAGAGGAACACTTAACGTTTAAAGAGAATATGAGATGAGTCCACAAGGTGGAACACTTAACACCTCACACAAGCTAAAAATGAGTCCACAACTTAGAAAACAAGGGAGTTCCTAAAAGCACAAAAGGGTTGCCAAGTGGAACATTTAACGCTTCTGTCCTGTTGACCCCTCCCCTTTATGGCGCTGAGATTGCAACCACGGGGTGGAAATGAGGGGCCAGTGGATTAGCGAGTCCAATAACCCAAGATAGCAATCAAGATCAATCATAAGTATTCTAAGACTACTTAATGAATCCTTAAGGGTTCACAACCTAGTATCAATTATGCAAGTGTGTAGAAATAGATCAAAAGCATGAAAAGATGCACACAAGCTTGACACATAAGAGATTTATTTTAAGTCCCAAATCAAAATATTATTAGATGAAAGAGAATACCTGGGATCCTTGCAACGTGCTTAGTAGGTTTTACTTGATTTTTAGCAATTTTTGTTGAGCTTTTCCATGCAAGCAAGTGACAAACTCTCCAACAAGCAAACAAGCAAACAAGATATGCAAAATATATTCAACTTATGAAAACCATAGGGTTAGCTCTAAAAATCAATTATTATCAGTAATAATAACCAGCAATCAACCCAAATGACAACTCATATCATTCATTGAACCATGTAAAAAAAATAAGTGCATACCCATCACAAAACTTTATTTATTTTTTTTGCATTTGACCTAGTCAACAAGATCTAATTTTTTTGATATGATTTTAGCTACAAAAATAGAAATTTAGAATAGATACCCTTGCTAAAAAATAGAGAGATTTCCAAAAATGCAAAAATTTTAGAAAAACCTCTTCATTTGTGCCCTAGAGACCCATTTTATCAAAACAGACTAGTTTTTATAAATTGACTATTTGAGCTATGATATCCTATCCAAATTTAAAATAAAAAGAATAGACCCCCTATAGAATTTAAAGAGCTTTCCGAAAATATAAAAATTTTCGAAAAATATGCTGATTTGCGTCAAATATTAATTTTTTATGGAATTTCAAGAAAAAATTATTTAAAATTCAAAACATCTCAAAAAATTCTAAATTTTTTACTGTAGCTTTCATGACATGTCACCAACCTACAAAAAAAATTTCAGACCAAAATTACAAGCCTTTTGGGAGATAAAATTAAATCTTTGAAACTTTGGGGTTTTAGCTCCCAAAAAAATCAAAACCAGCATGCAAAGGTGGGTTGCCCCACGGTGGGTGCCAGAAATGTGTGTGTGAAAATTGTACCTGATCTGTAGACACAACACTCAATAAAACATTAGAGGTTAGTGATAATCAAAATCGTGCAAAATTGAAAGCTATCTAACCAAGCGATTTACTGCCTTCTAATAGGTGCGAGATTAATGTTCTCAGATTGTAATCGAGATCAGTGACCTAGACGACACCTAAATGAAGGATTTGAATGCAATTCTAGATATGGAATAAATGCAATTAATCTATATTTTTGATATTTTCTATGCAATAAGAATGATAAAAACTGATATGATATGAATGCTATTGAAAACTGATATGCTATGAATCTAACAATGATATGTAATATGAATGCAAAAATAAGATTGATCTCACAAAGATGTCGATTCGCAAGAGCTTTGATTCTTCAATTCCAATTCTCCAGCGTGATTGTGCAAAAAATGAGATGATTTGTGGATGCCTGAGCCTTTAATTTATAGAAATCCAAGGCTTTGGAGGTGCATGAGAAAAAGCCATAAATCACTCAAATTAACTCAACTTGATTTTTGAGTTATTTTTAAATAAAAGATAATTAACTCACAAAAACATGCAAAAGCTAAGTTTTAACTCAAAATAGAGTTTAGCTTTAATTGATAATTGATAGTTGTTTGCTTTTATGATTGTGCATGTTTTATTTATGAATTAATTTAATAATAAAGTGATTTATTTCCAACTTAACTGCTTTTAAAAATAAAACAATTGATTTATGGGTTAATCAATTATTTAATCAAACTTTTATTAAAAACTATATTATTAAATAATGACAACTTGCTTTAATTAATTAAATAAGAATTTAATCAATTATTCATATGATATTGTCAAAATTAAATAATACAATTAATAATAGATATAATTAAATTTAATTACACAATTAAGTGGCAAATATTAAATCTAATTAATTAAATATGAAAATATTCAATTAATCAAACTTTAGGATAAATGTGATTTATTGCCAAATAATCATAAAATTAAAGATAATTAAGATAATTAGGAATATTACTAGGAATATTCTCCGATACAAAATTTAAGATAATCAATTAGATTTGATGATGTTTAGATGTGCCTTAGATTAGGACTTTGATGTCGATTTCATATGATTTGATGATATAGGAGGTTAATGAACTTATAGCCCATTTTTGGGGTATTACAGACACTACATGGAAAAGACTACAACCCACAAGATTATCAGGGCAGGTTTTTGGTGGCCTTCACTTTTCAAGGATACACATCAGTTTGTCAAGAAGTGTGATCCTTGCCAAAGGTTTGCAGGAAAACTAAAATTTAGTGGGAATTTTCCTCTCAGACTTGTTTCTGTTCAAGCCCCTTTTCAGAAATGGGGTATGGATTTCATTGGTGAAATCCCTAATAAGTCTAGCGGTGGACATTCCTACATCTTAGTGGCAACAGATTATTTCACTAAGTGGGTTGAGGCAATCCCTACAAGAAGAGCAACCAGTAGGGTAGTAATAGATTTTATGATGTAGAATATCTTGACAAGGTTTGGTTGCCCAGAAACTATGGTGGTTGATAATGCACTATGTTTTAGGTCAGAGGAGTTTGTTGACTTCTGCAGACATAATGGTATTAAAATTTCATATTCTTCTGCTTATCATCCACAAGGCAATGGCCAGGCATAATCCAACAATAAGAGTTTAATCAAGATTTTGAAAAGAGTCCTAGCCAAAAACAAGAAGGCTTGGGACTCCAAATTGCTACAAGCCCTATGGGCTGATAGGGTTACAATAAAGAAAGCAATAGGGTGTGCCCCTTTTGACTTAGTGTATGGAATAAATGCAAGATTACCTCAAAATAACTTATTGCAGATGTACCAGTTCATTCAAAAATATGATGAAGATATAAAAGAAGATACGACAGTTAGAATGAATGATCTGATTCAACTCAATGAGGTAAGAAATGATGCACACATCAAGAATGAGAATTTGCAGGCCCAGTGCAAAGTCCTGTATGATAGAAGGACTACTCAGAGAAATTTTGTAGAAGGAGACATGGTATTAATGTGGAATGTAAGAATGCAAGACAAAGGAAAACATGGGAAATTTGATCCCATATGGTTAGGCCCATATATTATTGAAGAAAAATGGGGAGCAGGTTCTTACATTTTGAAGAATTTGATAGGAGAGCTCCTGGAGCTACCTATTCATAGTCAATTTTTGAAATTCTATTTCTCCTAAAAAATTTGACTCTCTGTATAGGTTTTGTTTAGGTTTTTATGTGCAATTCCTTGTTTTTGGTTTGGAATTTTTGGTTCTAGTCTACTGTAATAGGAGATTCTAGTTTCTCATTGTATCTATAGGAGATACACATCCCAAAGCATGAGCCACTATTAGCACAAGAAATAATTTTAGGCCTCTGCAGTTATTTTTGCCATTTCCCTGCAAAAACCCTAGGCAAAATTCAAATTCTAGCTATTTGCAAGATAAACCCTAAGTGTGCCCTAGCCCTGTTCTAAATTCGCGTTACTTTTTGGGCCACTTAAAAAATTGATAAATGCATGTGCTTTAATATTTTCACCTGACGGTCTTCTTTTTTCCTAAGTCTAGTGCTTTAATTTTTCCTATAGTTTCCGACCTTATTCCTTTCTTGGACCCAGCTTTCTGACACCATCTCGATCCAACGATGGGCTTAAGATCTTATGGAGTGTGTCAAAGGTTTGCAAAGTTGCACTAGCCATTGGTTCTCTTTCATGGCAAAGGCTTTTCAATGTAATGGGTCTACATGCTAGGTGTGCTTAGTCAACACTTTCTCATTGGTCTACGTATTAATGACTCAGAATATTATCAGTGGGGCCAATGATTTCGAAGGTTCAGAGGCTCTAACATCTACAAAGATCAATGGTGGGTGTGTCTTCGCAAAGGATGTGTCAGATGCATGAGATTATAAGACAATCATTGATTCTTTTTTGTGATGCAATATTTTCCTTCAGCGGGTCCACTGCCAGGTATTCATAGTTGGCGGCTTCTGATTGGTCAAGGAGTAGTGACTTGGAAATTGTCAGGTGGGTCCATAGTTTTTAAAGGAGATAAAGTGTGTGCAGGTCCACAAGATCATGTGGTTGTCGTTATACCTCTGGGACAAGTTGATCAATTTTTAAGGTCAGCGGTATAGCGACAGTCGTTGATCTTTCTTGGTCGACAAGATGTCAGTATGGGACCTTTTGCTAGTGGGTGCTAACATGCACATTTGTGATTGGTCAAGCTCATAATGAGGTGGAGCTTGTTAGTGGGACCTGTGTCAGAGATTTTTGATCGACGGTTGGCATATGATCGTATGGAATATTCTTCCCACATGTGATCTTATGCCCATCGTCTGATTGGATGCCAAGGGGTAGTGAGTCCTCTGTCAGAGCTAACTGGGCAGAGCTAACGAATGGTATGATGACATCTGGCTGTTTGCAGGTGGGCCCAGGGTTATAAAATATTTTCTAATTTCTGGCGGCTCAGACAAAATGTTTAGTGGGACCGATTACCATGTGTTGCTGAGATGTCAGGTTTTGATTGGCTGTGGATTTTAGGTATGTAGACACATCAGTGGGCCCGAGAGATTCTAAAGGATGCAGAGATAGAAGATCTAATGACTGTCTAATGTTTGCATAGAATCTTTTGAGGCTATGCGAACTTACGACAGCCATTCATTTTAAAGCTTATGAAGAAGTGGGTCCAGTATGTCGATTCATCACTGACGTGCTTTTTTCTCATTGGTCGAGGGTTTAGTAATGTGTAAAGTGATTTTTTAAAGATTTTTGTTGACTATTGAAGGATTTTGAGCTGCTCGATCTGCCAGGAATAAGATAGATCAACGGTCACATTTTAAAATTGAGGTGGTTACCATTTTTATTCAAATTCAAATATCCTGCAGGGTTTTGCTAGGGTTTTTGAACCAGTGAGTCATGTAAAATGATGTGGTGGCCAGGAATTGAATTTTTTAGTACAGATTGCAGTTGGGAAAGGATATAGAAGGTATAAATTATAGCTAAAATCCAATTTTGTTTCCTATGATGCAGAGCCAAATGAATATCAGGGTTGAATTTTTGTAGCGGGGCATTCATTGTTGTTTGACAGTGAAATAATAAAATCAGATTTGTTGAAAAGGAGCCAAGGATAGCATTGAAAAAATAAAGCATGTCGGCTCAATTGCAAATATCTCACCTATTTCAGTAGTGTAGTTATTGTAAACCCTTTGGGGTTGTTGTAAAGGTTTTTTAGGTTAATTTTTTGTAGCCCTAGAATGATTGGTTGCTTGTTGCATCTCTTGGTATAAAGGGATTTTTTATGATCATTCTAAGGGATTGGAGTTTAGGTGTTAAAAAGATGGAAATTTCTAAAACCATAGCTTTTCAGTCAAGGATTGTAATTTTTGATACCATTTTATCAAACAATAGAGAAGAAGTACAAATTGATGTTCTTATCTTGCAAGCTTACTATTCTGGATACTGTATGCACATGATGAAAGGTTATACTTAATACAAACCTCTGATCTTTGCTCTCCTTTTCTCTATTCTTTGAATCTTTAAATATTTGCATAAGGTTTATGTGAATGTATTGGTGCTTTGAGTTCAAACCTAAGAGTTAGATTAAATATTGCTCAAAGTGAAATATGTGTTCTTGGAGTTTATTTGAAGGATTTTCATAAGCAGGAAAGAATTGGGATATTTTGTATTTATGTCTAGAGACCAATTTCAGACACCATTGTATTCATCCTTTTCCTTGATATTTTGCCCAATAGATAAGGCACTGGCCTATATTCTCCTATCTTTGTGTTGAGAAGAGTGATTCAAACCTTATAATCCCAATCATTTAAATCACTACCAGTCTTTTACTTTTATTTACATTTGTGTATTGTCCTACCCAGTGATGGAGGATCAATGAACAATAGGTTCTTATTTAGTATTCTCTCACTATATTCATCTGTTGAAAGATCCAATAAAGAAATAAGGGGTAGAGTTAGAACTATCAGTCAGAGTTAATACTATTGGATCAGGTGCACCCGCCTTGGTTTTTCAAAGCCAGAAGCAGAAGAGGGTAATCTTATCCCTATAGTTGGTCTAATTGTTCATAGATTGCTCACATTTCAAACTAACCAATCCTTAATATCCATCATGGGCATATTGGTATCTCATGGAGTGTAAAATCCTACCCAAGAACCAACAGTGTCCATGTGCGCCCTTAACCTATCTAGTCCAACAGGTTCTTTCTTATAGTATATGTAAACTCTTATGTCTTCCACATGCATGACAACCATAGGCATGTGAGAGAAAGCTCCCTCTAAATCATCTAGGGTTGATTTAAATGGGTGCCTCTTGAAAACATATCTTTTCTTCTCAGTGACATCATAAACAATGGGAGTAGCCATGATTTACTTGTTAATCGCTTTCCAATTGAACTTAGTGATAATCTGACAGTTTTTGAATCGACGCAAAGAGCTAGGGTTCCTGCAACCGATCAAATGCACTACAAAAAATGATCTCCAAATCTTCACAAAAACTTCCAAGGCTCAATCTACTCTCTATCACTCTGAATTTGAATGCAATGAGCAATCAAATAACTTTATGTGTACTTAAAAGTGAAAATTCTACCATTAATGCAAGTCACGTAAACCAGGTTGTCACTTCAAAATTTGCAACTTGGGTTCTGCTAACATTCAGCATGTGTGCTCTTGCGTGAAGGTTCCTATACACTCCAAAAAGTTATGTCCAAAGGTGCATACTCTAAGGATGAGTATACCAACCACGCAGGGGTCTAGAGCTAAATTAGCTCCCCCTATGACCCTGAGGGCCATTCATGCAGATGTAGAGGGTGCATCCATTGGGGATGCATCCAATGCATTCTAATTAGTCTTGTCCTTCTTTTTCTCTAACCAAATCATGCTTGCATCATCTGAGGTTTTCACAAACTTGACTTCTGCTTTAGGATCCAATACTAGTTCTTTGACATTTTTAGGGCTTTCCTAACCTTGCGTCCTTGATCTACAAAACCTTGAGATATGTCCAGCCTTGTTACAAGAGTAACAAATGACAAGAGGTCTATTATTCCTTAGTGCATTGACATGAGTCACCATTTTACATGTTTTGGCTGAGTGACCATTATAGTTACATATCTGACATGTAACATTATGAGAACTTCTTACATTTGACTGATTCTGATTCCTTTGATCATATTGAGTCTTGTTCTTCTTACTAGTCTTGCAATTCATAGCTTTATGACCAAATCTATTGCATGAATAATAGTAACCATTAAAAGATCTTACCTCTGTATAGTTCCTTGCAATGTGTCCATGCTTGTTACATGCAAAACAAGTGTGTTCTACTTGCTTGCGCTCATTCTTAGGTGCTCCACCATTATCTTTGGTTTGATCTTTAGTCTTTTCAACATCAGTAGAGTTCTTTTGTGAATCCTTTCTTTCTCTCATATTGTCAATCTAATTTTTTGCTTCATTGTATCCAATATAGCTAGTGTCTCATTTGGCTCTTCTTGCATACTACTGAGATTCTACCAAATCAGCATCAATCTGTAATTTGTCAATATGATCCTTTGCCTTTTTTAATTCAGATTCCAAGATTTCTTTGCTATTCCTTAGCTCCAAGATTTCCATGTTCGCTTGCCTTAGTTATTCATTCAGTCAAAGGTTCTCTTTGATTTGATCATCATAGACTGCCTAATTATTAATTAGCTTATCATCAACCTCTTCAAGTTTTTCTTTTAAGGATTTGTTTTCTTCATTGAGATTCTTGACCATTGTCCCTAGATCATTGTTAGAGCATTCTTTCAAATCTTTCCTTATCTTTTTGATGACTAATTGAGCATCACTAAGTTTGTCCTTTAGTTCTTCAGATTCTCTTTCTAACTTGTCTAGCTCTTCATGAGCAGCTTCAAGATTCTTCTCTAGATGTTTCATTTATGCTTTTTCCATGATCTCCTCAAGTGGTTAAACTTCTTTGCTAAGGACCAGAGCTCTAATACCAATTGTTAGGAATGGGAACACTAAGAGGGGGGGGGGTTGAATAAGTGTTCACTGTATTTTAACTTTTCCCTTTAATCTTTATTTTGAACTTAAATGCTTAAGTACTAAAATAAACATTCACATAAACATGAAACATGAAATCAACACATGACACCAATATGGTTACAAGGAAACCCAAATAGGTAAAAACCCCGATGGGACTTGATACCCACTAATATTTTGCACTAGTGTTTTGTGATCCTTGTTAGAAGATCCTTTACCCTGTTAGGAGTAGCTTTACAATGCTTTAAGTACAGTAGACCTTGTTAAGGGTCAGACCCTGTTAGGAGTCTTTTACAATGATCCCTGTTAGGGGAGTGGACTCACTATCCTAGAGCTCACTGCTCAAATGGTGAAGGCTATAACCTTCTAATTTTAGATACACACTATATCTACAGGTGAACTATTATTATGACACTGCTTGTCAAATTAGTTCCTTTGGTGCGTTGATACTTTGACCTCTAACAAAGCTCTAATACATCTTATGTTGTCTTTGCATACCTCTTCTCTTCTTATCACAACTCTCTTTCAACTTCCATACCAAATACAATGGGTGCATCTTATATTTATATGCTCATACACACAAAACAATTAGGTCGGCCCTATAACTAGTTACAAACAACACTTCCAAATGAATTGGCTTAAGCATGCTTACAATTATACATATAAACATCTTTGCAACCTAAATACAATGGGTGCATGGTTTTTACAACATTAAATTATAATCATAAACCAAAATGCTAACTGTCAGCTCCATGTTATGTTCTTTGTTGGCACACACTGGCTGTGCAACTTCAACTGACTATAAATTTCACATCTTTGCATATCTACTTATGCACTCATAGACTAAGTATAAGTATAGTCTAACAAACTTAACTTCTAGGGTGCATACCATAATTCATCCGTACACACATGCATTGATGCTCTGAGCTGTAGGAACTTTGTACATTGTCCAGTCTTCAACACTTAACTAAATTCTAATCTTTACACTAAGTGTGCTAACTCCAAACGGCATATGACTTTGTTGCCATAATGACAACACTATATCTAGTCATATACTTCAGTATAGACAACTTGCCAACAGTCTATATTCTAGTAAGAAAATTATTTTATTGGCAATGAGGATCCTTTAGGCATTTTCTAATGGTTCTCCCAAGATTGTGAATTTTATACTTTGGATTGGAGCAAAGAAAGGCTTAGGTTTGATCACACCTTGATTGTTGAAAAAGTTATTGTTGTTGTTGAAAGGGGTCTTGGTTGTTTGATTAACATTATTTGTTTGGTTAGACCCACTTGATAAGTTAAAAGGGGTAGCTTTTAGGTTTTTGTCTTCTACAACCCCATCATTCACAATATGTTTGTTAGTGTTTCTCAACCAAAACCTTGATTTATAATTGTTATTATTAGCTGCCCTATTATTATTATTATTATTAGTATTTAAATTATTATTATTAGTGTTAGTGTAGCCTTTATTTTCTTTAAAAAGTTTAATTTTTCCTCTTTTTACTATCACCTCTTCAATATTTATCCAATTCTTGATGATATTTTCAAATATTGGGGGACACTGAAGTTGTAGTCTATAGTTCATTTCCATTTTCAAATTGTTCATGAAAATTTCTATTTCTTCTTTTTCAGGTATGCTTCTAGGATATCTCACAAAAATCATTATCCATCTTTAGAGAAAGCATATAAAAGGCTCACCATCTTTTTGTTTTGTGTCACATAAGTTTAGCATGGTGATTTCATGCTCAATGTTGTAAGAGTAGTGAGTCACGAACTTGGAGGCTAGCTCTTCAAAAGTATTTATCCCTTGTGGTAATTTTGAAAACCCCTCCATGGATTTCTGTCCAAGGCTTCTTAGAAATAGTCACATTAGATAGGTGGTATCATGCATGAACTCAATACTTAAGGCACAAAATTCCCTCAAGTGATCTTGTGGGTCATATTTACCCATATATTTTTCGTATCTTGGAAAACCCACATTAGGAGGGAAAGGCACCATGACCAAGTTTTGATCAAAATGAAAGGGGTACAATGCTTCAATAGAGAATGGTTTTTGTTTAGCCACCTTTTTTATATGATCAATTTATGTTTAGAACATCTTAAGTTGTTTTTTAACTACCCCTAATGGATTCTCCTCTTCCTCATCTTTCTTTAGGGTCGTTGTGTCATAATCATGAGGAAGATTAACCCTTGATTTGGATTGATAACCTTATACTGATTGAATATCTTTATGGAAAGAATGGACAAGTGAAAGATGGTGATTGATGGTCACCGAGATACTAAAGTATATGTAAGACAATTAAATCAGTCAATGTATTATCATTGATGTCAACTAGTTCTGACTATAATTATCATGATCATTGCAAACATCTAAAGAAGGAACATGGTAAAGGAATAAAATATCTACATGAAGATGAGATGGATATGAAAGATATGGCTATGGTATACATTGGGTAACTTATTGATGAGTCTATGGCATCATGTTGGTGACTTGATTGTATTACATAATTTTATTATGCATTGAAGATCATAACTAAACATGTTTTTATGGTCGTTAAATGAAGATTTTTGTATACATCGAGCTAGTGTAGTGTATACCAAGTATAGTATTAACCGAACAAGTAATCACTGACACATTCTGGTATTGATTGAGTGAAAGAAAGAAATAAATATTATAACAGCCAGCTAAAATGATGAGTTGGACAGATGCTTATGATTTTGAGGTAGAAGATAATGTTTGTTACGATGATCCAATGGTTGACAAAATTCAAGATTGATCGAATGAGGAAGAATGAAATGTGTTAATGATACAACTACCGAGGAAGGTTAAAATGACAAAAATGAATGATGGAGATTAAGAGGAAAAATCTATGGATGAAAAGAAAATGGTTTATGATGTCTATATAAGGAGACATGGGATTTATTATTGAGCCTGAGATTTTTGATACTGTAGAAGAATTCATGTGAAAGGATTATTTTCATGCACCACTGATCAAACTGGTTGAAGACAAAACTGATTTGAATTGCATACATTACTGAGCATCAAAGGAGTATACATTGAGTGGAATAAAGTTGGAGGATATGAAGGATTGAATTGGTTATTGGTCAGAGGAGGTATTTTTGAGCTTAGCATAGATCTAAAAATCTATAAATCATAGTTGTATTTGAATCAGATCATTAGCGTATCAGTTTAACCATTATTACAGATAAATATCTTAATTGAGTGAGACTTAATAGTCTTTTGTATTTCAATATGACATTCAATGAATGTTGATTGTTTTCTTGTTGACCCCATTGTGAATGTTGGTCAAGGGAGAAATGTTTGTGATAAATCTTCTAACTAGGTCACGCCTCATAGTGTGTTTTGTAACCTTTAACAAGGTTGGCTCCTAACCTAGCTCACTTTAGAAGAGTGAATTATTTTGGGTTACTAGTCCCAGGTGGTTTTTACCCTAATAGGGTTTCCATGTTAAAATCTATTTGTTATGTGTGAATGATGTGTTGAATTGTTATTTTGTTTTACATTTCATAACTGGATAGATTGGTAAACATGATATTTAATTTACTGGAAATTGATATATGAAGAGAAAGACATAGTTGATAACTCACTGAGTTGATTATTTGATTGAAAAGTTTTTATATATACATTTGGGAGATTTGGGACTGTAGGATAACTGCATTTAACTGATTCACCTCCCCTCTCAGTTATCTAACAATTGGTATCAGAGCATAGAGTGATTGAAGGAAAATTTTGAATGAATTAAGCTAAAGATCACAAGATGTATGAGAGAGAGGTGCAAAAACTGAACAAAGATAACTTCTCAACATGGCAACACTGACTGAGATTGTATATATCTAGAATTGGAGAATTTTCTATATACTACTTGGATAATGAATTAATCCAATCGACTAGACCTTTAACTATTGATCAGATGAGAGATAGACATAAACATAATGTCACAATGATGGAGATTATTTTTTATTAGGGTAAAAATGGTTTTTGAAGGGAACAATAACCCTTTACAAAAGGAGAGAAAGATAGGAGAAATCAACACAACAAAAAAAGAGATAGTTGGGGGAAACAACATAGAACAATAGAAACCCCCCAAAACTAGAAACCAACAAAACAAGACCGACACAATAAAAAAGTAGGGCATCGACCAACCAGCACAGCTTAAGGCATTTTTTCCATAAATTTTGTTATGTCCTCCATCATCATATCAAATTTGTTGGATGGACTCACGGAGAGCCATGATTTCTTTTGAATTATCTGGTTTCTTTTTCCTCATACTCACTCTAGTGCAAGAACTAGGGCCAACAGGGGTAGATCCTTTGATATCCTCATCTTCAATAATAATGGGGCTGTTATTCCCTTCCAAAATAGAGAAAAGGGCCCTTAGGTTGTTAGTAATAACCTTCATGCCCTCAAAGTTATGTTTCATGATTCTGCTGAGGGTTTCTTCAATGCTCAAGATATAGATGGAGGTAGTCTACATGTGGTAGTTGACAATAATATTAATTTTTTTTCAAGCTTCTCCATAAGGCCTTGGCTAGCAGAGCCTTCAACCTTCACAGTATTAGTACTGGTAGTGATCGTGGGGTTGGCCAACAATAGGGAAATTTTGTTAACTCTTTCTTCTAGCTCAGAATACTTGATCCTGACATCTTGTATTTCATCATACAACCAACAGTTCATTTGCATGTCCATACCAGCCCACTCTTTGAGAACCTACATGAAGCAAAAATTACTTTTACCCTTATCAGTGTGATCCTCCTAGTTGTTCCCAATATTATTCTTAGGGTTCTTCTTGTCATTTCCCTCTTCTTTTTTCTCTTCATCCTTCTCAATAGCCCTAGAAATCATTTCCTCCTTGGAGGATGAATCAGCATAATCCATAACAATGGGAAAGGTTTGGGTAGTAGGGTTATCTTCAATATGAGAAAAGAATGAGGATCAGAATGAGCCACAACTTGGGGGCTCACACCCATGGCATTTTTCTCCATTTAAGTAGCCTCCTCAAGAACATAGTTATCTCCTAGGCCTTATGTCTTCAAATCCCCAGTATTGGCACTGCTGGCTTTGTCGCACTCAAAATCCAAGGAAGACTCAGAGGAAGAATCTTGAGGGACTTGGTCCTCCTCATCATGGTATTCACTGAGAATATGATCCTCTTCCTGCACCTTTGTATCCATACCCACCTTGTCAAAGAGGAATTTGACAGCTTTAGTCATGTCATTGTTATTATCTCCTTCCCGCACACCAGTGTCTTCATCATTGTTCATGTCAGCCTCTTCTGTGAGGAATTTAGACGCTTCTATAGAGATTTTTTCTACCTTATCAGATGCTAAATTTGAAGATGTCAAGGCATGCACTTCTGCTAGATGAATGTGAGACAAACTTGCACTACTTCACAGAGGAGATGTAAATGTGTTGAGGGCAAAAGCTGAGAGTCTTAGAGGAAAGTTTGATGACATGAAAATGAAAGAAGGAGAAAACATTTCACAATACAACAACTGAATTATGGATATTGTCAATGCTATCTAAGGAGCAGGAGGTATTATTGAACAAGACACTATTATAAGTAAAATTATTAGAACCTTGCTACCTACTTATGCTATTAGAGTCTCTGCAATCCATGAAATTCGATCATCCCTGAGTAATCATCTTACACTTGATAGTCTAATCGATAAACAGACTGCTTTTGAGTTGAGAAACTTTGACAATAGTATTATTCCTAATGTTGAGTCTACATTTATGCCATCCTTGAAAATTGGTAAATCTAGTAGTAAACACATGATAAGAAATGAGAGTAATAGTGATAGTAATGAGGATGAACTTGATGAGCTTGAAGCATTAATGGCTAGAAGAATGCAAAAAATTAAAGGAAGATATAAAGGGAAATTACATTTGGTATGTTTTAATTGTAAAGAAATTGACCATATTGCAGCTAGATGTCCTAATAGGAAAGGAGATGACAAAGACATTGAATGATTCGGTGAAATAAATTTTGACAGTAGAGATAAGTAAGAACATAGAGGCAACTGACAATATGACAAAAGAAGAAATCGAGACTACAAATACAAAGGCAAGAAGGCATGTTACCTTATTGAAGATGATGAGAAACTGACACTGACATTGACACTGACACCAACACTGACACTAATGAAGATATTGAGGTGGTATTCATAGCTTTGAAAGAAGATTCAAAAGAAGAAGAAAGGTATGTTGAAACAACACTTATTTCTAAAGTTAGCAAGAATGATATTTGGATTATTGATAATGGTTGTAAACATCATATGACTGGTGATGAAGATAAATTTGAATACATTGAACATTATAATGGTGGATTTGTTAAAATGTGAAATGATGCATCTTGTCTAGTAAAGGGAAAATGATCAATCTTGTTGAACAATAAGATCAGATGTAAGAATGCATATTGGGTGAAGGGACTTAATGATAACTTTTTAAGTGTAGCACATTTGAATAACATAAGTCACTGAGTTGCATTTGAAAATCAAAAGATGAAGATCTATGATGAGACTAGAAATTTGGTTGGTACTGGTGAACAATCTAAAGGTAATCTATTTTATCTTGACAATGCTAAAACTTCTTGTTTATTGGCTAGAACTGAAGATGTGTGGTTATGACACAAAAGGATATGTCATGTGAATTTTGACAACATGATTAAAATTAGCAATAAAAGGAGAGTTAGAGGCTTAATGAGCCTATCTAAACCTGACCATGTCATGTGTAAATAATTTCAAATGGGAAAAATGTCAAAATCTAGTTTTAAGTGCAAAAACTATTCATCTAATATTATTTTGGAATTGCTTCATACCAACTTGTGTGGTCTCGTGAGAACTTAGAGTTATTATGGAGACATATATTTTATCTTATTTCTTGATGACTACTCTAGGATGATGACTTTCATGTTTTTGAAAGCAAAATTTGAAGCCTTTAAGATGTTTAAATGGTATAAAGCTAAAGTTGAAAGGGAAAGTGGAAAAGTGGAAAAATGCTTGAGATCGAATAGAGGTGGTGAGTTTATTTTTGATGAGTTCACTAACTTTTGTAATGAGCATGGAATTAATAGATAGGTTTCTATACCAATGACACCACCACAAAATGGACTTGCTAAAAGGATGAATTGATCTATTGTTGATTGTGCTAGAACACTAATGATTGAAAAAGATGTTGCACAAACATACTAGAGAGAATTTGTTAGCACTACTGTATACACATTGAACCAAGTACAACTGAAGAAAGATTCAAGAAAAATAACCTATGAGTTATGGTATGGTTACACACTAAGTGCAAGATATTTCAAAATATTTGGAAGTAGATGTTACATTTTGAAAGATGATAGAAATGAGAAATTTGATTCAAAAGGTGATGAAGGAATATTCTTAAGATATTCTACTAAAAGAAAATCTTACAAATGTTTGAATAGGTTACTAAAAAAATGGTTGAAAGTGCAAATGTGAGGGTTGATGATTTTTCAAATAAAAATGATGAAGAAAGAAAAAAGGAACTGAAAGATTATGGTAGATTTGCATACATTGAGAAACCTAACACTCTACCAGAGCAACAACCTAGCATTACCGAGAAATAAAATAATGATACCAAGCATTAACCTATACATACTGAGAATGAGGAAATAGTTACTAAGGAAGGTCTTGATCCTACACTGAATGAAGAACAAAGAAGAGAGGAAGTACTTGCAAAATTTGTGAGAAGAAACCATCCACATAATCATATTATTGGAGATAAGAAAGATGACATGATGACACGAAGTAAATTCAGAAACAACACATGCTTAGTTTGTGAATTTGAACCTAAAAATGTTAGAGATGCACTTGAAAATGATGAATGGATTAAAGAAATGAATGAAGAAATAGATCAGATACTAAAAAACAAAATATCTAGACATTGGTACTGAGACTGAATGATAAGAATGTAATTGGAACCAAATGGATATTCAGAAATAAGTTGAATTAGAATGGTGAAGTCACTGGGAATAAGGCAAGACTTGTGTGCAAAGGATATGCACAAGAAGAAGATATTGATTATGGTGAGACTTTTTCACCACTTTCTAGACTTGAAGGAGTTAGAATATTGCTTGCATATGCTACCTACAAAGGATTTAAAGTATATCAAATGGATGTCAAATCGGCATTTTTGAATGGAATACTTGAAGAAGAGGTACACATTGAACAACTTGAAGGTTTTGTTGATCCAAATTAGAAAAGCATGGTATATAAGTTGCACAAAGCACTATATGGACTGAAACAAGCACTAAGAGCATGGTATGAAATAATGCATTCATATCTTATCAGTATTGGATTTGGTAGAACAAGTGACAACAACAATTTATACTTAAAAGGTGAAATTGGTGACAATATTCTTATTGCTGAAATTTTTGTTGATGATATCATATTTGGAGGACATGATAATCTATGCAAATCATTTTTTGAAGAAATGAGAAAAGAATTTGAAATGTCAATGTTTGGAGAGATTAAATTCTTTCTTGGTTTGTAAATTTCACAACAAAGTGAAGGTATTTTCATTACTCAATCAAAGTAAATAAAAGAAGTGTTGGAGACCTTTGGTATGGAAGATTTGAAACTGGTTGGTACACTGATGATCATAGGATGAAAATTAACAAAGGATGATCAATCAACAAGGTAAATCAAACATTATACAAATCAATGATTGGTAAGTTGATGTATGTTGTGCATAGTAGACTAGACATTGCACATGCAATTGGAATTGTAGCAAGATTTTATGCTAATCCTAAAGAATCACATATGACTACTATTAAAATAACCTTAAGATATTTGAAGAACACATAAATTTACATGGTTTATGGTACAAGAAAGAAGGAAAATTTGAACTACAAGTTTACACAGATGCAGATTGGGCTGGAAACATTGATGACCGAAAGAGCACTACTGGTGGAGCATTATTTTTGGGAGAAAGATTAGTAACTTGGATAAGCAAGAAACAAGGATGCATTTTACAGTCTATCATCAAAGTAGAATATGTTGTTGTTTCTGTTGCTCCTAATTTTTCAAACATTATACGGATAAAAAAACTCTTGGAAGGTATGAATGAGGAGAACACTGACCCAGTGATAATATATTGTGATATGCTATAAACATTTCTAAGAATCCTGTGATGCATGCAAAGACAAATCATATATCTATAAAGTATCACTACTTGAGGGAACAAGTACAAGACAAGCAAGTAAAATTGGAGTTTGTGAAATCAAAGGAACAACTTGTAGATATATTTACTAAGCCCTTACCTAAGGATACATTTAAGTACTTGAGGACTAGATGAGGGCTCCATGCCCTATTTATTAGTCACTAAGGTGATCATGAGGTTGCATCAACTTCTACTTTATCATAATATAAAATCATGTTAATGCATATTGCTCACACTTTAGGTTTCTTAAGGCTGTGAAAGCTAGAAGATGGAGAAAAAACTGACACTACGTATCAGTACATGAAAGGTACTTGATCTAAATTGAGCAGTAGAGATAATATTTTAGCTACTGCAAAGTTGTTTCTTCTTTTGGAATTGTTGTCAAAGGGAGAGGAGAATAAATGGAATAGAGAGAGAGAATCAATAACATATTTATTCAAAGGGAGAGGAAGAAAATAAGAAATGAAGAAGATCAAATCCGCAAGGAGAGTTTGCATGGAATGATAATGTTGTTTAGTGATTAAACATATTAAATGTACAAGCTAGGGAGATCTTACTGAGCTACAACATTTTTTTATATAGATGTAGAAACAATATTTGATATTCTATGACATATTTCATATTGTGTTGCCATCAATGCCAAAGGGGGAGATTGATAACCTACAACTGATTGAATATCTTGATGGAAAGAAAAGATAAGAGAAAGACAATGATTAATGGTCATCAAGCTACTAAAGTATATGTAAGATAATTAAATCAATCAATGTATTATCATTGATGTCAACTAGTTCTGACTATACTTATCATGATGCTTACAAACATCTAAAGAAGGAACATGGTAAAGGAATGAAATATCTATAGGAAGATGAAATGGTTATGAAAGATATGGCTATGGTATACATTGGGTAACTTATTGATTAGTCTATGGCATTATGTTGATGACCTGATTGTATTACATGATTTTGTTATGTATTGAAGATCAGAAATGAACAAGTTTTTGTGGACGCTAAATGAAAATTTATGTATACATCGAACTAGTGTAGTGTATACTGAGTATAGTATTAATCAAGCAAGTAATCACTAACACATTCTAGTATTGAGAAAGTGATAGAAATAAATAAATATTATAACAACTGACTGAAATGATGAGTTGGACAGATGCTTATGATTTTGAGGTATAAGATAATATTTGTTACGATGATCCAATGACTGACAAAATTTAAGATTGATTGAAAGAGGAAGAATGAAATGTGTTAATGACATAACTTTCAAGGAAGGTTAAAACAACAAAAATGAACGATGGAGATTAAGAGGCAAAATCTATGGATAAAAAGAAAATGGTTTATGATGTCTATATAAGGAGACATGGGATTCATTATTGAGTCTGGGATTTTTGTTACTACAGGAGAATTCAGGTGAAAGGATTATTTTCATGCTCCATGGATCAAACTTGTTAAAGATAGAACCGAGTTGAACTGTAGACATTACTAAGCATCAAAGAAGCATACACCGAGTGGAATAAAGTTGGAGGATATGAAGGATTGAATTGATTATTGATTAGAGGAGGTATTTTTGAGCTTCGTATAGATTTGAAAATCTACAAATCATAGTTATATTTGAATTAGATCATTACTGTATCATTTTAACCATTGTTACAGATAAATCTCTTTACCGAGTGAGACTTAATATTCTTTTGTATTTCAATATGACATTCAATAAATGTTGATTTTTTTCTTGTTGAATCCATAGTGAATGTTGGTCAAGGGAGAACTATTAGTGATAAATCCACTAACTAGGTCACAGCTCACAGTGTGTTTTTCAACCTTTAATAGGGTTGAATCCTAACCGAGCTCACTTCAGAAGAGTGAATTATTTTGGGTTACCAATCCTAGGTGGTTTTTCCCCTAACAGGGTTTCAATGTTAAAATCTGTGTTATATGTGAATGATGTGTTGAGTTATTATTTTGTTTTATACATTTCATAACTGGATAGATCGGTAAACACAATATTTAATTTACTAGCAATCAATAGATGAAGAGAAAGACATGGTTGATATCCTACCGAGTTAATTATTTGATTGAAAAGTTTTTATATATACATCTAGGAGATTTAGGACTGTAGGATAACTGGATTTAACTGATTCACCCCCACTCTTAGTTATCTAATAGGGCTAAGTTAAGGAAGTATCTCTCTTTATTCCTTTCCAAGAGTTTTTCCATTATTTTAAGGAATTTGGGATCTTGGGCTTCCCTATTGGCCTTTTCTTCATTTTTTTTTCCTTTCCCTTAGTTTCTTTGTTAATTTTATTCTTGATTCTCATTATTTCTCCCTTGAGTAAAAGTCATAAAACTCCCTATTTTTAGCCATGGGATTGACTCTTTCTTCAAATAGGTTGGGGAGTATTTCTTCTTGTTTGTGTGGTTCTTCAAAAGGGGTTTGAATATGAATTATTTGTATGGAACTTATTCAATTATGAAAGTTTCATCTTATTGGAGTGATATTTTTAATCAATGTGATCTTTTGAAAATTGACATCAACAATGGATTGAGTCAAAAGAAGTTTCCCTTTCTTAGTGATTGTTATTTTTGGAAGATTGTTTTAAAAATATAAGATGATTTTAAAAATTAATGTTTCTTCCTTGTTACATGTATCTTCAAACAAAGAAACCAAAAATACACTTCTCTTTTAAGGCCCTCTAAACACAAAATGTTTGAAAATTTTAGAACATTATCACAAGTCTTTAACAAGAAGACACTTCAAGAAATCTACCTATAGTCAAATGTGGTTTGTAAAACATGGCTCTATTAGGTAGGATTACTAATTAGTAAGGAGCTAGTAAGGATTCCATTCAAAAAAATATCAAGTCTCATCCCTCATTATAGGGGCCTCCCATCATCGGTATGTTGGAGTTTTGCGCAATCCTAAAGAACTACTCGAGGAGGTTCAATTCTTGATATCCTTTTGTCACTCACCCCATTTAGGATGAGTGTGTTTTATTTTATAGTGGTTTGGATTATTATGACAAAGTAAATTGTATCCCACTTTGGGTTGTCCCTCTCACCGGACTCGTTAAGGCATGTTCTCGGGAGGTGAGCCCACTAATTATCTAGCATGTTCATATAGAAGAAAATAAATAAAGTGAAAGAATAGGTTTGGGAGTTTGATTCATCAAAAGGTGAAGAGAATATCCCTACTAATTTCTCACTTCCAAACACCATTAACAAAAGCCTTCTTAATCTAAATGGAATTAGGCACTTCTAGCTTTCTCATTCACCTAAAAGGTGAAGAGCATAATCGCCTAATACATTCTTCCATAAGAAATAGGCTTTAATATTAGTGTTTGTTCATTTCCTTAGCCTTTCTTTTAATCAAAAGATCTAGTAGGTTTGGCATTTTTATTCACTTAAAAAGTGAAGAGCATAGGCCTACTACCAAATCTATCAAACAATAATAGGCTACTAATTAGCTAGATTCAAATTAAATTTTCCATAATTTAAGCAAAATGAAAAAGGATATATAGGCTTACCTTTTTCGTAGCTAGCAAAGGCTAGGGGAATTTTTTATTTGATTTTTTTTTCTTTGGAATACTCACCTAGTGGCCCGATCGTTCTAGCTCCTTTCCATCCTCAAGATCGTTAATTCAACACAAGGCAAACAAAGTGAAGAAATCCAAGCAATTGACCTTTTACTCCTTTCTTTGAAATTGATGAAAATGATGAGCTTAAGGAGTAAATATCCAATTCAAAGAGACAAATTTAGGCTTGTATAAATCAATTATGTGTAAATATTTTTCATACTCTTTACCTTCCAGCTTGGAACTCTCCAAAAAGTTGTTTATATGAGTAATCTTTTCTCTTTTCAATCTTCTCTTTATGTTTTTATCCTCACTATGGATTCTGGCCTTTGGTTTCCAAATTTTTTTATGCTCTGCCACTAGAAAAACACAAAGAAAACATTATTTACTATCAGAATTTAAAATTAAAAAAAATAGTGCTACACGTTATAGAAATGATTGTAAGCGCTACTTTAGGCAATAAATGCATCATAACACTAATTATACGTGCTACTACAAAAATTAAACGCACTATTTTAATGTTCAAATGTGCATAAAGAAAACTTAAAACATGTTATTTAAAACTATAAATAAATGCTACACACTAATACAAGGCTTGCACGCACTACAAAGTCAGGGTGTAGGCACTGAAAGAATTGTATATAGGAGATATAATTTATTATAAGCGCTAAAACACTATGTGAATGCATCAAACTTTATCATAGAAGCATCATTTCATTGCTCAGACACATCATTTCTTTTCTCATATGCGCCACTATAGGCCTGATACGAGCTATTTTACTTGTCAGACAGAGAGTTCAAACACAAATTTATAGAATTTTTGAAAATAACTTTGAAATTTGGTTAGTTGAGGTCTAATGCCCCACGGTGGGTGCCATTTTGTGTGTCAAAATAATCTTCATGAAATTAGTTTTCTAAGAATAAATTCAAATTGAGCTAATTAACCTTTAAAACGTGATGAATTAAAAGCTTAAAGCAATAAACATCTCATGGATCCCTATTTAAAGATGCTAACATAATTCTCTCAACAAGCATCCATTAGAGCCAGCTCTAAAATGAGAATAAATACTAAATGATGATGCAATTTAAGCCTATTTTACTCAAAAAAAGCTAAATTGTGCTAATTATCCTTCTAGCTCAAATTCACTATAATTTTGATCCAATTCTAAGATGTAATTGAGATATTTTTATCTTGATTTTTTCCTTTTATTTATAGATTTTACCAAGCATAGGGGGTGGAGTTAATTTGATCATGGTTGAGTTGGAGTTAAGTCCATGGTTTCAAATATGGGGAATATTTAAATATTTTGTCCTCAAAGCTTAAGACAATGAGACAAAATGGATGGTCAAGATGCTCTATCCTTATGAGTGATTGAGATTCAATGTGGCTTTGATCCATGTGAGTCCAATCCTTAATTCCTATTGGTTGAGGTAATTTCCTCCCATGTGGTAGGTGAGAGAATTTAGGAATTAATTAATTAAATTAAATTAATTTCTTTAGCCATGTGTACCCCTTGAATGGGTTAAACTTGATTTTAATCCAACTATACAATTAATTAAAAATTAATTTCATAATTAAATGAATTATTTGATTTATTTAATCTTTTTTGCCTTTTAATTTTAATTAATATTGGATTTTGGCTTGATTTTAATTAATGCTTCAATTTTGTGATGCAACAGCGGTCAACAGAAGCCTCCAACAGTGAGCAATTTGGTGAGTTTGAACACCTCAACACCCAAGGTGAAGGGTCTAGTGCTGAAATACTTATCACAAGTATCAAAAAGGACTTTATGAAGGTTATCACAACCCTACAAGGCAATATAACCTAATCACTAGGTTTGCCAAAGTCCCAAGCACCAACAACCAAGAGTTTACTAAGAGGTCTCCTTAGGGAAATAAGTACTCAAACTCCATGAAATGAATACTAAGACCAAGGGTGGATTATCAACATTTCTCTAGCCTATTTAGGTCTTACTTTGATATTTCTAATGGTTCTTTCACCATTGAACAACTCACAAGGTTATGTTGCTACACAATCCTAGGATTTGGCTTGTAGCCCTTCCTAGAGTGAAATTTGAACATAACTTTGAATTTCCCCAAATGAGATGATGATGTGGTCAGGGATCCTAATACCCTTTTTGGGTTTACAAAACATGCTTTAACACCAAGAACTGGGAGTGCATGGAAGTCACTACTATTGCAAGGTTAGACCGGGCTAGTAGGCCTAATTAGGGCTCCAAATGCACTATAAGCTCTCTTTCTCCTATGCCAAAGCACAAATTATATATGGAGGCATGTTTATATGTATAAAAAAAATGAGAATCCAAGTTTTTAGGCATTGGAGAACCCCTAACCACAATCTAGGATGACTCTCCTAGTTACTTGACTGGTGCACACATAGAGATGTACACCTAGGGTGTGGTGGCAAACCCAATCCTCTGCTTGGTATCACTCCAAACCTATAAAAGATGAAAATAAATTTAATAAAATTGTATTCCACCAAGGGGCATCAATTTCCCATGGTGTAATGTGCCTAAACAATCAGGCCCTATCGTGTACCCTGGTTTTAAGCCTCAAAACTAGGCACCTAGGCTAAAAATCAGATAACTTTTGATCTAAGGAAGATCAACACATGAGACCAACTGAATATGGAAGAGGATTCAATTCTTCAACCCTAAGAATCACTATCACATGCCCTTGCATCTATACCTATCCGTACAAGGTTCTGAAACATGAAAATAATAGAGAAATGATGGTTATTTTTATTGATAGAATGCCAAAATTACATGTATATCCTATCACCCACCTATAAGGGCTTATATAGGATACTCCCAATGGTTACATGAGTGTCTTGAACCAACTAGCTGTTTGGGAGGGTTATTACAAGTTTTTGACAACTTTAGAAAGTTGCTCAAAAGTTGCTTGACAACTTTTAGAGCAAGTTTTGCCTATTTTGCTATCTTGCAAATCTAGTGACCAAAATTGGTCCTTACCTTAAGCAAATGATCAAAAATGGATCAAAGACCTTAAAAACATAAAAGAAACTAAGATCCTAAGATTTGAGGCCCATTGACCACTTTTGACCATAGCTAGCCAAGGGCTTATAATTGTGCCAATCCTGGAGCTAGGCCTTACAGCTTGGTCTAGGTGCCTGATTAGAAACTCTAAGATACTAGGTGTCTTTAGGACCCTTAGTAGTGTTGTTTGATGATTGTAGAGTAGCTGCTCCTACACCATACTCCCCTTGAATTTTAAAACTCAAGTCCCTACTTGAAGATAGCTGCTCCACCGAAGTGCCATGTTGCTTGATTTGATCTTCGGTGAGCCATGTAGCATCAATGTTAGGGAGACCCTTCCATTTTACTAAGTACTACATGTAATTCTTTGATCTGGTCTGCTTGAGTAGCTTGGAGTCCAAAATTGCTTCAATCTCCACCGGTTTTCTTTGAGGAAGATTGGTAACATAGTCTTCATCCTCAATGCTTGTGTCCTTACCCTGCTCATTGCTTGAACCTGCTGTAACTTTATATGGTGTGAGATCTACAATGTTGAAGATTGGAGAGATCTACAAAGTTGGAGGAAGGGATATCTCATAAGCATTGTCACCTATTTTGTTAAGTATGTTTCAGGGGCCTACTTTCTTCATTTGAAGCTTGGAGTATCTACCCTTAGGTAGTCTCTCCTTCCTTAGAAATGCCCAAACCCTGTCTCCTACTTGGAAATGGACCTCTCTCCTTCTCTTGTCAGCATTTTCTTTGTACTTCAAACTAGACTTTTACAAAGTTTCTTTCACTTGTTGTACCTTGGTGATGAGCTCTTCCAATTCTTGGCCTTAAGCACTGATTTTGAAATCAAAGGGGACTTCCATTAGATCCAATGGTCCCTTGGGATGCAAACCATACATTGCTTGGAAGGGAGTTGTACCGATTGACCTATTTATGGAGTCATTGAAGGCAAACTCCACTTGGGGCAGTATGGTATCCCAACTTTGTGAGAATTTCTTGGTTAGACATCTTAAAAGATTTCCTAGGGACCTGTTTACTACCTCAATCTGCCCATCTATTTCAAGGTGATAGGAAGAGCTATAGGTGAGATTTGTACCCAACTTCTTGAAGAGTGTCCTCCAAAAGTGCCCTTGGAACTTCACATCCCTATCTGATATAATTGTTTGAGGTAAGCCATGGATTCTAACTAATTCTTTGAAGAAGAGATTGGCTATATGAGATGCATCATTTGTGCTCTTGCATGGCACAAAGTGGGCCATTTTGCTAAACCTATCCACTATGACAAACACACTATCAAATCCTTTCTAGGTTTTAGGCAATCCCATGACAAAAACCATTGAAATGGATTCCCAAGGCCTTGAAGGGATTGGTAAGGATTGGTAGAGCCCTTGATTTGTTGTCATCCCTTTAGCTTGTTGGAAAATAGTACAAGAATCAATAAACTTCTTAACTTCATTGTTCATCTTGGGCCAAAAATAACTCCTCTTTACCATGTCTATTGTCTTGTCAATGCCAAAGTGACCTCCTAGGCCACCACAATGGTTTTCTCTGATTATTTTTCTCTCATTGAACACTTGGGTATGCATAGTTGTGCTCCCTTGAATAGAAGGCCATTCTAAATCAGATATTCAGATAAATTAGTATGATATCCACCTTCCATCTTTATACAAATCTGATATATCTCTAAAAAATCAGGGTCATCCATGTACAAGTGTTTGAGGGACTCAATTCCCACACTTTGTAGTTGAACTTCTTCAACTAGACCAATCCTCCTACTAAGAGCATCAGCAACTTTGTTTGCTACACCCTTTTTATGATGAATGTTGAAGGTATAGGCCTGCAATTGCTCTACCCATTTGAGATGCCTGACTAAAAGTTTTTCTTGTGAATTCAGGAAGCTTAGTGCATGGTTGTCAGTGTAGACTACAAAATCCTTTGGAATCAAATAGTGCCTCCATTTTTTGAGGGCTTGGACCATAGCATAGAGCTCTAGGTCATAGGTGGAATACTTCCTCTTGGCCTCATTCAATGTTTCTGAAAAGAAAGCAACTGCCTTGCCTTCTTGGCTTAGGAAAGCTCCTATGGCCAAATTACTTGCATATGTCTCCATAGTGAAGACTTTGTTAAAATTATGGAGGACCAAGATAGGGTCTTGAGAGACTCTATTCTTCAAGTATTGGAATGCATCATTGGCTTCCTTTGTCCATGAAAACTTAGTCTTCTTTCCACCTTTGATTGTTTCAATCATTGGTGCACACACATGACTGAAATTTTTTATGAACTTCCTATAAAATGTTGCAAGCCCATGGAAGCTTCTTACATCACCTTGATTCTTTGGTGGAGGCCAATTGATGATTGCATCTACCTTCTCAGGATCCATCTTGAGGGTACCTTGTGAGATCACAAAACCTAGGAATACAAGTTCCTTTCTCATAAACATGCATTAATCCAAGTTGATTACCAACTTGTGCTGATGGAATCTACTTAGTACCTATTCCACATGATCAAGATGGTCTTCCTTGCTATGACTGAATATTAGTATGTCATCAAGGTAAACAACAACAAATTTTCCAATAAAATCTATGAATATCTCATTCATAAGCCTCATTAAAGTGCTAGGGGCATTGCTTAAACCAAAGGGCATTACTAACCATTCAAACAAACCTTCAATAGTCTTGAATTTTGTTTTCCATTCATCTCCGGGCTTGATTTTGATTTGATGGTAACCAGATTTTAAGTCTATTTTGGTGAAGTAGCAAGCACCTCCTAGTTGATCCAATAGGTCATCAATCCTTTGCATGGGGAATCTGTACCTTATTTTTATTTTGTTTAGGGCCCTACTATGGGTGCATAACCTCCATTTGCGATCCTTTTTAGGGGCCAAAACTAAGGGTACAACACAAGGACTGAGACTCTTTTGAATGAGCCCTCTTTCCAATAATTCAGTGACCTATTTTGCAATCTCTGCATGCTACAATGGTGTCATTTTGTATGGTGCCTTATTAGGTAGGGATGATCCTAGTATGAGGTCTATTTGATGACTAATGTCCCTAATGGGAGGGAGGCTAGAGGGGAGGTCACTAACAGTGACATCCTTATGCTTTTGCACCATATTTTTGACTTCATTTGGTATGGGCTCTTGTTGAATAGACCTGATGTTATCTTTGGGTTTTGAAATTAGGACAAATGGTTCAATATCAGATTCTTTCAAGGTTTTCAACATCTCCTTTTCTCCCATGATCATCACAGTGGGTTCTTTTTTAGTTTTTCTATCCAAAAAGGGCTTCATAGTTCATAGTGAAGGTCTTCCCATCTTTGGTGATGGAGTAGCTATTCTTCCTATAATGGTGGGTGGCATCAACATCAAATTGCTAGGGCCTACCTAGAAGGATGTGAGCTGCATCCATCTCAACAACATCACAAAGGACCTTGTCCTTGAAGTCAGCAATAGAAAACTCTATCCAAACTTGTTATGTGACTAGATTTTGTTGGCCTTTGGTTAACCATAAAACATGATAGGGGCAAGGGTGTGGTTTCTTAGGCAAGTTTAATTTCTGAACCATTTCACAAGACACAAGATTTTTAGTTGAACCAGAATCAATAAGAAGATTGCATACCTTTCCATGACACCTGATCTTTGTCCTAAAGAGATTATTTCTTTATGGAGGCTCTTGGGTTTATGGTACTTGAAGGAAGACCTGCCTCATCATTAGACACACTCCTTCTGGTTCCAAGTCTCTAGCATCAGCATTGTCTTCTTGATTATCTTCTTGGACAAGTTGTGCTCTCCTCTCACCTTGGTTATTATTGTTTCTCTTCTCAGGGCATCTTCCTACATGGTGTCCCAATTGGTTGCAATAAAAACACTTCAATGGTCCATTACCTCTTCCTGAATTTTTCCTTCCCCTATTGAAAGGTCTTCTTCCTCTATATTTTCCTCTCGAGTTAGAGTCACCATTTTCTTTATCTCCTTGGTTAGGGGCCTTGCTGCTGCTATCACTACTTTATCCCTTGTTCCAAGAGTTGTTTTTTCCTCTAAAACTCTTCCCACTATCATTGCTCTTTCCTTTGCCAAAATCTTGCTTTCTCTTCCATTTTTCCTCTACCTTAAGTGCCATTTGATAGCACCTATTGACTGTGATAGGGCAGTGTAGACTTAACTCTTCTTGAATGGACACTTTCAAGCCATTCATGTACCTTGCTAGCTTTTCTTCCTCATCTTCAGCCATATTGGTCTTCATGCACAATTTCAAGAACTCCTCGGTGTATGAGCCTACATCCATGTCCTTTTTTTTCAGACTTTGCTTCCTCCTATTGAGTTTTACCCCATAGTCCTCAAGTACATATGTATCTTTGATCAATGCTATCATCCTATTCCATGAATTGATCATGTTCTTCCCATTCTTCACCCTCTCTATTTGGATGAAGTTCCACCAAGTTAGGGCTGCTCCCTTCAACTTGGATCTTGCTACCTTTACCCTCTATTTTTCAGGGGTGTCTTCACATTCAAAGAATTTTTTCAATGCTTCTATCCAATCCAAGGCTAGATCAGCATTCATCTTGCCATTGAAAACTAGCAAATCTATCTTCTCCTCCATGGTTCTTCTTCCCATGGACTTCAAGGAATCTATGAAAGGTCTTTGGTCTACAGGGATATGCTGATTAAGATCATCCTCCTCTTCTTCACTCCCTTCTTCATTTTCAAACCCATCCTTGTCCTTGTCATCAAGCTTCTTCTCAAGCTCTTGAAGCCTCTTAGTTAAGGCCTTATTTGAAGCCTTTTTCTCTCTCACCGTCTTTGATAACTCACTATTTTTAACCCTTGTAGGGATCTCCTCATTCTCAAGATTAGACATAGCTCTGATACCACTTGATGCAGTAGTGGTTAGTAGAAGCCTCCAACAGTGAGCAATTTAGTGAGTTTAAACCCCTCAACACCCAAGGTGAAGGTTCTAGTGCTGAAATACTTATCACAAGTATCAAAAATGACTTTATGAAGGTTATCACAACCCTACAAGGCAATATAACCTAATCACTAGGTTTTCCAAAGTCCCAAGCACCAACAACCAAGAGTTTACTAAGATGTCTCCTTAGGGAAATAAGTACTCAAACTCCATGAAATGAATAATAAGACCAAGGGTGGCTTATCAACATTTCTCTGACCTATTTAGGTCTTATTTTGATAGTTCCAATGGTTCTTTCACCATTGAACAACTCACAAGGTTATGTTGCTGCACAATCCTAGGATTTGGCTTGTAGCCCTTCCTAGAGTGAAATTTGAACATAACTTTGAATGTCCCAAAATGAGATGATGATGTGGTTAGGGATATTGATACTCTTTTGGGTTTTACAAAACATGCTTTAACACCAAGAACTGGGAGTGCATGGAAGTCACTGCTATTGCAAGGTTAGACCGAGCTAGTAGGCCTAATTAGGGCTCCAAATGCACTATAGGTTCTCTTTCTCCTATGCCAATGCAAAAATTAGATATGGAGGTATGTGTATATGTATAAAAAAAATGAGAATCCAATTTTTTAGGCCTTGGACAACCCCCAACCACAATCTAGGATGACTGTCCTAGTTACTTGACTGGTGCACACATAGAGATGTACACCTAGGGTGTGGCAGAAAACCCAATCCTCTGCTTGGTATCACTCCAAACCTATAAAAGATGAAAATAAATTGAATAAAATTGTATTCCACCAAGGGGAATCAATTTCCCATGGTGGAATGTGCCTAAACAATTAGGCCCTATCGTGTACCCTGGTTTTAACCCTCAAAACTAGGCACCTAGGCTAAAAATAAAAAAACTTTTGATCTAAGCAAGATCAACACATGAGACCAATTGCATATGGAAGAGGATTAAAGTCTTCAACCATAGGAATCACTATCACATTCCCTTGCATTCATACCTATCCATACAGGGTTTTGAAACATGAAAATAGCAGAGAAATGATGGTTATTTTTATTGATAGAATGCCAAAATTACATGTATATCCTATCACCCACCTATAAGGGCTTATATAGGATACTCCCAATGGTTACATGAGTGGTTTGAACCAAATATCAATTTGGGGGGGTTATTACAGGTTTTTGACAACTTTAGGAAGTTGCTCGGAAGTTGCTTGACAACTTTTAGAGCAACTTTTGCCTATTTTGCTATCTTACAAATCTAGTGACCAAAATTGGTCCTTACCTTAAGCCAATGATCCAACATGGATCAAAGACCTTAAAAACATAAAAGAAACTAAGATCCTAAGATTTGAGGCCCATTGACCACTTTTGTCCATAGCTAGCCAGGGGCTTATAATTGTGCCAATCTTGGATCTAGGCCTTACAGCTTGGTCTAGGTGCCTGATTAGAAACTCTAAGATGCTAGGTGTGTTTAGGACCCTTAGTAGTGTTGTTTTATGATTGTAGAGTAGGTTCTCCTACACCATTTTTCCTTGATTACTCACTTGAACTAGTCTTGATAAATTTTAGGTGTCTACAAACACCAATGGGGAGATCCCCAACTATGAGAGGAAAGACTCGGTAGAAGCCCATGTGCTTGAGGACATCAATGCTAATGATGATGGGAAGGATAAAGACAACAATGTTGTGGCACCTAATACTAAAGGTATAGATCTCTAAGAGACCCCTATTTTGGAATATGTTACTTTTGCTGGTCTTTATGTGGATCAAGAGCTTAATAGCCCTACTTTGGAGGAAGGTGAGATCCCTACTGAAGATATTGTTAGTGTGGGTTCAGTCTCCACTACCAATGAGATGGCTAACATCCCTTCTAGTGTAGAAGACTCTCAACCATGCAACATCTTGGGTGATGGATCATCAAAATTCTTGACCTCCCAGTCTGTGGATATTGTTAAATCCTCTTACCTAGAGAATTTTTTATTAGAAAGTGTACATGATCTATTCTAGATGGAGGACCAAGGGTTTAGGGAGGATAAAGAAAATAGATGTGAAGAGAGAATCATTGATAGTGAAGAGTCAGCTGCACCAGCTAAGAAGAAGAAGAAGAATAAAAAGTCAGGTGCTTTTTCTAGTGCTACCACGTAGGGTGGAGTGTCCACCATAAATAGAATTAGGGTTGACTCGGGAAGTACCAAGTCTACCCCACTAAAGGATGATGTGGGAAATGAAAAATCTACCTTAGGCTAAATGTTAGCAAGGTGGTACAAAGAGTAGGAAAAAAAGAAAAATATTGCTGATGGTTCCTAGAAAACCATCATGGAGGTATGTTCCCCATCTAAATATGAAGATCATTTCATGGAACATAAGGGGGCTTAATGCTCCTTAAAAGAAGGATATTCTTAGGAATATCATCAGAGACCATAAACCTGATATTGTGCTCATTCAGGAGACCAAAATGAAAAAGGGAAAAGTTGAGAAAATTAAAGTTTTAAAAGATTGTAGTGTAGTTGGTACTAGTTCTAAAGGAGCCTCAGGGGGCACTACAATTTTTTGGAATAAGAATCATATTAGAGCTTCTTTTTTGTATGTTGATAATAGCATTATTTCAATAAGAGTTACTAATATCAAGGAGGATTTCTCATGGGTGCTATCTAACATATATTCCCCTAACTCTAAAGTGGATAGAACTAAATTTTGGAAAATATTATCTTTCTACAGAGAAAAGTTCTAGGATGTATCTTGGTTGATCATGGGGGATTTTGATATGCCTTTACTAGATACTAAAAAATTTAGTGGATCATAGATTCAGTTGGAGAACCACCTAGATTTGATGGAATTTGTCAATTCTCAGGCTCTGATAGATGTTGACCTCAAGGGAGTTTGTTACAATTGGTCCAATAAGAGAAATGGTAATGATCTTATCCAAGTAAATATTGTTAGGGATCTTATTTCACATGATTGGTTAGCCAGATTCTTTTTATCTCTTTCTTCTATGTCAAGAATTAGCTCTAATCATTTTCCTATCTCCTTTGTTGCTAACTCTATTCATGGTAGAAAAAACTTTCCTTTTAGATTTAGAATGATGTGGCTATCACATCCTAACCTAGAGGAGAGTGTTAAGTTATGGTGGAACATTACTCTTGATGGTATTGCTATGTTCAGGGTGGCCAAAAAGTTAAGAAATGTCAAAATTAATGTTAAAAATTGGAATAAGGAAGTTTTTGATGTTTTTTTTTCTTCCAAGGTGGCCATACAATATGAGGTAGAAGTGATTCAAGATAGGATCAAGAGAGAGGGGTATGTGGAAGACACTATGGCTTTAGAGAATGATATCTTGGTGAAGTATCATGATATTATTACTAAGGGTAAGTTCTAGAAACAAAGCTCTCGAACGCTATGGATGACTGAAGGGGATAGGAAATCAAGGTTTTTCCATATGAAAGCACTTAAAGATAGGATATTCAACATAATTTATAATATGTCTATTAATGGTACCTCTCTAAAAAGGAAGATGATATCTAGGGTGAAGCTGTTTGTTTCTTCTTCCACCTCCTTTTTGTTGATCTTAACCTAAATATTGAATGCCAAGATGAGTTTGTGGATGTTGTCCCCTCGGTGTTGAATGATGATGATGATAAATTTCTCTATGTTATCCCTTCAAGAGAGGAGGTTAGAAGGGATGTCTTTTCTTTTGAGGGGAACAAAGCCCCTAGACTAGATGGTTTACCAATGTTCTTCTTCCAATTTTTCTGGCACATTGTTGAAGAGGACGTTGGTAATTTTTTCAAGGAATTCTTTGGGGTAAGGAACATTTTGAAGGAATTGAATTCCACTTTCTTGGTACTGATTCCTAAGACTCTAGGTGTTGACTCTATGGATAAATCCTATCTAATAAGCCTATGTAACTACTTCTATAAGATCATTTCTAAAGTTCTTACTTCTAGGTTGTTGGTGTCGCTCCCTTCTATTATTTTACCACAACAAAATGGTTTTATTCTTGAGTTCCAATTTCTTGACTCTATCATTATAGCTCATGAAAATATACACTCTTTGGAGATTTCTGATAGAGAAGGGTTCTTGATGAAATTAGATCTCTCTAAGGCCTATGATAGAGTTGACTGATATTTTCTTGTGAAGATTTTAAGAGCCTAATTTAGCTTTGGAGACAGTCCTCAAGTTAATTTGGTAGTTGATTTCTACCGCCTCCTTCTCAATTATTGTCAATGGGATGCCTTCACAATTCTAGAGGACTTCAAGGGACCTTAGTCAAGGAGATCCTTTTTGTCCTCTTCTCTTTACATCAAATCCTCAAAGCCTCCCTTCAGAATCTCCCAGTTTATGCTCTTAGCATCTTCAAGATTCTTTCTAAATTTGCAGAGGCTATTGAAAAGATTCAGAAATGATTCCTTTGGTCTGGAGTTGAAGAAAATAAGTGTCTCCTCCTACTTGCTTGGGATATCATTTGTAAGCCCAAAAATCTAGGGGACCTTGGCATCAGAAATATTAAAACCTTTAACAATGCCCTCCTTGCCAAGTAGATATGGAGAATGTATGGTGAGAAAAGAATGGAGTACTATCTAGAAAAATAAGCATTTTTATGTGGTTGACTCTCACAATGCTTTTCTTCAAACTACTGCTATCCCTCATGGATCCCATATATGGAACAACTTGTTAAAAGTAAAATATATTACGGCTAATAGTACAAAATGGAAGATTGGGAATGGTAGAAAAGTCCTCTTCTGGAAGGATCATTGGATCTATGATGTGCCTCTCTATGAGATGTAAGATTTGGCCCATTTCATGGAAGTCTCTTTAAGAAGATTTGGTAGTAGGGTCATACATTATTGGAGGGATAAATCATAGGGGAGTCTTACAGATATCAATGCAACTTTCATGCCCATTCACTTGTCTCTCTTTGCTATCTCCATCATTTAGGATTATGAAGACTCTCTTATTTGGGTTGGCACTTCTTCATGTATTTTCTTTATTTCTTTTGCTATCATTTTTCTATCCTCTTTTGATCATCCTCCTTTTTGGGCCCGTTCTTGGATTAAAAGTCTCACTCCCAAAGTGAATATTTTCTTTTGTATTTTTCCTTCAAAATATGATTCTTACCACTAGAAACCTCTGTAGATGAGGTTTTATAATTCCGAACAGATGTTGCCTTTTCCTCAAGGATGAAGAATAAACTTTTTACCTCTTGGTTCATTATGATTATTCTTGGAATATCTAGTCTAGAGTGCTCACCAAATGGAATTTATGTCGGGTTTTCCCTAATGAATTTATTTTTTCTCCCAGTGGTGTTGTCCTTCTACCAATCAAGTGATTAATTTCTTGTGGTCCTTCCTACTACCCATTCTCATTTGGGGTATTTGGAAAGAGCACAATAATAGAATATTCAAGGATAATGATCTTCCCTCGAAAGTAGTGTTTCACAAGATTTGCAGAGCTATTGTGGAGAATGTTAATCTCTTAGTGAAATCTCAAAAATTACCCTCCAGGTGGATTGTAAGGAATATGATCACTGGATATCAAAAGATCAAGGAATTAAAGGGGATATATCCAGACCTTTTTTAAAGCCTAAGTCTTGTAGGAATGGCTTAGTTTGCAAGCTCTTTTCTCCTAATAATTGGGTGAAGATTAATTTTGATGGGGCATGTTAGAAATAGGAAATACTAAGAGGGGGGGTGAATCAGTATTTCACAAACTTTTTCTTTTTCCCACTTATGGATATAACAGATTACTTTAGTGCATACAAAGATTATCAAGCTAATTAACAAACATAGCAGTAAATAGAAAGAACTCATAACACATCATATGTTCTCGAGGAAACCCTGGCCAAGGGAAAACCCCAGTGGGGATGGTACCCACAAAGATCACTAATCAAAAGTATCTTGTTATGGATATTGGACCATGTTAGGAGTCAATTTACAATATATAGTAGATCTGTCCTAGTTAAAGGACTTTAGGCCTTGTTAGAAGCCTTAACCCTATTAGGAGTTAGATTACAAAACCTAATCACCAGCTGAGCTCACTGCCCAAACAGGTAATACAAAAATGTTTCTGACTATAATATGGTACTGCTTACAACTTCACATCAATATCCTTTGCTGCTATCACAATAAAAAAACTATCGCAAGTTATCTTTTCTTTCTTTTTATATATCGCTTCTCTCTTTCATTACATTTCAAGTATTCCTAATATATGAGTTATTAAAGCTAATAAATTTACATGGTCAGCATCCAAAATCATTATCCAAGAGTAAAAATATAGGATTTCATCCCTTAATAATGTTAAGTCATTATTTTGACAAGCAAAAATAATCCCTTAACTCTTTCGCTAAAACTGTCTCCAAAACTGCTATGTCTGCAAAACTATCTTCAGTAAACTTTGAATAACTTTGTCCGTACTACTCCAAACTTTATGCACACTGAGATGGGGTATCCTCATACTCTATATAAGCTTTAGTTAATTTCACAAACAAAAATATTGTTCCAGTGGATTTCGCCAACTAAATCTTCATCGGGTGCTCTGTCAGGATCACTGTATTCAAACTTAGACAATTTCTTCCTTCAACTTTGCATACTTTCATTCCAGATTCTATGCTCTCAATAGAGATCATATGTTGCCATAATGACAACATCTATGCATCCACATTAGCCAAATTGCCAACAATCTCCCCCTTTGTCATTGGTGGCAACATATGGGAAAATTGGCTAAGTGTGCAAACAAAACTTCAAAAAAAACTTATACAAAATCTTGTGGCCAAAATTTTATACAATATGAATACAATATCATACTCCATAGAATAGCTCCCCCTATGAGTATCCTTCCTCAACATATATTCAATTTTCTACTACTATCTCTCCCCCTTTGACAACAATGACAAAGATAGGGTGTACAAAAATTTCAAAAACTTTATACCTTATTATAAGTTATTGCAAAGCCGGTAGGCTTGCAACACAATCACCAAACTCTAACTTTGAAGATTCAAAATCTTTCTCCCATATCATCCTAATGGATTCAACAACATTGAGTAGAGTACTCAATCCGTATGCTACTGTCTGACAAGCTTGTAGGGAATTGAAGCTAAACTTCTAAAATGATGTCTTTGCTGAAAGACACTGCTCAATTTGATCTTCAACAATTGATATCTTGATTGAGACATGCTCTCTCAAGATGTTAACCCTGATCATCTTTCTGTTCTTCTCCTCTGCTATCATTCAGATTTCATCTTTCAATTTCCTTATGTTCTTCTCAACAGAACTTATCTTGACATTAGGGCTTGTCAAGGTGTTTGTCTCAGCTGTAATAGCATCTAACTTCTCTCTGATCTTCTTATCCTCTTCAACTATTATGATTTTTGATTTAGTACACTGTATGTACAAATTCTTTCCTGTCTCAAAGTGTCTCCTCAAATTCTTTATACATACATCTAGACTACCAATGTCATTTTGAATATTTACACTCAAAGTTTGCTGCATTTCTACTTCAAAGTCTTCCTGAACTTTTATCTTCACAATATCCTTCAAGTTAGAAAATTTAGAGTCAAAAGAATTTATTACTGATTGAGCTTTCTCTAGTGGATCTGATTTAGATACCTTAGTGTTGATCACACTCTCTAGTTTCTCTGTCAAAAATCTAACTTTTCCTTCAAGGTATTTCACCTTCTTATTCTTTCCAATAATTTTATTCAAAGATGTAATAAACTCAAGTTGATCATCATCTTCAACTTCTTTTCCAAGGTCTTCAAACATTGAGCCAATATGCCTCTTCTTACTGTTAGGTGCACTAATGTCTTCAACTGGTTTAGAAGGTGCACTAGAGGTAGTAGCCTCTGTCAAAATTTGTTTGCCTTTGACTGTCTACTCTACTGGAACTGATTTTGATACAATTGGTGCTTCCTCTGCCTTTGTATTCTTCTTTGATTCTGTGACCATTTCTTGCTCTCCCAAAGCTAAATTGTCAACAATATTTCCTAGATCATGAAACACTGCATCATCTAATTCTGAAGTCACTTTGGTGCCTTCAATATCCATTGATTCTTTGCCAATATTGATATGTGAAGAAGATGGAACTTCTTCAATACCAACTTCCTCTGCACGCGGTTCCTCTGATTGCTTTTGTTGAGGGTCTGATTCAACATGATTTTCTGCAACTATATCTACAAGAACTTGCATTACTGCTCGCTCTGTCTCTTTATGTACTTCCTCCTTTTTGCCTCCCATTATAAGGATTGTTCTTCTCTTTGTTCTCAATAAAGTTCCAAGAGACTTCAAGAATCTCTTCAAATGATCTTCATCCTTAATTTCACAAAACTGTCTAATTACATGTTCTCTCATCTTTATGTCTTCTTCTTGTGCTCTATGTTTTCTATTCACAAGTCTGTTATACAAATCTTCTGGGATCTTACCATGAATGGTGCTAAGTTTCTTATCTGCCACAATCATGTGTGTAACCATTGCATTTTCAAAATTCAATCTATCAAATGATCCATATAGATCATAGAATTTATTCAACTTAGTGAAGTCTCCATGCTTCAATATATCTTCATTAACTCTTTCAATTCTTGGTTTCCAAGTTTTCTTCTTCACTGAAACTACATCATCATCTTTAATTACTGCTACATTTCTAGGTATAGGTGGTACAACCACTTTCTGTCTCTTGCCGGATCCTGTTGCACTCACTTTTACTCTTTTGCTAGGAATAGGAGAAAAAGATTTATCTCCTTCATCTTTTTCAGGTACTTCAACTTTTACCTTCACTGCAATTAGATCAACAGGATCTGCACTTGATGTCTCAGGTGGAATTACAAGATTTTCACTTTGCCTTAGGGCTTCTGCAGTCTTCTTAGCTATGTCAAACTCATGACTTGACATACCTGATTCTTTCAATATTTTCTTCATAGTAGATTCAACTCTCTTACTAGATTGCTTCTTTTCTCTCAAACTTATTACAGAGTTGAAATTCTCTTCATAGGTTCCAAACCTGTTTGCATGACCATCTAACTCACACTTTAACAATCTATTCACATATCCTACTGTTTCTGCTTCAGATATTTCATAGCCAAGAGGGTCTATGAATTCCATTCTAGGCTCAACTGCTTCAATGTAGGTGAAATCAGTATCAACCATAAAACAAATGTCATCTTTATGCTTTTCAACTAAGGATTGAGGAATCCTTGACTTGTTCTTAATAATATTCTAAAAAGTCTTCAACACAAGCTTCACACTGTCATTAACTTTATCAAAAAGGTGCTTCATGTATACTAAGTTTATTCTTTCCATTATGTTCACATTGTCACTCCAATCTACTATGTAAGGAAATCTTCTCAAAATATGGAAAAACATATAGGTTATCAGAGATGAAAACCTAAAATGAGTGTACTTAGCCTTCTTAATCTTTTCTAAGTTCTCAAATAATTGAATTTTCAAGATTTCACATAGGTCTACTGGTTTCTTCTCAATACACATAAGATAAGCTACATGAATCATTCCTGCAGCCATGTCATCTTCCCTTGAACTACCATAGAATTTAGTTGTTAGGATCTTGCAAAGGTACCTAACATCATCTTGCTTAATCTTGCTTATCACAATTCCTCTACCATTATAACTAGATCCAGTGTTATCTAAAAAAATATTTCTCATGTTCTTTTCATTCAGTGGAATCTCTCCAACTTTTGATAATCTTGTAACTTCATGAATTAGGTCAGCATTTATATCAATAACTCTATCCTCCATCCAGAATTTCCCATTGTGGATTCTACTTAAAATGATTTTGGTACATTCCTCATCATTGAATTCATACTTCATGGAATATTTGATAATTTCATTGTTCTCTAAGTGCCCATAAGCCGGTTTAACTGTCATGTCTTGATTGTACAACTTCCTCTAATCATCACTAAAATTTGCATCTCCCAAAGTTTCAAACTTACAACCTAAATATCCCTTAACATTCTCAATGTGCAATACTCTGTCTGGTACAGATGATAATGCTAAACTGTCATCAATTTCAGTTGGTTCTACTAGTTCTTTCTTAATCTTTGGTCTATTCTTATCCTTAACATTATGAACCATAGAAATATCCATCTTATCAACTAATTAAAGATCAAGAAATACCTCAACTTTGCGAATCTAGGGTTTTGGTATGATCATCGCTCCAAACTACTTCCAAACTTCTTCAAATCATCCTTAACTCACTTTTCTTCTTTCAAATATTTTTTCAATCACTTTGTAATTGTAATAACTTTGATTTTGACCTTATAACACTTCTCATTAACTCGATCTGACATCGCATTCATTCATTTTGCCGCTAAAACCTCAAAAAGCTGATTCTGCAAACCTGCAATCATAAAAATTTATGCGACCTCGCAAAACACAATATTTTATTTTGCACACTTAACCATAGCATTAGTACAACATAATAAACCTACATCTAACTGCGCAAAACTTAACTCATTCAAATTCCTAATCTACACTAATCCTAAGTCCTAAACTACAGAAACTTACATAATTTAAGTACTTAAAGAAGGGTCAGGTAAAGATTCATCCTTACCATTGGTTACATTACCTTCCTGACTACTTTTAGTGCTGACTATACCTCCTTGATCTGTGCCTTTGTCAAATTCTACTTCATCTTTATTGCTACAACAACCTTTCTCTTTGTTTCCTACATTTTCATTCCTTCTTGCATTGTTCCTAGGGTTAGGGTTATGATGATAACCTCCATTGTTCATTCTGCAAAATCTTGTTGAGTGTCCAAACTTGTTGCATATCTAACAAATGATTCCATTGTTTCCAAATCTTTGTCCTTGCTGGTTAATCTATGACCTGCAATTTCTAGCAATGTGTCCTACTTTGTTGCATCTAAAACATACTACCACTTTTCTTTGATTCATTTCTTCAATAGATTTCTTATCTGCATTGTTAGTATTCCCAATCATTCTATCATAATTACTCAAAATTACTTTAGGTCTTCTACATTTGTTAGCTCTATGTCCAAAACTATGACAATTATAACAATGTCCATTAAAAGATTTAAATTGCTTACCTATGCAATCTCTCTTCATGTGCCCAATAGTATTACAAGAAAAACATCTACCTTTGAATTCTCTTTGCATACCTTTAGATGATTCTTCCTATTTTGATTCTTCTTGCTTTGATTCTTCTTTCTCTCTAGGTGGTTCTTCTTTAGGTGGATCTTCCAATGTGTTCTCATCTAGCTTTATTTCTTCCACACTTTCAGATGTCTTCAGATCTGGCTTCTTACTTTCATGGTTTGTTCTAAACATACTATATCCAAATCCAGTCCTATCAAAGAATGGTTCTTCAAAAGAAATTTGTTTTTCAATCTTATCACCTTTTGAATATAGCCTTTCAAGTTGTTGTTTGGATTGAGTTAATTCACCTTTCACAATTTTATTATACTTCTCAAGTTCCACATACTGCATTTTTACTTTTTCAAATTTGGATGTTTCCTTTTCAAGTCTTGACCTCAGATCTTCATTCTCAATTTTCAATTTTTCATTATCAGATCTTAAATTTCCATCTTTCATACTAAGCTTCAGATTTACTATCTTCAACTCATGCTTAAGGATCTCATTTTCTTTTTCTAATTCATCACAATCTTCAACAAGCATATCAAATTTCTTTTCAAATTTCAGATCTTCAATCTTACCTTTTAATTTGTCAATAGCATTCTTTGCATCTTCATATTTTCTTCTTAAGGAGTTTCTTTCTTCAGTAAGCATATCAATCTGTTCAAGAGCTTCTTCAAGATTCTTCTGAAGTTGATCCATATCCGTAGAGATCTTACTCAAGCTGCTAAGCTTTCCTTGAATGTTCCTTCTCTGAGTAACTGTGCTCTGATACCAATTGTTAGAAATAGGAAATACTGAGAGGGGGGGATGAATCAGTATTTCACAAACTTTTTCTTTTGCCCACTTATGGATATAACAGATTACTTTAGTGCATACAAAGATTATCAAGCTGATTAACAAACATAGCAGTAAATAGAAAGAACTCATAACACATCATATGTTCTCAAGGAAACTTTGGCCAAGGAAAAACCCCGGTGGGGATGGTACCCACAAAGATCACTAATCAAAAGTATCCTGTTAGGGATATTGGACCCTATTAGGAGTCAATTTACAATATATAGTAGATCTGTCCTGGTTAAAGGACTTTAGGCCTTGTTAGAAGCCTTAACCCTATTAGGAGTTAGATTACAAAACCTGATCACCAGCTGAGCTCATTGCCCAAATAGGTAATACAAAAATGTTTTTGACTATAATATGGGACTGCTTACAACTTTTCATCAATAGCCTTTGCTTCTATCACAATAAACAACTATCGCAAGTTATCTTTTCTTTCTTTTTACATATCGCTTCTCTCTTTCATTACATTTCAAGTATGCCTAATATATGAGTTATTAACGCTAATAACTTTACATGGTCAGCATCCAAAATCATTATCCAAGAGTAAACATCTAGGATGTCATCCCTTAATAATGTTAAGTCATTATTTTGACAAGCAAAAATAATCCCTTAACTCTTTCGCTAAAACTGTCTCCAAAACTGCTCTGTCTGCAAAACTGTCTTCGGTAAACTTTGAATAACTTTGTCTGTACTACTCCAAACTTTATGTGCACTAAGATGGGGTATCCTCATACTCTATAGAAGCTTCATTTAATTGCACAAATAAAAATATTTCTCCAGTGGATGTCGCCAACTAAATCTTCATCGGGTGCTCTGTCAGGATCACTGTATTCAAACTTAGACAATTTCTTCCTTCAACTTTGCATACTTGCATTCCAGATTCTACGCTCTCAATAGAGATCATATGTTTCCATAATGACAACATCTATGCATCCACATTAGCCAAATTTCCAATAGGGTGGCCAAGGGAAATCTGGGCCAGTTGGGTGTGGGGAAGTGATAAGGATTTTGAATGGCTTGTATTTGGCAGTGATGGCTCTCCCCTTGGGAACCTAGTCAAACCATCTTGCCAAGGCCATGGGAGCTTTCTAGATCCTGAGGATTTCCAGAGATCTTAACTACAAGAAAATTTGGATTGAAGGAGACTCCAATAATATTATCAAATGTTTGAAAGGTGATAATAAAGCTTCTTGGTCTATTGATAACATTATTCATTCATCTAAGGATATCATTCAAACCTTTATAAATTGCTACACTACCCATGCTTATAAGGAAACTAATGGTGTTATTGACCACCTTGCTAATATAGGGGTTAGAGCTAACAAATTAATCACTTAGTTTGTGGAAGATAACTTGGATTATCATGTCAAAAGTCTTCTTAATAATGATCAAACACATGGGAGAATTGGCAATGTGTCGGGTAATCATGGTGATGACATTGACTAATTTGGAAATGACATTCATTTATTATGGAGTTATTAAGATGAGGTGTGTGAGTTTGGAGGAAAAAGATATCATTAATCTTGTTGTCCCTTTGCACATTCTATGGGCATTTTTGGGAGTTATTTGCTTCATTCTTTGTTTTTTGCATTTCTTTCCTAGGAATCACTTTGTGATTTGGATTGATTATCTTAGTCTAATGTTGGTTTCTATGGGGGGTAAAAGGAGAAGAGTTGAACCACCTAGCTACAATGTGTGGAAGAATGATTCCACCTTTTGGTTCAAGCTCAGTAAGGGAGGGGTTACCCCTAACCTTGAACGTTTGCATAGCTATGATGCCAAAGTGACAATAATCTTTGTCCAAGGCTAGGATAGTGGAAACCTTACTCTCTTTGGTTTTCTTGTTGAGCTAGATGAGGCACTTATAGTGGAGGTTCCAGGATTATCTATGGAGGGCATCAAGTTTTATCATGACAAAAAACACTCAGAGGAGGTGGTGAAGAAGTTCCTAAAGTCCAAGCAAGAGAGGAAGAAGCTTCTCAAGGTTAATAATACATATTTTTCACCCGAACAGATAAAGTATATATGGAAGGAGATTATGAAGCTGATCATGGACTATTTCACATTAGACGGAAGGTTCACTCTTGTTTATGTTAGAAATAGGGAATACTGAGAGGGGGGGGTGAATCAGTATTCTACAAACTTTTACTTTTTCCCAATTATGGATATAATAGATTTTCTTAACGCATGCATAACATAGAAAGCTAAACAACATGCATAACAATAACATAAAAGAACTCATAACACATTATTTGTTCTCAAGGAAACCCTGGCCAAGGGAAAACCCCAGTGGGGATGGTACCCACAAAGATCCACTAATCAAAAGTATCATGTTAAGGATGTTGACCCTTTTAGGATTCTATTACATGCATATAGTGTCTTTTTCCTGATTAAGGGACTATAGGCCTTGTTAGAAGCCTCAACCCTGTTAGGAGTTGGTAGTACAAAATGTGATTACCAGATGAGCCCACTTCCCAAAAAAGTAATATACAATATTCACAAATTAAAAAAAGTAGGTCAAGGTACATAACCTTATACTGCTTGCATCAATATCTCTTCACTGCTCTTTCACTATCGCTATTACATATATTCATTTCCTCTTTTTTACAATTACATCTTTACATACCTTTATACAAGTTATTAAGATTAATAACTTTCCAGTCAGCTATCATATTACAAAATATCTTTTTCCAAGGTTTAACATCTAGGATGCTATCCCTTTATATTGTTAAGTCATTATTTTGATAAACAAAATAATCCCTTAACTCTTTATCAATTATGTCTTCATATTCTATCCTGTCAGCTTAACACTGTCTTTAGTAAGACTATCATAACTTCTTTCATACATGTCATACTGACTTGCACTCTAAGGTGAGTCTTCAATAGTCATCATAGTGTCTATGTTCAAGTGTGCAAGCACTAAAATTACTCCAATTAACATCGCCAATCAAAACTATCTTCAGGTTCACTGGCAAAAACACATTGTCTCATACTTAGACAATTTTGCATTGCGCTCTGACATACTAGCTCTCTGACCTATGAGATCTTCATGTAGATCATATGTTTCCATAATGACAACATCTATGTAACCAACTTAGACAAATTTCCAACAATCTCCCTCTTTGTCATTGGTGGCAACATATGAGAAAATTGGTTAAGTCTCAGACTCCAAAATTTCAAAATTGTGGCCATAATACAAAATATGTATACAATGTCCTTATGACTTCATAAATCTTATCTATATATTGTACTCCCCCTAAGAGTATGTATCCTTACAAATTTTTTGCTATATATCTCTCCCCCTTTGACAACAAGGACAAAAAAGTAAGGAGGGTGACAAAACTGTGTTCACAAAAGTTATACCTTGATTCAATATTGCAAAGCCGGTAGACTTGCAACACAATCTGCAAAGTTAATATTCATGGCCTCTAACTCTTTCTCCCATGATTTATTAGTTGAATTTGCCACACTGAGTAGTGCACACAATCCATAAGATGCAATCTCACATGCTTGGAGATTCTCATAACTAAACTTTTGAAAAGATGTCTTGGTTGAAAGACATTCTTCTAGTTGCCCTTCAACAATGCTCAAGTTTATAGAAATGTTCTCTCTTTAAAAGGTGAATCTCTTTAGTTTCCTTTCCTTGTCATCTTGAAAAATTCTTATTTCATCATAAATCTTGTGGATTTTCTTCTCAATATCAAATACCTTCACATTGGTGCTTGAAAGAAGGTTTGCCTCATTCTGAATTTTTGCTTCCTTCATCTTCATCTTCAGAACTTCCTCTGCTACCAAGTTCTCTAATTTTGTACACTAAATGTACAAATATTTTCCTCTTTCTCAAGTCCTTTATGCAGATATCAAGGTTATTGATATCATTACTGATATTCTGACTAATGTCCAAAAGTGTTCTGGCCTCATAGGCTGCTTGAACTTTCATCTTTTCTATATTAGATAAATTTGTAAACTCATCATCAAAAGTATTCATCACCATCTTTGCTCTTTCTAAAGGTTCATCTTCTGCAATTTGTGTAGTTACAATGCCTTGTAACTTCTCAGTAAGCTCCTTTAGGCATCCTTCAAGACTCTTTACTTTCTAGTACTTTCTGATGATCTTGTTCAAAGATGTGATCAATTCCATCTGATCGTCATCATCTACTTCCTTTCCCAAATTCTCAATCATAGAACCAATCTGAGTTTTCTTGCCAGTCTCAGGTGTAAGACTTGTTCACACTAAAATGTTCAAGTTCTAAATGGACTAGACGTTAGGGAAGTATGATGTTCAATTTCAGTTTTATACTATTTTCCTATGTTGAAAAAATTAAAATGATAAAAGAGCAAGTGTATTTTCATTTATTAGGTTGTTAATTGTTTTATTCTAATTCTCTCAATGCATATTTAATTTTGAAAATAAATAATTATTCTAAAAAATAAAATAAGTTAAGTAGAAAAGGCAGCGAGAGGGAGTTGAACCCTCGACCTCTCAAGCTGACCTTTTTCCTACCTATCTACCCTCCTACCCCCTAACCAGTTAATCTATTTGTTTTCTTCCAAAGGGTTAGGAGAAGATACTTGTTTATTTTCATTTTCATGTGCAGGGGAGAAGTTAAGACAACCTTTTACACAGGGAGTTATCTTTTCCTTAATTACTTTTTAAATTAAATTAAATAATGTGATTACTACTTTATCTATACATTTATTTGTTTTTCCTAATTTTAGGAAAAAGAATGGGGAGAGGGAGTTGAACACTGGACCTCTCAACCCATTCCTTTTCCTACCTAAATACCCGACTCTTACCCCTAACCAATTGCTCTATATTATTGTTCGAGAGTGTGTATGTAAATAAATGTATAAATTTAAGATAATCATATTTCCTTTAAAATAAATTATTAAAATAATTATTGTTTATTAGAGAGAAATTTTGTATGTTGTAATCACTAATATGTATTTTTATTCATAATTTGTGTTTTACCCTAAAAATAAAAATATATGATGAAGTAAATGTATTATTTGATGAATATTATTTTTGTTTAGGGTTTTGATATACTCTTAATATTGATTTTTTATTTTTCATATCCTTACATATAGTTTAGTATTTTTCATTCTATTGTATTTCTTAACGTAAATAATTTTATTTTAGAGGGAGAAAGAGTTTAACTGAGTTACATTATTACTGTAGTGAATTAATTTCTCACTTTCTTTTTTAGGGTTTATGTTTAATAATACTTTATTTCTAAAAGCCTAAATTGGTTCTATATGATTTACATTACAAGTATTATTAGTATTAGGGTTGTTATTGAATGTGCATTTTCCATATGCTAAAATTATGTAAATAAAAATGTAATAGGATAAATGCCACCTTCTAAGGATAAATTGTAAAATCTTTTAACCCTAATGTTTTAATATTTTAATATTACATTGCATTATATTTGTAGATATATTTTAAAAGATATAAATATAAATGCATTATGTGTTATTTTAGAAAAATAAAAATAAAATGCTAAAAGCATAATGTCATTTTATTTATTAATTTTGAATATTGTCTCATTAATGTAATTCTTTATGATTTAACAATTAAAGTGATTGCTTATGTTTTGATAATTTATGAGGATGACATAAAATTAAGTACTTAATCTTTTATACTCCATTTTTATCATCAAATATATTTATAAAATTATGGCATGAATTTATTTAAATAAATTATTGATTAATAAATGGATAATTTTATAAGGATCATATTGAAAACTTCAAACATTATTAATATAATCATTTTAATTTTTTAAAGGACTATCTAATGTTGGGTGTTTATGTCCAGGAGTTAAACATTGGATTATTATGCACATACCTGAAGATTTAGTTTGTTGCACGGGAAATATGTTTCCCTAAAAACCTATTATATGGTTTAATATGTAAATTTTTAGGTTAGTTGCTAGGATTAGGTCCTGTGAGAGGGCATGTCCTTTCACAAGGAACCATTGGGATCTATATTTATATCATTAAATTGTAATGATCAGTGATAAGATTTACAAGAATTTCAAATTCCATAGATAAGATTGTTCAACAGTTGCAACATGGATTCTGGTGTACCAATTTTTTGATATCAATAAAAGATAAGTTGTTTTTGTTTTCCATCTGTACATTGGTTTTCAATTCCCTCAACTAGTCCCTTGGATAAATCAATCTTGATTTCTTTTTTGTGATTATTTAAAATGCTGTGTGATCTTACTGCATTTTGATTTATTAATTGGTCTACTCATTTTGCATGGTTAAGAAACCTTTTGATTTGTGGCCAAAGTCAATTGGGCTGTCATTTGAGGAGTTAAATTTAGTTGATTGTCTGCAATAGTTCACACACATTTGAATGCAAATCAAAGTGATGAGTTTTTATGACTTGTCTTCAGAATCTGATGCGTGTTTTGATATTTTGAAAATTGTCTTCTAAATCAAATCTTTCCAATTTGCTTTGAAATGCAAAACTATCTCTAAGGTTGTACATAGGGTTGAGGATTGGATTGACTCCATTGCCCAAGGTGAAACAAGTGTTGGAAATATTCAAGACTATCCAGGTTACTGAGAGGGGAGGGGTGAATCAATAACTTCAAAACTTTTAACAAATTCAGATCTTAATAACATTAGATTAATAATCTAACTGCATGCATGAGTAACAGAAAGAATAAAACATTTATAACACTTTGAACACAGAGATTTGGTGACCCAGAAACCTTCCAAGTAGAAAGTAAAACTAGGGTGGGGATGATACCCACAAAACTTCAATACTGCAGTATAAAGTTTGCCGGTTAAGGCTTACAATGATCACTTTTGATGATCTGCCCTGTTAGGAGCAATAAGGACTGCTAGGTCCACCTTGTTAGAGGATTTACAAACATACAATAAAGTATGCACTCGATTAAGAGATTTTATAAAGACTGTTAAGTCTACCTGATTAAAGGATTTTAAGCTGATTCACCTGTTAGGATGAAACAGTAGATCTCTTACTTGCAACTGTACTTGCTGATTGAGATTCTCTAATGTACTGATCACCTTCTGTGATGGATAGATCTTTGCTTCTTCTTATACTACTGTAGCCCTTTGTAATTCGCTTATCTCTACCTTTCTCTCCTCTTCATACTTCACTATTTCACACCTTGGATATGATATAAAACATTGTTTATATATCAATCCAAAACAATTACAAAATAATTACAAAGTCAGCTCTTAAACAAGCGAACACAAATATTACTAAGTCGGCCCAAATATAGTGACTCAATTACTACAAACTAACTCAGTGACTTTCTGATACTCGGCATCCATGGCGTCACTTGGCATCGTCATGCACTCGGTAGAAGTGGAGGCATGGTCCATACTAACCACTCGGTTGTAGTTTGGAACACGGTATATACTGGAGACTCGGTAGATATAGTGTCACTCGGTAGAGACTGAATTCCCTGTTTATCATGCTGGCACTCGGTAAACATTGTTCTACTCGGTAAGCATTGTTCTACTCGGTAAGCATTGTTCTACTCGATAAACATTGTTCTACTCAGTAAACATTGTTCTACTCGGTAAACACTGTTCTGCTCAGTAAGCATTGTTCTACTCGGTAAACACTATTCTTCTTGGTAAACACTATTCTACTCAGTAAGCACGTAGAGTCTGAATAAGTGTTGTCACTAATGACAATCATACTTAATACCAACAATCTCCCCCTTTGGCATTAGTGACAAAAAACACTTATTGCCCAAAACTTATATACACAATCATGCTGACACTGGTTTTGATTATTCAAAAAAAAATTATTTTTGTCATACTGTTGTATATACATTTCATGTCTCCCTTATATAGTATATATACAAATATCTTATTTCACCTCATACTCATATTTCCTATTTATACTTTCTCTGCCTTTCATATCTCATATACTTTCTCCCCCTTTTTGACAATAATGCCAAAGGTGTATATACAAATATTTTACATGGAGATACCAAAATGTGAGAGAAAATCAGAATGCACCTTTCCAATTAGTGCTAGAGTTCTATCCCAATTCTCTTGTAGAATCTTGCATGTATGGAGTGCAACTTGGACTTCTGCAAAGAGTTCAATCATGTGATCTACAATTGAAAATTGATTGTCATGGATCAATGTTTTTGAGTATGCAATATGCTTCTGCATTGTATCCATGATGGGAAGGATCATGTTCTGAATATCTATTAATGTTAATCTGATCCTTGCATCTTCTTTCAATAACTCTGACTACTTATCAGATAGGAATTTGACTGTCATCTGATGTGTAGAGCTTGAACTAGGTTCAAGTTGCAACTTTTGTGCATTGATCTTCAGATCCTCATCAATCTTATTTATTTTTTCTTTAATCTCCTTTGAGAACTCAGTAAAATTATAGATTTTGACAAAAAGAGATGTTACCTTGGAATAGGAGGACTCAATGCTAGTCAAAACTGAAGATAACCCTGCCTAATTGATAGCTATTTGCTAAGCAATGTGCTCAAGCACTTCATTTTCAAACTTCTTCTCAGCCTTTTCAAGCAACTTGTTTGTTCCAGAGGAATCATCATTAAACTTGTTAATTGCTTCTACCAACTGCAACAAAATGTGTTGAGAGGAATCAACTTCAACACCTATAGCTTCTGTCAAAATGTTCTTGGCATCCTCAATGATCTTATATTCCTTATCTCTTTCTTCTTTTAGTTTCTTCTGCTTTGCTTTCTTCTGGAGGAGTTCACCAATTGTTTGCATTTGATCTGCAGTGAGGTTTGCAAATTCTAGCTGGGGAATTTGTATCTCCTCATCTAGATCTATACCTTCTACTACACTCTTACTCAGAAATTTTGTACTTGGTTGAGTCTTTATACTTATTTCCTTTGTAGTAGAAATTATTGTAGACACAGTAGGACTTGTAGTGAAAACTGATAAACTTCCAACTGATGGGATGCTAACTGGAATACTTGATAAATCAAAAACTGAAGTATTTACAACTGTAGAATCTGAAGTACTTACTACTGAAAAACTCAAATTTGAAGAAGGTACAAAAGACTACAACTCAGTGGAAGAAGGAGGCTGAAGCTCGGTAGATGAAGTGGTAGCCACTTCTGTCATTGATACATTGAGTTGTGCTAGTGATGATTGGACATTTGATGTATCTGAGGGAGTTGTTACAATCACACTTGAAGTTTTCTCTGGGCTAGATGTAGCAATTTTTACTGGAGAGTGGGGAAGTGAGGCAATTACCTCTGCAGCTATCTGAACTGGATCATCTTCCTCAACATTCTTCTTAGCTTCCTCGGTAGCTTCTTTCCCTGCTTCCTCTATCACAACATTATCAATCTGAACTATTTCTTCTTCTTCTTCTTCATCACTGTCATCTTCAATATCTTTAATTATCACAGTTTCAATACCCAATTTGTGAAGATGATAGATGTTTTTCCAAGTAGAATTTGCACTCTTCACAACCGACTCTATATCTTTGATCAAAATCAAACAACTATTGAATTTTAGTGTCATCTTGTGCTCATTTTCTATCAATGCCTTATTTATTTAATCATCTTTCAAACTTGGCATCAACTATCTTAAGGTTTGAGCATATATGTCCTTGACAGTTTGTCTTGCATTGGACCATCTCAACTTGACTTTATCCAATAGAACACCTAGAATTTGAGAAGCCATATCATCATTGATTTTACCTGCCTTTCCCCTTGATCTTTTCCTTGTGAATACTATAGTGGATTGCTTGGGTTCCTCAGTGATAGTTACCTTTCCTTTCTTCTTTACAAGCACTTGTTCTTCTTTATTCTCATCCTTTTCTTCTTTACTCTTATCCTTTTCTTCTTCTTCTACAATATCTTCTCCTATGCCCTCGGTTAACTTTAGAGGTGTGCTAGATTGCATCTTGGCCATCCTCTTTCTGCCTTTGTTAACCACCTGTGGAAGTTTTATGCTTAGCTCAATTCTTATCTTAGCTTCATCATATGTTCCAAAGTATAGAGCCTTTGGATCAACAGGTTGATTTACTAGGGCTTCAATTATATCCTTTGTTTCATAAATGTTTACCTCATAAGGAAGAGGTTTCACCCATACAATTTTGGGCCTTACTGCCTGAATGTATACTCTATCACAATCAACCATGAAACAAACATCATCTTTATAATCTTCCACCAACTTTAGTGGAATCTAGAATCTGTTATTCATCTTCTCCTTAAAAGATTTGAAATAGTTATCCATTATGCTTGTAAAATTCTCACCCATTTCTGCAATATACTCATTTATCTAATAAAGAATAGGCACATCCTTTCTCCATTTTACCATGCCTTTTGATGGGAAAAACTTTTGAGCATAGAAAAATAAACAAACCAACAGTGAGCCAAACTTACATGGATTGTTTTTTGAGGTTTGGATTCTCTCCATATTCTTGTTGAACTATTTCAACAAAAGATCTGCTAAGTCAAATGACAGATTGTTCTTCACAATTTTATAGGCTAGGTCAACTGCTTCACATGGAACACTATTCTGCCGACTTGAACTGTATATCTTGTGAGCTATTACATATGTGCCAAATTTTAGTTCTACGTCGGTAATGTTGTTAATTCTCATACTTCTACCATCCCATTCAGCTAGGGTTTTCTTTTCCAGCTCTACCCGACCTAGGGTTTCTGTAGATTTAGCCTTGGCAAGCATGGGAAGACCAGTGATTCAGTGAATCATCTTTTTTGTTATTTCCACTGGTTGCTCAAGCCAAATTTTACCTTCATGCACTCGGCTTAGAATATATCTTATCCATTTTATCTGGAAACCCCGAGGCAAGTGGGTGATATGTGTTAAACCCTTATCTTCCAAATGTTTATGTCCCGATTTGAGAACACCATCAACACACAATTCATCACGAACAACATCTATCTCTAGGGTTCCAAGTTTTTGAATTGTACCTCTAAAATGACTGTGAATGTCGTTTACAAGAAGTAACTTTGAGGAATTTGAGACTGAGCTCCACTCGGATCTAGGGTTTTTGCAACCGCGGGCACGAGTTTGAAATCCGGTGCTTTCCATTCTCCATGAACTAAAATTTCCAAACCTTTCTTTACTTTGGTGCTGGATGAAGCCATGGTAGCTCGGTAGAAAAATTTCTGCTTCAAAATTTTGCTTCGAATCGCTTTATCACACTAGAAATTTCTCTACTCAATATTCTGATATTCACGGTGAAGAATGAACTCGATTTCATGCTTTTTGTTAAAACTTTGTCATTAGTGCTCCATAGGAATTAGGGTATTGAATTCGACAAACTGTCATCCACTATGCATTAAATGCTCAGTGAAGATTCCGCAACTCAGAGAACATACAAATTCATACTTCTCTGACCTTACTCGGTAACCAAATGAAATTAGGTTACTCTCGACCTTGCTTGGTAGTAACTGATACTGACCTTCTTGTGATCCTGTTGTATCTTGCATACTGATTTGGATCTTTCTTCCTTTCAGTTCAGGAACTATTTTGGAATATGTCTATGAAGATACAGTTCCAGTGCTTTCTTGGAGACTTGGTTAGAGTTCATAGAGCCACTCCCTTCATGAGTGACTTCATTACTTGGACTGGTTTGCTCGGTAGGTTTAGGAATCCATTTTTGTCTCATCTGCTTCCTAATGCTATTTTCTTTTGCTTTCTTTTCATCTTCAACTTTGCCTAAATTCATGCAATTTTTAGCTATGTGACCAAGCTTAGTGCAATTATAACATCTTATGGTAGAATCCTTTTTTCTCAAGTGATGCCTTACACAATTCATGCCAATGTGTCCATATTCTCCACAGTAATGACATCTACACCAAGTGTTGTAATCCCAACCAAACATTGCTTTAATAATTTGTTCTGCTGGATTGGGTGTTTTAGTTCTACATTCTGATGCCTTATGACCTTGTTTGCTACATTTGTGACATTTTCCTTTAAATATTGGTTTCTCCTTGCATTCATTTTCTTTATGACCATGCTAATTGCAATTGTAGAATTTTCCATTGAATTTTTCTTTTCCATTGCTCCAACATTTGTTTGAAGTATGACCAATTTTGCCACAGTGATTACAAGTAGGTTTCTAATTCTTTTGAGTACCTTGTTTGGAGGATTCACCTTCTTCTTTGTATCCAAGTCCTGCTTTTCCTTTTTGTCTATGAAGGTTTCGTTCATACACCTGATTCATATCTTCTTGAGATTTCAACATTCTCTCATTGATTTGCCTTTCAGCATCTAGGTCACTCATCAATCTTAAATTGATTTTCTTTTCAGATCTCAGCTCCTCTCTTATATTTTCACTTTCTGATCTCAGAGTCAAGATTTCTTCATTTGCATTGGAGATTTGATCAATAAGGTTTTCTAGCTGAAGGGTTTGATTTTGGATTTCATTGTTCTTTCCATCTATTTCATCTTTCATCTTGTTTCTTTGTTCCAAGATTTCACAGAATCTTGTTGACTGAATTTCCTGTTCTCTTTTCAATTTTCTTACTTCTTCTTGCAGAGATCCACTCTTTTCTAGAAGTTCTTTGATTGCATTGTTTTCTTCATCTGAGCTGCTTGAAGGGAAAAAGTCTTCAATCTTTTCTTCAACATACTGGTGGTCATTAATCTGATTTGCAAGTTCCTTCCTTCTTTTTAGGGAAAGGGAAAGATGCTCTCTTGCTTCTTTGAGTTGAGTTATGGCTATTTCCAGATCTAGCTTTTCATTCTCAATTACTTTGTTAAGTTTGAATATCTCCATTGTCCTGAATCTTTTCTCAAGCTATCAAACTTTATTCTAAGAACCACGAAGCTCTGATACCAATTGTTGGAAATATTCAAGACTATCCAGGTTACTGAGAGGGGAGGGGTGAATCAGTAACTTCAAAACTTTTAACAAATTCAGATCTTAATAACATTAGATTGATAATCTGACTGCATGCATGAGTAACAGAAAGAATAAAACATTTATAACACTTTGAACACAGAGATTTGGTGACCCAAAAACCTTCCAAGTAGAAAGTAAAACTAGGGTGGGGATGATACCCACAAAACTTCAATACTGTAGTATAAAGTTTGCCAGTTAAGGCTTACAATCATCACTTCTGATGATCTTCCTTGTTAGGAGCAATAAGGACTGCTAGGTCCACCTTGTTAGAGGATTTACAAACATACAATAAAGTATGCACTCGGTTAAAATATTTTACAAAGACTGTTAAGTCTACCCGGTTAAAATATTTTAAGCTGATTCATCTGTTAGGATGAAATAGTAGATCTCTTACTTGCAACTGTACTTGTTGATTGAGATTCTCTGATGTACTGATCACCTTCTATGATGGATAGATCTTTGTTGCTTCTTATACTTCTATAGCCCTTTGTAATTCACTTATCTCTGCCTTTCTCTCCTCTTCATACTTCGCTATTTCACACCTTGGATATGATATAAAACATTGTTTATATATCAATCCAAAAAAATTACAAAATAATTACAAAGTCATCTCTTAAACAAGCTAACACAAATATTACTGAGTCAGCCCAAATATAGTGACTCGGTTACTACAAACTAACTCGGTGACTTTCTGATACTCGGCATCCACTGCGTTACTTGGTATCATCATGCACTCGGTAGAAGTGGAGGCACGGTCCATACTAACCACTCGGTTGTAGTTTCAAAAATAGTATATACTGGAGACTCGGTAGATATAGTGTCACTCGGTAGAGACTGAATTCCATATTTACCGTGCTAGCACTCGGTAAATGTTGTTCTACTCGGTAAGCATTGTTCTGCTCGATAAACACTGTTCTACTCGGTAAACACTGTTCTGATCAGTAAGCACTGTTCTGCTCGGTAAACACTATTCTGCTCGGTAAGCACGCAGAGTCTGAATAAGTGTTGTCACTAATGACAATCATACTTAATGCCAACAATAGGCACTAGTCTTATTGATAAATAGAATTTTGTTATCTAATCATTTGTTGCTAGTTTTGGCATCCTATTCTTTTATTTTCATAGTACATTTATAATCTGTTATCTTATTTGCAAAACATTAAATTAGGTTTAGCATTAATTCATAGCATTAGTCTAAATATCTAGCTATCTGATAATTAGGATATTTGGTTTCTTTTTCTTCCAAGGATCAGTAACCCCTTTGGAAGAATTTCTATTATTTATGCGTGTATTTGTGTAGACAAACAACGTATTCAATTTAGGCCTACCAGCCTTGGTTCGATCAAACCAGAATTACAGAGGCATCTATTGTGCCTATCAATTGGTCTCAAAATGGTCCAGTGTTTTCGAGCACCAACAAATTGGTGACTCTACTGGGAATTACCTATCAGTGAAAGTCAGTTTCAAAATCTCTGGTTAATGTTGTAAAAACTCTACTGGGATATAGGAACTCAGAGCAGTTCTTAATTCCTCATAGAAGGTGAGGTGGTGACTCTAAAATTTAGTTTCAGGTGAAGCCTATGTTAGGGAGAAGATCTCTAACGAACAAGCGGTTCATCGAATTGGAACCAAATAAAGAAGAAAGGATTATAGGAAGTGATAGTGATCGATTTTAAGTTTTTTCTAATCCATTGTATGACATGGATAACGAGTGAGAGAACATTAATGATCACTATGATGATCAACACCAGGGGGATGAATCAGGCATGTCTCCCTTGAATGCATTCATTACTTTAGAATGGTATGATAATGAAAATGTGGTGAGTTTGTTTATGAGGGTGATGGATATTTTTCGTAAAATACCTTATGATATCAAGCTAAGTTTTTCAAACAAAATATGTAGTTTAGGAGTAACTCATGAGCAACTAGAGTTTATTCTTGAGATTGCACAGGAAGATGCAATGGAAGAGAATGATAAAGTTATAAAAGGGGCACAAGAACCTAATGATATCCTAGATTCTGATGAACAAGAGGATTCAAATCAAGTTGAAGAAAAATTTGTACATGGTAAGATTTGTATGGAGTCAAATATAAATGGCCATGATGGTGAGGAAGAAAATCACCTTAGTACGGAACAAATTTCAGATTTATTGGATATCAAATACCAAAAGTATGTGCAAAAGAATGGCCCATGTTTTTTCTATAATCATCATAGTAAGCATGTGCATGTGGTATTTGATGAAGTAAATGATAAATCCCAGGAAAATAATACATTAAAAGAATACATGCACTATGATGCATACAATAGGGACAATACGTCTCGAAACCATTTTGAAAATATCTCAGATCTTCAATATGGTCAATTTCCATAGGATTGTGAGGAAATGATTCCTAAATATTAGACAAATGTTGACCACCTAGAATGTGAGAACAAAGTGGAGTCATTTTCAATTTATGGACAGGAAGAAATTTTTTAGATAATTAATGGTGACATATATTGTGTCAATAATGTCGATGGTGATTCACAGGATGATATTTTTAATGAAACTGCACATTATGATATGTCAAAAGAATTATCTTGTGATGAAATATTAGGGTTTTCAAATAAGCATAAAGCCAATTGGAAATTTGAAATACCAGGAATAAGAGATGAGGAATATTTTAATAATATATTTTCAAAATGCATCTGCCAGAAATATTACAATAAGGTTGATTTTGATAAATTTTCAAAAGAAGGATGTGGTGGAATTGGTAATCTTCAAATCAAATATAAAGGAAGTTATAACAGTTTATTCCCAGCGCAAATGACACAGGCAGGTTTTGACCATGAAGGATATTATGAACAGGTGGGTCAAAATAGTAATCTAATCAATAATGATACATTTAGAATGATTTTGCTACTCCTGGACCAAAACCAAGTCTTTGATAGATGAAAGTACCAGCATTCAGCTATTTGATTCTCAGTCATCATAGGGAGCTATTTCAGGGAGTTATTTCTTCTTTCTTTGTATCATTTTATTTAGAGTTATTTCATTTATTTTATTCAATATCATTAGTTTGTATATTTTATTTTATATTGTTTTATACCTTACATAAACAGTTTGATGTCAATTTTCAATCATGCAAAGAAAAAATAGTTTTAAAAATCAATCATTAAGTGGACAAGTGCAAAACCAAAATTGATAAAGATATGGCTCAAATAATAACTAACTAGAAAAGATGGTAATCAGTTCGCTATGAAAGTAACTGTAATCTTTCCTTCAAAAATGTCTTTGAGAAGTTGATAAGGGTGAGATTAATAGAAATATCAATCTTTGGTAAAATACTGAAAGTATTTAATGTGATCAATTATAGTTTGGTTCTTCCTGGTGTCATTTTTGAATCAAAATCATTATATAATGTAAAAGAGGTGTAATAAAGTTGTGGAACTAAAATTTAATGCTATTAATCGAATAAATGAAGCAATGAGATGAAATGATTGATGAAATTAAAATTACAGAGACGTGGATGCTGATTGAAATGGTGATGAGGTTTGGTTCTTTTTCAAATAGTGATAGTAATATTCTATGTTTGAATGTTACAGGAAAGTTCATACAAACCGTTAGGAGATTGACAGACTTATGTGTATGTATGATAACAACAAATGAGAATTTTGTTGCTGAAGTTACAAGGTTATGTGACAGATTTGGCATACAGGAAGAGTATATATATTGAAGTATTATGTTGGCATGTTTGTCTGGTGAAGAAGATGAATCACGTTTTTTCTGTTTAAGTGTTGTTTTGAGATTGTTTTTAAGCTCAAAATGAGTGTTTAAACATCTACAAAGGTTCCAAGACCTTTCTCTATGAATGATGAAGGATTTTTTACATTTTTTTCATATTTTTGAGATGTCGGCAGCCTCAAAAATGCCCAATTTTTTTTTAAAACGGCCAAACATTTGTAAAAAATGACCAAAATTCTAAATGATTGTAAAATGGTAAGAAGATTCTATCAAGCATAGGTTGCTGTCACAAATACTACAAAGAGAGAACTGACCAACCAGACCAACACCTCAACAGTCATTCACTTTTCCAAAAGCAAATCAAAGATTTAGATGACAATCAGTTCCAGATTTTGAAGATAATGTCAAAAGGGCCAATAGTATTTCAAGGGAATTGGAATATATGTGCAACATGATGCAAAAGAAACATGAAGAAGCCAAAGACATCCTCATATGTTCAATTGTCACAAACAACTTGCTACTAATGCTAAATCATCCTCTGCATGAAGAAAAAATTCAGACAATAAAAATGTATGCAGTCTCCATGTTACCTAACAATGCACAAGATGACCGAATCAAATGAATATTATGTAGCAACTTGTGGGTTGGAATGCATTGACACATGTTTGGGACCTTTGAATAGGAAGAAGCATCCTTTCTTTTGAAGGCCATGCGAAACCAGTTCTTGGCATAGATTTCTCACCAAATGGGTATCATTTAGCAACAGGTGGTGAAGATCATACCTGTTACATTTAGGACATGAGGAAGAGATGATCAATTTATGTCATACCAGCTCATTCTCACCTCATATCACAAGTCAAGTTTGAACCTCGGGAGGGGTATTTTTTGGTAATTGCTCCGTATGATAATATTGCTAAGGTGTGGTCAGCACGTGACTTCAAGGCCATCAAGACATTGGCGGGACGTGAGGCAAAGGTTACAAGTGTGGATGTAACAACAGATGGGCAATACATTGCAACTATATCTCATGATTGAACAATAAAACTATGGTCCAGTTACAACAGTGGCAACAGTAATGAGATGAATATAGGCTGATATTGTGAAGGGCATAACTATGTGCTTTTTCTTTGAGATACGTGAGCAGAATAAGAATGGGGATCAATATGAAATTAACACAGAATCATTTTATGAGCCTAAGTATATTGGAAGTTTGATTCACATTAACACTTTTTGAAGACCCAGCCATTTGAAATAGAATACAGAGAACATTTGCCAGAATGACATAGTGGGAGAATTCTCACCATTGGCAGTTACTCAAACGTCCTATCATTGTCAACAGAAAATATATCAGTCACATGTGCTTCCCAAATCAGTCATGTTGAGGACGTGAATACATTTCGGTGGGATAATTACTAGTTATATTCTGAGATCTTCATATGTGAAGATCAATAGCTTTTATCGATTGTCATAAAATTCTATAAGGAGATCACAATGTTTAAATATCTTGAAAAACAATAGCGGTGGTTTCTTAAACCAAGGAAATAGAATATATAATCAAAGTTTATCATTTGATTTTGTCTAAATTAGAGAACAGTTCCAGTAAGGAGGCACTTGCCGCATTCATTTTGGCAAGAAACACACATCTTCTCTGCGCCCTCTTCCTACTATTACTTGTATTGTTGCTCTCATTTCTCTCAGAGGAGTCTAAAATAAATGAAGAGCTCTCAAAATCCTTAATAGCCAAATTTGGAACCCTGAGCTTGGGTGTATTTGCACTATGGGTGTTATATCGATAGGGAGAATGAGAGAATTCTTGGTAATTTGAATTGGGATTACAGCTCCCCCCTACTTCCAATGCCATAGCCATTGTTTTACTTTTACACAAGTGAGGATTGAGGGGGGGACTTTATATATTATTACTTTCTTCTCCAACTCCAACAAGCACCCATTGGAATTCATTTTCAAATTTGCGTGGCCCGGAATGGGATCACCGTGAAATATTATTTGTTGTAGAGTATAACGAGATAAGTTAGTGCTCTACAAGTGCATAGTTAATATTAATTGCTCCATATGGTGGCCAAAGAGTAGCAACCCTAACCCTAAAATCATCTACAGAACAAAGGTAAATACATTTGAGGTTAGTATTTTCTTTTATTATTTTGGTATTTAAAATATTATTATTTTTTCTATACTTTTATTATTTACATTTTAATGGGAAAACATATTATTATGAAATATCTTTACAAAGGACATTAACATTATGTTTCAAAGTGGTCTGATTCCTCCAGAGAAGTCTAGATTCTCGTTGTGTCCAGGTATGGACACACGTCCCCAATTGGAGCCATTGTTGAGACTGAAATTTTTAGGTTCTAAATGGACTAGATGTCAGGGAAGTATGATGTTCAATTTCAATTTTATACTATTTTCCTATGTTGAAAAAATTAAAATGATAAAAGAGCAAGTGTATTTTCATTTATTAGGTTGTTAATTGTTTTATTCTAATTCTCTCAATGCATATTTAATTTTGAAAATAAATAATTATTATAAAAAATAAAATAAGTTAAGTAGAAAAGGTGGCGAGAGGGAGTTGAACCCTTGACCTCTCAAGCCGACCTTTTTCCTACCTATCTACCCTCCTACCCCCTAACTAGTTGATCTATTTGTTTTCTTCCAAAGGGTTAGGAGAAGATACTTATTTATTTTCATTTTCATGTGTAGGTGAGAAGTTAAGACAACCTTTTACACAGGGAGTTATCTTTTCCTTAATTACTTTTTAAATTAAATTAAATAATGTGATTACTACTTTATATATACATTTATTTGTTTTTCCTAACTTTAGAAAAAAGAATGGAGAGAGGGAGTTGAACACTCAACCTCTCGACCCATTTCTTTTCCTACCTAACTACCTGACTCTTACCCCCTAACCAATTACTCTATATTATTCTTCAAGAGTGTGTATGTAAATAAATGTATAAATTTAAGATAATCATATTTCCTTTAAAATAAATTATTAAAATAAATATTGTTTATTAGAGAGAAATTTTGTATGTTGTAATCACTAATATGTATTTTTATTCATAATTTGTGTTTTACCCTAAAATTAAAAATATATGATGAAGTAAATGTTGTAATACCCCAAAAATGGGCTATATGTTCATTAACCTCCTACATCCTCAAATCGAACGAAATCGACATAGAAGTCCTAACCTAAGGCACATCTGCACATCATCGAATCTAATTGATTATCTTAAATTCTACATCGGGGAATATTCCTAGCAATATTCCTAATTATCTTAATTATCTTTAATTTAATGATTATTTGGCGATAAATCACATTTATCCTAAGTTTGATTAATTGAATATTTTCATATTTAATTAATTAGATTTAATATATTGCCACTTAATTGTGTAATTAAATTTAATTCTATCTATTATTAATTATATTATTTAATTTTGACAATAAATCCAATATCCTATGAATAATTGATTAAATTTTTATTTTATTAATTAAAGCAAGTTGTCATTATTTAATAATATAGTTTTTAGTAAAAGTTTGATTAAATAATTGATTAACCCATAAATCAATTATTTATTTTTAAAAATCAGTTAAGTTGAGCATAAATCACTTTAATTATTTATTTAATTCTTAATTATTATGCACATTCAAAAGAAACAGTTAAACTCCAAATTAGAAAATCAATGCAAAGTGTTGACTTTTTAGAACTCAACATCCTTTTGGAGTTCAAAAAGCTGATCTAAACTCTAATTTGAGTTAAAAAGCTATTTTTGCATGATTTGCATATTTTTGTGAATTAAATTATCTTTATTATCAGATAACTCAAAAATCAAGCTGAGTTAATCTGAGTGATTTATGGCTTTTTTCCATGCACCTCCAAAGGCTTGGATTTCTATAAAAACAAGGCTCAGCTCTTCATAATTTTGCAAGCTTACTTTGTCAAAGTCATCTACAAATTGCACAACTATTTTGAAGAATTGGAATTTGGAGAATCAAAGCTTATTGTGAATCAAGACTATTGTGAGATCAATTTTTTTTTTTTACATTCATTTAGATTCATTTTCATATCATTGTTAGATCATTTTAGCATATCAATTTCCATATTAGCATAGATTCCATATCAAGTTTTCATATCATTGCATAGAAAATATCTATAAAAAAAAATAGATTAATTACATTCATATTTCATATCAGTTTTGCATTCAAATCCTTCATTTAGGTGTCGTCTAGGTCACTAATCTCGATAGCAATCTAAGAACATCAATCTCGCACCTATTAGAAGGCAGTAGATCGCTTGGTTAGATTAGATTTCAATTTTACATGATTTTTGCTAACCTCTAATATTTTACTGAAGTGTTGTGTCTACAGATCGGGTACAATTTTCACACACACATTTCTGGCACCCACCATGGGGCAACCCACCTTTGCATGTTGATTTTGATGCTTGGAGCTAAAACCCTAAAGTTTCAAAGATTTAATTTTAGCTCCAAAACGGCTTAGATTTTTTCTTTGAAATTTTTTTTGCAAGTTGAAGACATATTAGGGAAGTTACAGTAAAAAATTTAGAATTTTCTAAGATATTTTGAATTTTTAATAATTTTTCTTAAAATTATGGAAAAAAATTAATATTTGACACAAATCAGCATATTTTTTAGAAATTTTTATATTTTCATAAATTTCTTTAAATTATACAGGGGGTCCATTTTTGTGTTTTAAATTTGGACGCAATATAATAGCTCAAATAGTCAATTTACAAAAACTGGTATGTTTTGATAAAACAGATTTCTAGGGCACAAATGAAAAGATTTTTCTAAAAATTTTACATTTTTGGAAAGCTCTCTATTTTTTAGTAGGGGTCTCTATTTTAAATTTCTATTTTTGTGGCCAAAATCATTAAAAAAAAAATCAGATCTTGTTGACTAGGTCAAATGCAGCAAAAAAAATAAAGTTTTGTGATGGGTATGCACTTATTTTTTTTACATGGTTCAATGAATGATATGAGTTTTCATTTGGATTAATTTCTGGTTATTATTGCTCCTAATAATTGATTTTTAGATCTAACCTTAGGGTTTGCATAAGTTGAATATACCTTGCATATCTTGTTTGCTTGTTGGCTTGTTGGAGAGTTTGTAGCTTGCTTGCATGGTAAAGCTCAACAAAAATTGCTAAAAATCAGGTAAAATCTACTAAGCGCATTGCGAGGATCACTAGGTATTCTCCTTAATCTAATAACATTTCGATTTGGACTTAAAAAAAATCTCTTATGTGTCTAGCTTGTGTGCATCTTTTCATGCTTTTGTCTATTTCTACACACTTGCATAATTGATACTAGGTTGTGACCCCTTAAAGATTCATTAAGTAGTCTTAGATACTTGTGATTGATCTTGATTGCTATCTTGGGTTATTGGACTCGCTAATCCGTCGACCCCTCGTTCCACCCCGTGGTTGCAAAGTCAACACCACATTAAAAGGGAGGGGTCAACAAGACAGAAGCGCTAAGTGTTCCACTTGGCAACCCATTTGTGCTTTTAGGAACTCACTTGTTTTCTAGGTTGGGGACTCATTTTCAGCTTGTGTGAAGTTTTAAGTGTTCCACCTTGTGGACTCATCTCATATTCACTTTAAGTGTTAAGTGTTCCTCTTTCTGCTTTTTGGGTACTTTTGGTAGATTTGCTTTTGGAAACATACATTTATGCTCACATAGTAATTAGGCCCTATGAACACTATTCGTGATTCTTGAGAGATTGGATTCCTAGCAAAATCCTTCTTGACGATAGAATCCTTGAAGGTAGGGAGGATAATTAGTGTGTTTCACATTCAACTTGGTTGGTGCGTCTTCTCTTATTGATCGATACATTCTCTCCTCGGAGAGGTTGATAGATCACATGGGGTTGACATCACAAGCTTTGGTGAATCAAACTTGGTCTGTGCATCTTCTCTTATTAATTGATACATTCTCTCTCCAAAGAGGTTGATAGATCATGTGGGGTTGATATCATAGACCTTGGTGAGATAATCTTCATCTTAGCGTGTCAGATTTGTTTGCTTGCTTTGTCTAGGTTAAAAGTGAAAAGGCATTAAACCCTTAGATCTGGAGCCAAGTCTCCTTGTGGTACAATACTATGAGTCATCTTTAGAGAGGGTTAACTGTAGCGGATATTCCCTTCATAGGGAAAACTGCGTTGATGGAACCTCAAGCGATAATAGCTATTTTCGATGTGGTAGTGACAACCGCTATATAAATGTCTTTATGGAAGAAATCTCCATGGGTATGGTTCATTGTTGGGTTGTCAAATCTCCCTAGCAGCTCCTGAAGATTAAGTTCTCAAACTGTGTCAAAACCCTAGTGCGTCAGGATTGGAGTTCACCCCTTTGGATCATAAAAGTTGCAAAGTCAAACCATTACTAAAAACCCTAGCGAGGCCAAATTTTTATTTTCCAGGGTATATGTGTGTCATTGCAAAATATTTTGGAACATACACAATTAGCACTTCTGAGGATTAGAACAAATAAGTCAGTTGATTGTTCATGCGCAAGGTTGCTTTAGCCCTTGTTCATTGTTTTCAGACATGCTTGAAATCACTTGCTTGCTATTTTGCGTGCTTGTTTATCTATCCGGTTATTGAAAATGGACAAATCTATTACAATCCTCAAATCTGGACATTAAAATTTGCAAACAATCTGAATCTGAAAACTCAAAATTTGCAAAATCTGAAGTAAAATCCTTTTCTAGAGTCAAAAGTCATCTCAGGAGGTTAGAAAGTCATACGAGTTTCTATCAAGTGTCATTTCATTACTACCCATCTGTCATATGATAGAGAACCCAGTGTCATACGAGTCTTTCTACCAGTCAAATTCAAAAGTCAAATCCTACTTGCAACTGTCATACGAATCTGCAAAGTGTCATTTGGGAAAATTTAGAAAAAGTGTCAAAAAATTGATAGAATTGTCAGATACTTCATCTTTTACAACCTATTTCCAAAATCTGTCATACAAATCACTGTGTCAAGAATAGAGGAGTAGCCATTCAGAATCAGTATACATGTCTCAAAAAATTAGTACACATGAGGAAGAAATTATAATCTCAACTATGACGAAACAGATCCACACTATGCAAGTCAAACTTAACAAACTTGAGAAAGAAAAGGAACCTAAAGAGTTCTCCATGGAAGCTTTGTGCCCTTTTCCATTTGATAAAGACTTGTACATGTCACCATTCCCCCGGACATAATATGAGCAACGTGACAATCCTTATGATACCTCTTCCACGAAGAGTGACACATCCATCTTTGGATACTATGATGACTATGATGATGGACAATATAATGATACCTATGACACCTCTGTTCCTAAGATTCCTCCTCATCGTGTGTTCCTGCTTACTGGAAATGGGATGTCACATTGGATAAATCATGATAGTGATCCATATGATTCTGATTTTGAAAGAGATTTTGATAGCTTTTGTGGACAATATCTAGATGATACATCTACTTCTATTGAGGAATATAAAATGTACCATGCTGATTTGAAATGTCAATACTATAAGGATCTCTCCTCTAAGAACTCTCATGCTGAAAATAAAGATTATATTCTCAAGCAAGATCATGTTAGTGTTGAACCTTTGTCTTGTGATAGTTCCCTTCCATCCCCTACTTCCTCCAATACCCATACATTTCCTAAAGCTTTTGAGTCTTTCAAATCTTTCACAGAACCTTCATCTGACACAAGCCCTAATACTTTTCATGCGGTTCCCTATAGTTATCCTCTAGGGCTACCTCTTAAAGAAACTTAAGCTAACTTTCACTTGGCTGCAAATACTTTCAATAATGATAAACCTAAAGAACCTAAGCCTTCATATGCTATAATCCCTACTTCAGCTAGTCCTCCACCATCTCTTCCAAAGTCATCCATACAATCCCAACATGCTTCCTTGTCCTTAGAAGTGGCTCCATGTCAAGAGGACTCTAAAAATGATGAAGAAAAGAACATAAAGAAAGATCAAGATCAAGAACTCTCCATGTCATCCACTCCTTTTCCCGATGTCTCTTATCCGCTTCATGTTTCTTTTGATCTTATACACCCTTTTTCATGCATTCCACCATGTCTTAAGTCTTCTCCTAAGCAAGATCAAGCTACTACTTACACTGTTGAGCTTATTGACAATAAAAATAACCTTACTATGCTTGCATTTTCCAAAGATGATACATCCATTAAGGTTGGTAAAAATGGTGTTGTTACTTCTGATGTTAAGCCTATTGAAAATCAAGAAAAAAATTATGCACTTATGCTATCCAAAGATCCTTGTCAAGATCAAAGTCTTCCATCTTCTTATTCTACCACTCCATGTTCACTTCCACTTTCTACTCTTCCTAAGTCTTTGCAAGCTTTGAACAATCCTATCAAAGAAGGTGCTCATATTCAAGATATCCATTATTCTATTAAAAATCCTAATGCTCACTCTAAAGATGTTGATATCCTTGGTTGTCATATAGATGTTGATGAACTTATTGATTATCCTTTTGCGCCTTCCACTTCCATCCTTGGACCTCTTCCACCACTACAAAGGGGTTCATGTCTTCCTTCCATCTTGGGTCCTTATGTCCCTTCACTTTCCCCTCCTAACTCTCCTAATTTTCCATCCATCTTGGGTCCTTACATACCTCCATCTCCTATCTTTCCTCAAGATCAACATAGATGCATACCCTTGAATCTTTTTCATCCACCCACCCATCTAAACCAGTCATATCCTCCTTCTTCCACAAGTCCCAAGTCCTTTGGATGTGAACGATAAAGGGTCACTATGGGTAATTCACATTGGATTTAGAATAATCTCTTGGCTGTTTGATGTGTTTGTCATGCAAGGTGTATTCAGGTCATCACGACATTTATGTTTTGATGTTTATACAAATTGTTATATCAAAATAGACATGATATTCAGGTCATCCTGGTGTTTGTGCCTTGGTGCTTATATCTAATCCGACATTTCAAAAATAAAATCAATATTCATATGTCCATGGTTGCCTAGCCAGTGGGTGTTGTATTGATTCTTGCGCATACAAATCGATATTCATATGTCTATGGTTTCATAGCTAGTGGGCATTGTATTGATTTATCTGGTTACCTAAAAGTTCAATGATGATAACAAATTGACAAATGATCAGTGAGTAGGTCCTAGGTCCTAGGGTTGCATTATCATCCTACATGTTTCTTTGCATTTTTGCACTTTGCATGATCTCACAAATTGCTTGAACACTTAAAAGATTCTTCAATCACCTCTTCCAATCTAACAAGAGCTGAATCTCACATGAAGGTTCTCCAATGAAACAACAAGTAGAATCTTTTTTCAGGATCAAAATCAAAATCTAAAATCATTCATATTATTAACTGCTTGCATAATCAACCTTCAATCATCACAGAAATCCATAATTCAACTTAATTGATTATCTTACATCAAACTATCAAAATTTCAACTTGGTCAACTATGGTCAAGTCATGGTTTAACCTAGTCAAACTTGGTCTTTTGGACCTCTAAGCGATGCAGAATGTGTTCTCAGATGTGTATAACCACTTCTCAAATCAATTAACATGCTTCTAAACTTTAACGTTGACTTCTCTTGTCAGATTTCAATTTTAATCCCGAAGGCGGCATGGTATTGCATATCATTCAAAGTCTGTAAATCTACAACTGTGATCAATCTTTCCTCGGTAATCAAGACAACAACCATGTCTAGTTATTGATTCATCAAAAGTCCTCATCGCTCGGGGCAAATCTATCATCACTTGGGGCATATCAAATTCATCAAGATCGCTATCAATCTAGTATTCTCCTAATCTTGTAAACTGTATCAATTTTTGCAACCATTGGATCATAGTGTTCTTTCCTTGGTTCCTCGGCAACTGAAGGGTTCGGATGTGATACCTGCTAGTTCTGCTAAGATAATCGAGTCTAGAACTAGTCAATCACTTCTTTGCAATCATAAGGTTCGGAATCAGGTAGTTTGACACTTTTTTTCGCAATCCTCGATTCATCGCTGCTACAATGAACATTATCTTTGGTCATTCAGGACCTATTATCTTCATATCAAATCTTTCAATCAGCTTCTGTCTCATATCAATTATCAAATTTGAATCAGTTTCATATCTCTATCAAACACAGACTATCTTTGAACCACTGCACTTCGCATAGTAATTCAAAGAGCGGCAAAATGTAATACCCCAAAAATGGGCTATATGTTCATTAACCTCCTACATCCTCAAATTGAATGAAATCGACAAAGAAGTCCTAACCTAAGGCACATCTGCACATCATCGAATCTAATTAATTATCTTAAATTCTGCATCGGGGAATATTCTTAGCAATATTCCTAATTATCTTAATTATCTTTAATTTAATGATTATTTGACGATAAATCACATTTATCTTAAGTTTGATTAATTGAATATTTTTATATTTAATTAATTAGATTTAATATCTTGCCACTTAATTATGTAATTAAATTTAATTCTATCTATTATTAATTATATTATTTAATTTTGACAATAAATCCAATATCCTATGAATAATTGATTAAATTTTTATTTTATTAATTAAAGCAAGTTGTCATTATTTAATAATATAGTTTTTACTAAAAGTTTGATTAAATAATTGATTAACCCATAAATCAATTATTTATTTTTAAAAATCAGTTAAGTTGAGCATAAATCACTTTAATTATTTATTTAATTCTTAATTATTATGCACATTCAAAAGAAACAGTTAAACTCTAAATTAGAAAATCAATGCAAAGTGTTGACTTTTTAGAACTCAACATCCTTTTGGAGTTCAAAAAGATGATCTAAACTCTAATTTGAGTTAAAAAGCTGTTTTTGCATGATTTGCATATTTTTGTGAATTAAATTATCTTTATTATCAGATAACTCAAAAATCAAGCTGAGTTAATCTGAGTGATTTATGGTTTTTTTCCATGCACCTCCAAAGCCTTGGATTTCTATAAAAACAAGGCTCGGCTCTTCATAATTCATCTCATAATTTTGCAAGCTTACTTTGCCAAAGTCATCTACGAATTGCACAACTATTTTGAAGAATTGGAATTTGGAGAATCAAAGCTTATTGCGGATCAAGGCTATTGTGAGATCAATTTTTTTTTTTTAACATTCATTTAGATTCATTTTCATATCATTGTTAGATCATTTTAGCATATCAATTTCCATATTAGCATAGATTCCATATCAAGTTTTCATATCATTGCATAGAAAATATCTATAAAAAAAAAATAGATTAATTGCATTCATATTTCACATCAGTTTTGCATTCAAATCTTTCATTTAGGTGTCGTCTAGGTTACTGATCTTGATAGCAATCTGAGAACATCAATCTTGCACCTATTAGAAGGTAGTAGATCGCTTGGTTAGATTAGATTTCAATTTTACATGATTTTTGCTAACCTCTAATGTTTTACTGAAGTGTTGTGTCTACAGATCAGGTACAATTTTCACACACACAAATGTATTATTTGATGAATATTATTTTTGTTTAGGGTTTTGATATACTCTTAATATTGATTTTTTATTTTTCATATCCTTAAATATAGTTTAGTATTTTTCATTCTATTGTATTTCTTAACGTAAATAATTTTATTTTAGAGGGAGAAAGAGTTTAAGTGAGTTACATTATTACTGTAATGAATTAATTTCTCACTTTCTTTTTTAGGGTTTATGTTTAATAATACTTTATTTCTAAAAGCCTAAATTGGTTCTATATGATTTACATTACAAGTATTATTAGTATTAGGGTTGTTATTGAATGTGCATTTTCCATATGCTAAAATTATGTAAATAAAAATGTAATAGGATAAATGCCACCTTCTAAGGATAAATTGTAAAATCTTTTAACCCTAATGTTTTAATATTTCAATATTGCATTGCATTATATTTGTAGATATATTTTAAAAGATATAAATATAAATGCATTATGTTTTATTTTAGAAAAATAAAAATAAAATGCTAAAAGCATAATGTCATTTTATTTATTAATTTTGAATATTGTCTCATTAATGTAATTCTTTATGATTTAACAATTAAAGTGATTGCTTATGTTTTGATAATTTATGAGGATGACATAAAATTAAGTACTTAATCTTTTATACTCCATTTTTATCATCAAATATATTTATAAAATTATGGCATGAATTTATTTAAATAAATTGTTGATTAATAAATGGATAATTTTATAAGGATCATATTGAAAACTTCAAACATTATTAATATAATCATTTTAATTTTTTAAAGGACTATCTAATGTTGGGTGTTTATGTGCAGGAGTTGAACATTGGATTATTATGCACATACCTAAAGATTGTAAGAGATTTAGTTTGTTGCATGGGAAATAAGTTTCCCTAAAAACCTATTATATGGTTTAATATGTAAATTTTTAGGTTAGTTGCTGGGATTAGGTCCTGTGAGAGGGCATGTCCTTTCACAGGGAACCATTGGGATCTATATTTATATCATTAAATTGTAACAATCAGCGACAAGATTTACAAGAATTTCAAATTTCATAGATAAGATTGTTCAACAGCTGTAACATGGATTCTGGTGTACCAATTTTTTGATATCAATAAAAGATAAGTTGTTTTTGTTTTCCATATGTACATTGGTTTTAAATTCCCTCAACTAGTCACTTGGATAAATCAATCTTGATTTCTTTTTTGTGATCATTTAAAATGCTGTGTGATTTTATTACATTTTGATTTATTAATTGGTCCGCTCATTTTTCATGGTTAAGAAACCTTTTGATTTGTGGCCAAAGTCAATTGGGCTATCATTTGAGGAGTTAAATTCAGTTGATTGTCTGCAATAGTTCACACACATTTGAATGCAAATCAAAGTGATGATTTTTTATGACTTGTCTTTAGAATCCAATGCGTGTTTCGATATTTTGAAAATTGTCTTCTAAATCAAATCTTTCCAATTTGCTTTGAAATGCAAAACTATCTCTAAGGTTGTACGTAGGGTTGAGGATTGGATTGACTATATTGCCCAGGGTGAAACAGGCACTGGTCTTATTGATAAATGGAATTTGGTTATCTAATCATTTGTTGCTAGTTTTGGCATCCTATTCTTTTATTTTCATAGTACATTTATAATATGCTATCTTATTTGCAAAACATTAAATTAGGTTTAGCATTAATTCATAGCATTAGTCTAAATATCTAGCTATGTGATAATTAGGATATTAGGTTTCTTTTTCTTCCAAGGATCAGTAACCCCTTTGGAAGAATTTCTATTATTTATGCATGTATTTGTGTAGATGAACAATGTATTCAATTTAGGCCTACCAGCCTTGGTTCGATCGAACCAGAATTGCAGAGGCATCTATTGTGCATGTCAGTTGGTCTCAAAATAGTCTAGCATTTTCGAGCACCAACAAGACTAATTAATTCTTGAGTGGGAACAGGTACTTGTTTCTCTGTCACTTTAGGTTCTACAATTTTGGTTTCTTTTTTCTCTTCTCCTTTGGTACTATCCTACTCTTCAAAAGCTGAATTGTCAACAATGTTTTCAAGATTCTTGAATAAGTTATCATCACTATCCAAGGTGATCTTTGTTCCTTCAACATTTATGACTTCATCCTCAATATTTATGGCTGGAGGAGAAGGAATGTCCTCTTATTCTACTTCTTCTTCTTGATCTTTAGATTCTACTGCAACTGATAGTTCTCCAGCATTCTCTGTCATAACCTTAGTGATTGCTTGCTTTGTTTCTGTTTAATTTCTTCATATCTACCTCTGATAATCTGAATAGTTCTCTTCTTGGTTCTTAGATGGGTGTTTAGATCCTTCATGATCTGATTGAAGTATTCTTCATCTCTCACAACACAAAGTTTTCTTACAAGATTTTCTCTAATAGTTATATCTTCCTCTAATGCTCTCTTCTTTCTATTTACAACTTTCTTGTACAAGTCATCAGGTATCTTACCCTAAATTGCATCAATTTTTTTATCAAATAAAATCATATACTTTACCACTGCATTTTCTAGATTCAGTCTTTCTGCATAATCATAGAGATCATAATACTTGTTCATCTTTATAAAGTCTCCATCTTGAATAATCTATTCATTAACCTTTTCAACTCTAGGTTTCCAAGTTTTCTTCTTAACAGGAGGGATTCCATCATCTTTGATTTCTACAATTTCCCTTTGAACTAGTGGTACCAATGTCTTCTACCTCTTACCCGGTCCAGTAGAAATCTCTTTTATTCTTTTTCTAGGTGTGGAGGAGGTTGATTTGGTGGATTTTCTTGTTTCTTGATCCTTCTCTATTTCTTCCACTTTCACCTTAACTTGTGTTTCTTCTTGTTGTACTACAATTGATGATAGAGGTGGCACAAACAAAAAAAAAATTTGTCCAATATCTCTAACTGTTGTTGTTGTTTTCTTGGCTACCAAGAACTCATGTTTAGTCATCCTTGTATCTTTTAGAATTTTCTTGATTGTACTCTCAACTCTTTTCTTTGATTGTTTCTCTTCAAGGATGGTCTTTGTAGAGTTGAAGTTCTCCTCAAAGGTTCCAAACCCGTTACTGTGAATATCCATCTTGCACTTAAGTAGTCTACTCACATACTCTTCTATCTTAATCTCAAATATTTCATAGCCAAGATGGTCTATGAACTCTATTCTAGGTTCTATTGCTTCAATGTAAGTAAAGTCAGTATCAAAAATGAAACATATCTCATTTTTATACTTCTCCATGAGAGACTGTGGCATCCTTGATCTGCTTGACATCAAATTCTGAAATGTTTTAATTACCAACACTGCACTTTCATTTACTTTATCAATAACATGCCTCCTATACACTTTGTTAATCCTTTCCATTGTAGTTTTTCCATCATTCCAGTCATTTCCAATGGTGTAAGGAATCTTCTCAATAAATGAAAAAATATATAAGTGATTAAAGATGAGAATCTAAACTATGAATACTTAGTCTTCTTTATCTTTTCCAAATTCTCAAAATCTCACACATGTCAACTTGTACTTTATCAACACACATCAAATAAGCCACATTTATCATTCCAGCTGCCAAGTCGTCCTCTCTTGAGTTAGCACAAAACTTAGTTGTTAGGATCTTACACAAGTATCTGACATCATCTTGTTGTATCTTGCTAATTACTATTCCTCTGCCATTGTAGGATGAATTTGTGTTGTCTATGACTATTTTCCTCATGTTTTTCTTATTCAAAGGAATGGCTCCAATTTTAGATAGTCTAGTTACCTCATGAATTAAGTCAGTTGTGATATCTATCACTCTGTCATCTAACCAAAACTTTCCATTGTGAATTCTACTTAGGATTATCTTGGTACATTCTTCATTGTCAAATTCATATTGTAAAGCATACTTAATGATCTCATTATCTTTCAAATGCTCAAACCCTACTTTCAATGACATGTCCTGATTATAGATCTTCTGATATTCCTTAGTGAAATCGCTATCACTGATAGTCTCTAGTTTACATCCCAGATAACTTCTAACATTCTCTAGATGTAAAACTCCATCTGGTACGGATGATAAAGCTAACCTAGGATGATCTTCCAAGGGTTCTATTGTTTCCCTTTTCACCTTAGGTCTATTCTTATTTCTGACATTGTGAATCAAAGAAATATCAATGATTTCCTCTAGTTCCTTAACTTATTTAAAGATCTGCCAAGTAAAATACCTCGATTCTATGATTTAGGGCTTGCGTAGATTCGACACAAAAATTCTTCACCAAATCCTTGCAAAATGCTTCCAATCACTGCTCTTAGATCTCCTTAACACTTGTATTCACTTTGATGATCAAATAATATCGTTCATGACCTTTTATCATTTCAATCTCACTTAGATTTGACATCGCATTTAATTATTTTGCCGCTTCTTTCCAAAATGTCGATTCTGTTAACCTGCAAAACTTAAAATTTCTTGCGATCTCGCAAAACATAATATTTTTCTTTGCACTCTTAACCATAGCTTTAGAACATCATATAATACCTTACATTAACTGCACAAAACTCAATTCATCATATAACAATTTCTACACTAATCAAAGTTCCTATTTTACTGTAATTTCCATGAATTAAGTACTTTGAGATGGGTAAGGTAAAGATTCATTCTTACCATTTAATACTTCACCTTTCTGACTACCTTCAGTGCTGAATACGTCTCCTTGATCTGTGCTTTTAACAAACTTCACTTCATCTAAATTACTACAGCATCATTTCTGACTATTGCTATCTTCATTTCTTCTTGCATGACTTATAGGGTTAGGATTGGTATGAAAAACTCTATTGTTCATTTTGCAAAACTTTGATGTATGTCCAATCTTGTTACATATCTGACAAACTATTCCATTGTTTCCATATCTTGGTCCAGGCTGATTGATCTATGATCTACAGTTTCTAGCAATGTGTCCAACCTTGTTGCATCTATAACATACTTCTCCATTTCTTCTGTTCATATCTTCTGTAGGTTTTGTGTGCTATAATTGTGTCACACTTATATGAATCATTACATTCAAGAACACTCAAGAATGAGGTCTCAAAAATTGATCCATAGCTCCCTAGGCATGGAGTGCAAGGGTTTTAAGAATGCTCTTAGCTAGAGCTATTTATCCTATAACCCTGCTAGTAAACCATACAATGGGAGATTCAATGAAGACAGGGGCAAGAATTCCAATATCCTCAACAATCAAGAATGAAAATGCAATGTAATGCTATGCTAGAAATGGAAATGCAAGCTAAGCTATGAAAATGAAAGATGCAAGTATTACAAAGCCTCCTAGTTAAGCTAGATGAATTAATCTAAAGCATAAAGGAAACTAAACTAAGTATGAAGCTATGAATGCCATGACAATGCAAGAAATGAAACTATGATAACATGTAGATGCAAAAACCAAGAATGCTCCAAATCTTCAAAAGCTCCAAAGTGACCTAGAAAACCTGCAGCATAACATTAGCATAAAAAGTTGGGGATAGATCTAGAATGAAGAAGAGAGCTCTCCTTTTAAAGGAAGTGAGAAAGAATGGACCATGGAGATTAAGAGGCAAAAGATTTAATCAAGGGTGGAGCTTGAAAGAGGAGCAATCCATGTGCACAAATATCCTCCAATGAGAAAATAAGAGTTGACTTTTGTGTCCATATGAGACAAAAAATGCTTTTCTTCTTTTTATAAAATAAGAATAATGTTTTATTTGTGCAACTTAGGATATGAGGAAAAGTGGGGGCTTTTTATTTAATAAAAGGGGAGGAAATATTCCTTTTAAATAAATAAAAACTTAGGGTAAAATGGTTAGCCCATAGAAAATAATCGAATAAATGATAGAGCTAGGATTTGATCAAGAACAAGCAATTTATGATTTAGCAAAAGGGGCTAATAGTCTAGATGACCATTTTTAGGTGATTACATTTGCCCCTCTTTGACTAATGTGTGATTGATCTAGGAACACATTATGTCAAAGAATAGATCAGTCAAGAAGGCAAGAGATAGCCAAGAAGGCAAGCAAATAGTGATCTGACTCCAAAGAATGAAGTGCAAAAAAATAGCAAATCCTGCATGGTCAGCCTGGTAGTGATAGTACTAAACACTTAGGAAAGAGATAGCCAATAAGATATGATGTGTCTGCCCCCTTGAGATCGAAAGTGAAATCAAGTAGAGGGAAAGCAGAAGCAAGAGAAATATGATCAAATCACTAGAAATCATAATCAAAGAAAGAGAACAGAATAACCATCAAGCAATGAAGATATGCCCCACACACGGGACACGGGGCACGAACCTATCGGTCCCTCAACCCGTAAACACCACGGAGGGGGATTTGAACTTGGGATTTGAAAGTGAATGAAAGACTAGAAGTTTGAAAGAGATGGGGATGAAGAGGTGAAGAATGCCCCAGCGAAGATCAAAGGATCAGGCCTCAAAAGGTTAGCCAACTGCATGAAAGAGGAAGAAAGGTGAACACGGATTTTGGTTTCGATCCTGAAATGAAGAGAAAATGATGGGATATGAAAGACAAGAAGTGAAAGACATGATTAGGAAGAAGTGAAAGAGGAGTGCAGTTGATTAACAAGTCCACGTAAGATGAAAAGAGAGCTCTCTCCATATGCAAGATGCAAAACTAAACTAACATGAACCTAAGAATGCAACTACATGAAAAGTGGTTTACTTGCAAGGTTATGAAGCCAATAGACATCTAATTATCATCATTGAGTGTTATTGGTAGCGTCACAAGATCATACAATACACACTAGCATAACTATGTGAATCTGAATATGATCTATATCAGATAGAAATGTGGAAATCCCACCTAGGCACCAAAGACATGTAGGTCAAGATGACTAGTGCAGTGAGATTACCTAAGTTTGATATAGCAAGATTATGCTTGCATCGAGGCACATGAAAGTCAAGATGACTATAAGCACGCACTCGCAAAATAGTCAAGGATAATACCTTGTAGATCCCAATGTCAAGTGGAACAAGCATAAATGCTAATCACAAGTAGGACCAACAAAATATATCCACAAGTAGAAAAATCAATAAAACGTGTTCTCATTCCCTTAGTCTTCTAACTATGCATCATCGAAAATGATCATAGGGGGAGAACACTTAGCAAAGAAATCATCATAGACAACACACAAAGAAATAAATCCAAGCAAGTCTCAGTGAGTCAAATGTTTAAGTGCGTGTGTGTAGATCATAGAGTCAAACTTTGAGTATCGCATCTACTAGTGAGAAATATTGCATCATCTAGACTGCAGGTAGGATATCTGATAAGTGTTGAGAAACACTCGATGCTAGGGTAGTGTTGACAAACACAGTTGGGGTGGTGTTGAACAATGTCATTTATGAGGTGCCTAAGAAACCCAGATGCACAAAGAGACCCAAGATAAGCTTAAAACAACGTATGCCCCCTAGACTAAGACAAGAGTCAATTCCAGGCTACGAGAGGCAAAGCGAGAAGTGGAGTGAATGAGCACCATGCAAGATTGATAGACATAGGTGCAAAGGGTCTCAAGCAGCGCCTATTTCTAGGTTTTCACCACTTGATAGATTTATTGCAATTTTTTTAGGACTTTTTATAATTTTTTTGTATTTTTGCTACCAAGGCGCCTATTTCCAGGTTTTCACCAAGGCACTTTTTCAAAAAAAAATTATTTTTTTTATTTTTTTGGTGAGACATCAAAGCGCCTATTGCTAGGTTTTCATGAGGATGCTCTTTTTTTTGTAGTACTTTTTATGCTTTTTAGGATTTTTTCAGCATCATATATGAATTTTTTTGGAGTTTTTTCAGGATCATAAAGTATGTACAAAGAATGCCCCAGACAGAAATGGGCATCAAGAATCTACTCTCGTTGATGTAGAGAACTGATAGGCCCCAAGCCCAAATGCTACAACTGTGATGATAGGAGGTCTCAACCAGTTCGACCAATAATAACCAGCCCTAAGCAATGTCTAAGCTAGCGGAGGATCATTAGAATATGATCCACATATGCCATCATGGATTTCAGCTAGCACTTTTTTCGACTCCTCGATTTCTAGACACTTAAGGAGAGTTTCGTCTAGACCCTTCCTATACAAGTCACCAGAGACAAAGGAAAAGTGTAAGGAATGGTGGAAAGAATGGCGTGGTGGAGTTTCAGGAGGAATATGAGGTGGAAGACATGAAAAGATGGTAGGATTGTAGGATTTGTGAGCAAGATAGCGTAATTCGTCCATCAGGAACTTGAAGTAAAATTTATGCTTTTTCATTTGTAAGATGGATGTTGAAGTAACCAAGGCATTAGCAACTTTGTTCTTAGCTCTAGGAATGGGCTAAAGTATAACAGATATGAGATCATGCTTGAAGAATTTCACCATTTTTTTTTGTAGAGAATCAGCTTGTCATCTTTTATTTGAGAATCATTATTTTTGAGAAAATTTTTATTTTTACTTTTCTTGGGTGCGGATACCACCACAATGTGGTTTTCACCATTTGACCATTACTCTCTTTTTTTGATTCGATGCTTATGATAGTTGATTGTTGATTTAGTCCTTTTTGTTGCTAGTTTGTTGGTGGAAGAAGTAACAGGTATTGATGCGAGATGAAATGAAGTGATTGGTTCAACAACATTTATGTGAGGGGTGTCATCTCTGGTGACAAGAGAAGTTGAGCCTATAGGGTAAGCTCCAAAAGTAGCTAAATCTAGATTCATTAGAGAAGGACCAACATAGTCCACTAAGGCAATATGGGGAACCAACCCATCAGACCCTTCGCGAGACTCGTTGACTACATCGGGATGGTCACTATAAGTATGAACCATATCAACATCCATATCTATCATGGAAGAATCTTCTGGAAGAGGCTTAAGATGTCGAGAAGTAGAGATACTCATGTCATTATGTGATAGATCACCTCTTTGTAGCAGTCGTGCAATGTTGCGACATTGTCTATCATAGTGCAATGATTCTTTAGGCACATAAGTTCTAGACATAGAGGCCTCAGCCATATCATCAGTAGATATACATTCTTCTCCCCAAAGAAGTGAAGTAGAAGGAAGATCATCTCCCATTTGAGCCATAGTGTGTAGTGGTGACTCATCTGTATCTGTGTCTAAATTACTAAGCATGGGAGTATTTTTGGAATGATCAAGGAGGGCATTTGTCATACTACCCTCATCTTCTCTATAGATCCACTCTTGGATAGCTTGTTCTTCTCTTTCTTCTTCTAAAGGAATGGATGAAGGAACAAAAGTATCAAAGATCATCATAGCAGAAGTGGAAGGCTTCATCTGATCAGAAGGTTTCCCATATGACCTAGGAGAAATAGGTATAGAAGCAAAGGAATCCAATGTATATTCACCCATACCAAGGCTCATCATCTTAAGTGTTTTCTCAGCAACAACTAAAGACATACTAGGATCAACAGAAGGTTCATTGTGAGGAACAAATTTTTCAGCAACAGCAAGAGCATTGATAGCAATAGTATGGTCTCTAGGAATCACAACTTCAGTGCCATTGTATAGAAATTTGACACACTGATGATAAGTGGAAGGAACAGCCTGCATGTCATGGATCCAAGGATGACCCAAAAGAATGTTATATGTGAGTGGGATGTCCAATACTTGGAAGTTAATATCTTTCATGATAGGGCCCACTTGGATAGGCAATGTGACAAGACCTTTGGAAGATCTTTCCACTTCATCGTAAGCTTTTATAGTAATCTTCTTCTTAGAATCCACAGTGAATTCTAACAAACCCAAGTGTTGTATGACATTGAAAGAAACAATATTTAACCCTACACCATTGCCTATCAGGACTCGGCAAACACGAGTGTGGTAGACTAGAACTTTGATGTGTAAAGCTAGATTATGTGGGTGAGCAATAGATATGTCATCTTCTACAGAAAAGGAGAGAGATAGTGGAGATGAAATGTGGTTGACCATAGACTGGAATTGATCAAGATCAATGTCGTTGGGAACATGTGTTGTACGTAGAGCCTCATCAAGAATCTCTCTATGCGAAGGGGATAATCAAAGAAACTCAAGGATAGATATATGGGCTGGTGTCTTTTGTAAATGTTGGACAAGATCATAGCTAGGGGTGGCTGAATGAGCTGCTTGTTTGGAAGGCAAAGCTTGCTTGGGATCTTGCGCAGTTTTAAGGACAATCTTGGCTTGCCCCCTAGTAACAACATTCAGTGTCTCACTTCAAGAAGACAAACTAGCATGTGTTTGCAAGACCAACTTTGGCTTACCATGATTTTCTTTATTATCATCTTGAGACCTCATCATTAGAACACTCTCAATGGGCTCTACCATGTTGATCACAAGTGTATCAAAAGTATATGTATAATTGATCTTAGCATCATGATTCTTCTTATGTGCTTGAGAGGTTTCCCCCTTCTCATGCTTATGTAGAGGATCTTTGAAAGCTATGTGATCAAAAATTTTAGTTAAGCCATCGGTGGAGATTGTGTTGTTATCAATGAGGTCTTGAATATCATCCCTAAGCTTAAAACAATTATCTGTCAGATGTCCCTTGTTTCTGTGATAATGGCAGTAATGATCCTCTCTCCACCAATCAGGCTTATTTATTGAATCCTAGTTACCAGGTTTATCAGGAAGTGTAAGATATCCATTATCAACCAAAGTCTTAAGGATCACATCGTAAGGTTTTGCCAACTTGGTATAGAATCACTTTCGAAATGACTTCTTAGGCTTATCTGCATATTGAGGTTTAGGAGCATTGTAAGCATTGGCAGCCTCTTGTTGTTTTGCTACATAGATAGCATTGGAGAGATTGAAAGTAGGCTCTTTAGCTTTAGGAGCATCAATAACCCCATCATTAACAACCTACTTGTTTCTATTCCAAGGCTTATTTTTGTCCTTGCCATTGTTTCTAGTATCTTTATTAATAACAATATCCCCCTTTCTAATGGCCACATCCTCAATCCTATATGTGCTTTCAACCATGTCATGGAAGGAGGAGAATAGTTGCTTCCTTAGATCATAAAATAGCTTAGGCACAAGTGTGTTGATGAAAATGTCAATCTTTTCTCTTTCAGGTAGCTGACGAGGATACCTAGAATACAATGACCTCCAACATTGTAAGTAAGTTGCAAATGGCTCACCTTGATATTGTCTTAGATTACCAAGATCTATCATGGTGACAAGTTGTTGGATGTTGTAAGAATAATGTTGGGTAAATCACTGAGCCAACTCATCAAAAGTCTTAAGAGGTGGTGTCAATTTCGCAAACCATTCCAAAGCTTGGCCTCTTAAACTTCTAGGGAACAGTCATAGAAGAAATGTGTCTTCATGAAGGAAGTCTATGCCAAGAGCGTAAAAGTGATGCACATGGTCATGGGGGTCACCATTTCCATCATACTTGTCATATTTGGGAACCTTAATATCCCTAGGAAATGGGACCATGTATAGACTCCTATCAAAGGGAAGAGCACAAATTGATTCTACAAAAGAGACCTTTGGAGGCTCTCTGTCTATTGCCATTTGGGTAAGGCGTTGATTTGTCTGATGCAGTTCTTCCTAAAGGACTTCCAATTCAGTTGGTACTCTTTGTTGGACAATTTGTCTAACATCATAGCTGGGAGGAAGCTTGTATCCTCTAGAAGTCATATATTGAAAATATTGATCGCCATTACACTCTAAAAGCTTATGCATCATTCATTGGGAGACCACATCTTGTTCAAATCTCATAAGATCCTCACTAGAAATCTCATCATTAGCCTCTACCTCTTGTTGAGAGGGAGGAGGTCTAGGAGGTGAAGAAGGAATCTCAAAAGTCCATTTTGGAGGTGATCTTGGTGGCGTGTTGTTTGCATTGTTGCCATTAAAAAGAGGACTATGCTCATAGTTACTAGTCTCAGGTTGCTCATAAGACATTCCTCTATAAGCCATGCATCTAGCAGCATCCATCCTTTGTTGATTGTGCTCTTTGTCTAAGCGTGCTTGGTTATCCTTATGCTCAAAGTGTTCTTGCAAGTGTTGGAATTTTTCTTGTTCAGTCAAAGTGAGTGAGACACTGTCTGTGTTTTTGGGGGTCTTGAATGTGGAAAAGAGGAAACCTCCTTTGTACCACGGGGTAGCCTTAGAATCCTTAGATTGGTTAGAACTAGAACTGTTGTTGCTAATGGGCACTCATGAGTGTCTAGTTGGAGAAGGTAACTATGTATAATTGAACGGAGGATGACTCTACTGCTCAAATTGAGATCGAGTTGTAACCGGCATGAAAAGAGATGTTGGTTGACTAATAGAATGAGACAAAGTTTCTCAGATTTGAGATAAGAAAAGCTAATAAAGATCACTTGTCAAAGTAGAATAATAGAGAGATGGCTCATCAAAAGTGCTCAAGCACTTACAACAATCAATTGACTAAAGCTGAGCAGTGAGCAAGAAGCTCAATAGGCAAGTAGCTAGAGAGGTAACCATGATACAACAAGTGATCAAGAGTAGCATTCATTAAGCTCAAATCCAATAGTTTTAGCTCATTTGTTTCAGTCTAGAACAAGTCTAAGCATGCAGATAATAGACTAGCTTCAGGTAAGAACAGAAAAAGACACTCTACGATAGGTTAAAATGCAAGTTTAGCAGCTCCGAATTGCAACAGCAACAAGATAGCAAAAAGATTCTGGGTGACACTTTCCAGGCAGACAAGGTGATAGTTTATAGTGAGGTGACACTTTTCCCTAAGCTAAGCGATAGTTTCCAGTAAGGCCGAGTGACACTTTCCAGGCAAGCAAGGTGACAGTTGTGTAGGGACGAACTGTCGCGCGATATTTCTTAGAACAGGGTGCGACACTGTTCCAGGGTCGTACGACTCTTTGACCAATGAACATAAAAATCTCAGTTTTGAAATGTTTTGATCAAGTTCAAAGTTTGGATAGTGCAATTTCTCAGTTTGACAAGCAGTAACAAAAAATAAAAGATAGGTTTGCAAACAACATAGGATCAAACATGTCATAAAACACTTGGAACAAGGGCAAAAATAACCTTGCCAAGACAAGCACTTGTGATATCAAAATAGAAAATCTTATGAATGCTACCATTTTGTTTGAATGTTGAGAACGTTTACACTAGTATAGCACAATCGAAGATAATTCAAGAAATTACTACCTAGAAGGCCAAGGCTCATTACTTAGCAACTTGGCCCACAACTTGATGCTCCCTTGCCTCACACCAAGTGGTTGCCCACAAGAGATATTGGTGTTGCCATGGAAGTGTCAAAAACACAACCAAAGGAACACATATGGTGAGTGTCTTGGGATGATCCGGGTAAGTCCACTTGGATCAATCCTTGCACCAAGAAGCTAAGCGACTAAAATAAGGTGGCCTCTAACTAATGGTTCGTAGTAAGGGCTTATGTTCATAACACCCCTCTTGCTCCTCATAAAGGACTAGGACCTCGTAGCCTCAAGAGTACCTTAAGCATTCTTGCTCAATATTTTCCCCATGGTCACAATCCCATGAGCTACTCACATCAAGCGAAGACAAGTGTTATGTCTACCAAGGTTTTGTGTCCTTGATAGCCTTGAGATTATAGTGGGTTGGAATAGCTCGGTATTAGCTTGTCCCCACTTGGATCATTCCTCTTGATTGCTCAAGAGTAGGCCCGCTAAAGGATTCTAAATCTAAACAAAAAGTGGATCAATTCTTGAGGTTCAAGGTTTTTGGTTCACCACAAGGGTGAAGAGCATACTCCCCTATCTCAAAAACTTCACCCAAACACACCAAGCAAAGATTTAGTTACCCCCTTGCTTTCAAAATCTCAAGATGGGTCAAGATTTCTATTTCACCACAAGGGTGAAGAGCATACTCTCCTACCACCTCAAAATTCCTACAAGGTATAAAGTGCCTATGAAATGAAACAACTAGTATATGCCGCACTCAATAAATAAAGCAATTAAACAAGCACTTGATTTGGTTTTTATGCTTAGGGAAACCGTGCAAAAACCATTAGTTGCCCTCTTTGACATGCGTTTCTTTTGGCAAATTCCAAGCAATGAGAGCACCTACAAGCACAATGTGTTAGCTCCACAATGGTTAGCACATCAAAAATCAAATAATTTGCAAGTAAAACAACTAATCAAATGGTAAAATCTGAGAATGAAACTAGCATGGTTGGATTAGGCTCCAAAAGACATTTCCAACGATATATCACACTTAAACTTTTGATACCATTTGTGAAAAAAAATTTTAAAATGGGTGCCCATTTTCCAGAGTGACGGATTTGAAAATGCTAAAATTTTCAAAAAATTTTAAAAAGATAGCAGAGAACCTAAAACTTACAAGATAACAAAAAAATCTAAAAACAAGCTCACTGCCAGATATAGGCAACAACACAATCACCAGAAATGTCGTGCGACACTTTTCCATATATGGGTGTGACACTTTATCTCTAGGCGATAGTTCGGGCTATATGCAGGCGATAGAACTCCTCACACAGTGTGACACTTTATGTCAAAGGGGGTGACACTTTAAATTGGTAAAGTGTCACACTGCTATACAAAGAACTGTCGCATGACATTGGCAAAATGTCACGTGACAATCTGAGACAGAAAAACCAGAGACCGAAAATTGACAAAAATTTTGACAGAAAATGTAGAATTAAAGGACAAGGCTAATCTAATCTGCCCCATGGTGGGCACCAAAAATGTGTGCTATAATTGTGTCACACTTCTATGAATCATTACATTCAAGAACACTCAAGAATGAGGTCTCAAAAATTGATCCATAGCTCCCTAGGCATGGAGTGCAAAGGTTTTAAGAATGCTCTTAGCTAGAGCTATTTAGCCTATAACCTTGCTAGTAAACCATGCAATGGGAGATTCAATGAAGATAAGGGCAAGAATGTCAATATCCTCAAGAATCAAGAATGAAAATGCAATGCAATTCTATGCTAGAAATAGAAATGCAAGCTAAACTATGAAAATGAAAGATGCAAGTATTACAAAGCCTCTTAGTTAAGCTAGATGAATTAATCTAAAGCATAAAGGAAACTAAGCTAAGTATGAAGCTATTAATGCCATGACAATGCAAGAAATAAAACTATGATAACATGTAGATGCAAAAACCAAGAATGCTCCAAATCTTCAAAAGCTCCAAAGTGACTTAGAAAACCTACAGCATAACATTAGCATAAAAAGTTGGAGATAGATCTAGAATGAAGAAGAGAGCTCTCCTTTTAAAGTAAGTAAGAAAGAATGAACCATGGAGATTAAGAGGTAAAAGATTTAATCAAGGGTGGAGCTTGAAAGAGGAGCAATCCATGTTCACAAATATCCTCCAATGAGAAAATAAGAGTTGACTTTTGTGTCCATATGAGACAAAAAGTGTTTTTCTTCTTTTTATAAAATAAGAATAATGCTTTATTTGTGCAACTTAGGATATGAGGAAAAGTGGGGGCTTTTTATTTAATAAAAGGGGAGGAAATATTCTTTTTAAATAAATAAAAACTTAGGATAAAATGGTTAGCCCATAGAAAATAATCGAATAAATAATAGAGCTAGGATTTGATCAAGAACAAGCAATTTATGATTTAGCAAAAGGGGCTAATAGTCTAGATGACCATTTTTAGGTGATTATAGGTTTCTTATATGCATGGTTAGTATTTCTAAACATTCTACTACTATTGTTATTCTCAATAAATTTAGGTTTTCTGCATTCAATAGCTCTATGTCCAAAACCATGACAATTATAACAATAACCATTAAGAGGTTTAAATTGCTTACTTGTGCAATCTCTCTTCATATGACCAACAATATTACAAGCAAAACATCTACCTTTGAATTCTCTTTGCATACCTTTAGGTTATTCCTCTTGCTTAGGTGGTTCTTCTTCCTTAGGTGTATCTTCAGATTTGTTAATCTCATCAGACTTCTTCTCATCTATGCTTTCAAATATTTTCAGATATGGTTCCTTGCTTTCTTCATTTTCTTTAAAAGTGTTGAATCCAAAACCAGTTTTATCATAGAATGGTTTTTGATAAGATATTTGTTTATCAATATTCTCACTAGTTGAATATAGTCTTTCAAGTTGCTACTTAGATTGAGTCAGTTCTCCTTTCACAATTGTATTGTATTTCTCAAGTTCAGCATACTGAAAATTAACTTTCTCAAGTTCACTTTACCAAGTTTAGATTTTAGCCCTTCATTTTCAAGCTTAAGATTTTCATTCTCAGATTTCAAATTTGCTTCATTCTTGCCATTTCCATCTTTCAAACTTAGCTTCAAATTTTCTATCTTCAGTTCATGTTTAAGGATCTCATTTTCTTTTTCTAAGTTGTCATCACAATCTTCAATGTGAATTTCTGATTCCTTTTCAGATTTCAAATCTTCCAACTTGTTTTTCAGTTTCTCAATGAGGTTCTTTGCATCATCATATTTTCCTTTCAAAGTATCTCTTTCTTTAGTAATCATATCAATTTTTTCAAGAGCTTCTTTAAGATTCTTCTATAGCTAATCCATATCCATAGAGATCTTACTCAAACTGCTAGGCTTTCCTTGAATGATTCTTTTCCGAGTAACTAAGCTCTGATACCAATTGTTAGAAATTGGGAATACTGAGAGGGGGGTTTGAATCAGTATTCTACAAACTTTTACTTTTGCCCAATTATGGATATAACAAATTATCTTAACGCATGCATAACATAGAAAGCTAAACAACATGCTTAGCAATAACATAAAAGAACTCATAACACATTATTTATTCTCAAGGAAACCCTGGCCAAGGGAAAACCCCGGTGGGGATGGTACCCACAAAGATCCACTAATCAAAAGTATCCTGTTAAGGATGTTGACCTTTTTAGGAGTCTATTACATGCATATAGTGTCTTAGTCTTGATTAAGGGACTATAGGCCTTGTTAGAAGCCTCAACCCTGTTAGGAGTTGGTAGTACAAAATGTGATTACCAAATGAGCCCACTTCCCAAACAAGTAATATACAATATTCACTTATTACAAAAAGTAGGTCAAGGTACATAACCTTATACTACTTGCATCAATATCTCTTCGCTGCTCTTTCACTATCATTATTACATATATTCATTTCCTCTTTTTTACAATTACATCTTTACATATCTTTATACAGGTTATTAAGATTAATAACTTTTTAGTTAGCTATCATATTACAAAATATCTTTTTCCAAGGGTTAACATCTAAGATGTCATCCCTTTATATTTTTAATTCATTATTTTGATAAACAAAATAATCCCTTAACTCTTTATCAATTATGTCTTCATATTCTATCATGTCAGCTTAACACTATCTTTAGTAAGACTGTCATAACTTATTCCATACATGTCATACTGACTTTCACTCTAAGGTGAGTCTTCAATAGTCACCATAGTGTCTATGTTCAAGTGGGCAAGCACTGAACTTACTCCAATCAACATCGCCAATCAAAATTATCTTCGGGTTCACTGGCAAAAACACAATGTCTCATACTAGCTCTCTAACCTATGTGATATTCATGTAGATCATATGTTTCCATAATGACAACATCTATGTAACAAACTCAGCCAAATTGCCAATAGTTTACAGCTACCATATGGTAATTTTGAACCATTTTAGGCATATTTGCATATCCTTTCATTTTTCTATTGTGCTCCTTAAATGCTAGCATTGTTGACAATAAGGAGAACACTAGTATGTTCCATGTGCTCCATAAAGGCCTAATCCTTCTTATTTATGAGCACTTCAAGGATAGGGTCCTCCCTTCTCCTCCTAGGGTTCAGCTTGGTCTAAGAACTGGGGAAGACAGTTGTGATAGTAAGGAAGAGAATGGGGTGGGCTACCGATGCTGATGTGGAGGATTCCCCTTCTCCACCCCTTGTAAAAATCCAAAATTGTCACCTAATTTTGTGCCTAAACCTAAGGGAAAGGGTCTAGCCAAAAAAATTCCTATTGCAAAATCAAAATGGACCCCTACTAAAAGAAGGAAGGGCTCACCTCTTAAGGATGTTATTGTTAGGAATGGGAACACTGAGAGGGGGGGGTGAATCAGTGTTCACTATAATTTAACTTTTCACTTTAATCTTTATGCTGAACTTAAATGCTTAAGAACTGAGTTAAACATTCACATAAACATGAAACATGAAATCAACACATGACACCAATATGGTTACGGGGAAACCCAAATAGGTAAAAACCCCGGTGGGACTTGATACCCACTAATATTCTGCACTAGTGTTTTGTGATCCTTGTTAGAAGATCCTTTACCCTGTTAGGAGTAGCTTTACAATGCTTTAAGTATAGTAGACCTTGTTAAGGGTCAGAAACTATTAGGATTTTTTTACAATGATCCCTGTTAGGGGAGTGGACTCACTGTCCTAGAGCTCACTACTCAAATGGTGAAGGCTACAACCTTTTGATTTTAGATACACACTATATCTACTGGTGAAATGTCACTATGAAATTATTTGTCTGATCAGTTCCTTTGGTGCGTTGATGCTTTGACCTCTAGCAAAACTCTAATACATCTTATGCTATCTTCACATACCTCTTCTCTACTTATCACAAATCTATTACACTTCCATTCTAAATACAATGGGTGCATCTTATATTTATACGCTCATACAAACAAAACAATTAGGTTGGCCCTATAACTAATTACTAACAACAGTTCCAAATGAATTGGCTTAAGCGTGATTAAAATTATACATATAAACATGTCAAAAACCTAAATAAAATAGGCACATTTCCTTTACAACATTACATTATAATCACAAACCAAAATGCTAACTGTCAGCTCCATGCTCTGTTCTCTGTTGGCACACACTGGCTGTGCAATTTCAACTGACTGTAACTTTCACATCTTTGCATATCTACTTATGCACTCATAGACTAAGCATAAGTATAGTCTAACAAGCTTAACTTCCAAGGTGCATACCATAATTCATCCATACACACGTGCACTGATGCTCTGAGCTACAGGAACTCTGTACACTATCCAATCTTCAACACTTAACTGAATTCTGATCTTTACACTAAGTGCACTGACTCCAAACTGCTAAATGACTTTGCTACCATAATGACAATACTATATCAAGTCATATACTTCAGTATAGACAACTTTCCAACAATCTCCCCCTTTGTCATTGATGGCAACAAAGGAATATGGCTAAGTTGTAACTATTCCTTTACACAAAAACTTTTGTCTTCTATACATTTTTATACATAATCTTATATCTCCCCATACATATATATACTCCACATTCTATACACAACTCCCCCTTTTACATTAATGACAAAGGTGCATCAAAAAATTGTATATACACATACTCACTGAGGGAAAACACTCGGATATAAAATCTTGAGGTTCTAGATCTCCTTCCAAAAGCTCATTAGAGAGTTAACTATCTGGAGATGGGTGTATAATGAATATTGAAGCTTCTCCATCTTCTCCAAGTCACTGATGGGACCATGATCATAAGTCACCATGGTGGCATCAATCTCCTTTATATTCTAATTGAGGATGTCTAAAGAGGGCACAAGACCATTCCTCAACTGAGTCTGTCTGGACCTTATCCTTGTTATCTCTTTTTCTTCCTTCTCAATCTTGTCTATCTATCCTTGGTAGACATTCTTGCACATGTTCACATTTGTGGATGTGTCTGTTACTAAATTCTTCACCTTCTCAATCATTTATTTTGCCTCTTTTATCTTCTTGAAGTGAGCATCAGTGAGCTTGTCTTCATCCATGCATGTCGCAACGATCCTTCTTCCTTCATCAGCAAATTCTTTCAAGGAAGCTTGACTAGACTTAAGAGATTTCAAGTCTAGTGCAAAGTTGCTCATCAACTCATTCAGTCTCTTCTTTAAGTACTTCTCTTCTGCTACTATGGACGCAAATTCTTCTAGGCTAGAAAAATTACTTTTGAACAATGAGAGGACTGAACTCACATCATCAACCGAATGTACTTTTAGCACTTTCTTATCCTCTAGCAGCAAACTATTCAAAATATTCACTGATTCTACCAGGAGAGGATTCCTCATAACTTGTTTTTCTTTTGCCTTCTCCATAGCCAAGACATTGAACTTAATCAGGTCTCCTTCTTTCCAGGAGTCCAAACTACTTGTGTCAGGTGTCAAACTTGACAACAATGTTGAGGAGGGAGTGATGGGAGTGTTGTCCATCACTTGTAGCTTTACCTTTGCAAGATCAATAGAAGTATCTTCTTCTTTGTTTTCTACCTCTTCTTCTTCTTTCTTATTAGATACATTTTCTATGAGTACTTCTTCTTGCTGAGTGGGAGGTGTATTGCTGCATAAGATTTTAGCTTCTTCAATACTAACAAATGCTTCCTCAAACTTGTCTAAATCCTTATCAGTAGCCGCCATGGCTATCTCCACATTATCTATGATAATAGTGTTGCCTTCATGTGATTTGTAGATGAGCACGGACTTGTTTTCTTTTGTTTGAGTTTCTACTATGGGCGCTAAATCCTGAGGACCTGTCACTGGTACATTGAAGGTCTATGCTTCTTTGTCTTGCTTACTAGGTGCATGAATGATGGGTGCAGTACGTGGTTTTATGTGTTGTTCTAATAACACCTTTTCAATTACCTTCTATGTTTCTTTCGTTATCAGCTCATAGTCTTTGTTCATAATGTGTAGAGTTCTCATCTTTGTCCTTAAGTGCGGCTTCACTAGATTTAGTAACAATGACCTTTCTTCAATAGAACATACTGGAAGAGTGGAATCAAGAATTTGTTCCCTTATTCTGAAATATTCTTCAATGGCTTGTCTTTTTAAGGTGTCCATTATTTCCCATACCTTATCTGGAATTTTTGTTTTCAATTCAAGAACTATCTTCTTGAACTTTATCATATGTTTGAAAATCATCTCATGTAATAGATCACTTGTGATTCTTACTCGAACATCTCCAATCCAAAATAGATCATCATGGATTCTACTCAATAAGATCTTTATCCATTTTGTCTCATAGAATTCATATGTTGTAGCATACTCAACAATAGGGTGATCATTCCATTTGGTGTATTCATCCATGAATGTTTTATCCTGTTTCAACATGGTATCCATGTGTGCCCTTAACCTATCTAGTCCAACAGGTTATTTCTTACAGTAGATGTAAGCCCTTATGTCTTCCACATGCATGATGCCCATAAGCGTATGGGAGAAAGCTCCTTCTAAATCATCTAGGATTGATTTAAATGGGTTCCTCTTGAAAACATATCTTTTCTTCTTAGTGACATCATAAACAATGGGAGTTGCCATGACTTACTTGTTAATCGCTTTCCAACTGAACTTAGAGATAATCTAAAAGCTTCCAAATCGGTGCAGCGAGCTAGGGTTTCTACAACTGATCAAATGCACTGCAAACACTAATAGTTTGATCTCCAAATCTTCACAACAACTTCCAAGGCTCAATCTACTCTTCAATCACTCCTAAATTCGAATGTAATGAGTGAACAAACAACTTTCTGTGTACATAAAATTGAAAAATCTAGCATTAATGCACGTCGTGTAAACTAGGTTGTCACTTCAAAATTTGCAACTCAAGTTCTGCTAACAATCAGCATGTGCGCTCTTGCACAAAGGTTCCTATACACTCCAAAAGCTTAAGTCCAAAGGCACATACTCTGAGGATGAGTATACCAACCACGTAGGGGTCTATAGCTAAATTAGCTCCCCCTATGACCCTGAGGGCCATTTATCCAGATGTAGAGGGTGTTAATATGATTTAGAACAATAGATAGGGGGGTGAATCAGTTGTTCTCAGGTCCTAATGTATAAGACAATCTTAAAAACTCTTCCTTAAATCAGATCTAACAACCAAAACAAACTTGGTCATCACTAATTCAATAATAGAAATATACAACAATGCAGTCCACTACCCAACTGTAACTTAACTTGTAAAACATAGAAATGTTCAACCAAAACATTCACACAAGTATTAACACCAGGATTTATAGTGGAAACCCAGTTTGGGAAAAACCACTTTGTAACATGCTACTATTATTTTCACTCTTCTGAAGTGAGCTCGATAAAAAGCCAACCTTTGCAAATATTAGATCTGATTCCATACACTAATGTTGGTTTACTGACTTTGAAACTTTGCCATCTCCATGTCTAATCTACTCAGAACTTTTCTTCAAGCAACCACCACAATTCTCCTTCATCCTTTTTTGCTTAAACAATCAGTAAAACTTTTCTGTTCTTCCAGCATTCTCTATTTTTCCCACACACTTGCATATCCAGCACCCCTTGTTATATTTTCCTCAATTAGGTTAACTCATCTTATGTCACTCAATCTCATTCGTAGATCTTAGGGTTAGGTCAAATTCATTGAATCTACCTGCTTCATGTTCTTCGGCTCCTTTTCTAAAATCATCTCAAATCACTTAAAGATTTACAATAAAACATTTTACAGTGCATTTAATGCTTTCAAACAATCAATAAATAAAGCCAACATGTTTTACATAATCCAAGAATTCAACAATGTCGGCTCCAAAATTAAATTCTCTTCAAATATAAAATTTTTGATGCTCGGTCAATACTATGATCAACTACTCGGTCTTCATGTAGAAAGCTCGGTCATTACTAAAAATGTTTACTTGGCTTACACTGTCTTCCTCGGCAATTAAGTATTGTTTGGTTGACACTAGAATTTTGCTCGGCATACATTGACTTGGTTGACACTAACATTACTCAGGTTAAACATGATTTTTCCATTCTTTGCTCAGTCAAGCCTACCAGTTTAGTCTTCAGTCTTACTAAGATAAACAATACGTTGTCTCATCATTGTGCAACATAGTCAAGTACACTTTGTAGTATCAAGATAACTCAACCTTTCCTTAGGTGCTATTGTTACCAACCTTACCTAGCCCCTTAGCAACACTCAAATAGATATAGTATTTTCCTAAGTAGCAATAGTCTTACCAATTAAGGTTTGACATCAATGACAATACAACAATTGTTTCAATTACAGTTTCCAACAATCTCCCTCTTTGGCATTGATGGAAATGCCATATGATATCACCTGAATAACACATGGATTACCAACCAATCCAAAATCTTATCTATTCATTAGAGAAATATTTATAATATCCTTAGCTTCATTCTGATTCAGAATCCTATAAGCCTCACTTATGTGACCATTAGAAGTATTCAAATCTCCCTCTATCTTGATCCTTCATTTGAGTTCATCTCCCTCTTACCTTTCAGTGTCATGTGTTATCATATCAGTTCATTCTCCCTCTTTGACAAAAATTCCAAAGAAACAACTAAAACATACATCCATCAGATGTAGATAATATCTATGCAACTTAGTGTTTTTCCCTCTATCATCTTGCTTATGACTGATTCCTTGTCTTTGCTTCTTTTCACAACTCTAGGCCAGCCCTAAAGTGTGACAATCTTCTACATCAATTTGTCAAATATTTTGTTGTAGCACACTTGATGCAATGCTCCTAGCTTGTCTAGGCAGCCTCAGTTAGGGGAAGGACCCCTAATTGACTTATCAAATACTCATGAGCTTCTCTGGGTAATGCTTTAGTGAATATGTCTACTAATTTTTCTTTTGTATTTACATATTCCATTCAGACTTCTTTATCTTGTACTAATTCTCTCAAGTAGTGATACTTGATTGCAATGTGCTTGGTCTTAGTGTGCATCACTAGATTCTTAAAAATATTGATAGCACTTGTGTTGTCACAAAAAACAACAATAGGTCCAGTGATTTCTTCTTTCATGCCTATCAACAATTGTTTGGTCCATACCAAATTTGAATAGTTTACTATAGCAGCAACATACTCAGCCTCGGCAGTAGATTGGGAAATGCAATTTTATTTCTTGTTTGTCCAGGAGACTAATCTCTATCGAAGAAAGAAAGCTCCACCACTAGTACTCTTTTTGTCATCTACATTTCCTGCCCAATTAGCATCTGTATAAACTCTAAGCTCAAATTTTTCATCCTTCTTATAATATAGACCATAGCCAGTAGTTCCTTTCAAGTATCTCATAATTCTTTTTACAGCCATCATGTGTGTTTCCTTAGGATTGGCAGATAATTGTGCCACAATCCCAACAACTAGTGCAATATCTAGTCTACTATGTATAACATACTGCAATTTTCCAATCATGGATCTGTACAAAGTCTGATTCACTTCTGCAGCATCATCATTCTTAGATAACATTTGCCCAGTAACCATAGGAGTTCCCACTGGTTTAGCATCTTCCATCGCAAAATTTTTTAGTATTTCATTAACATACTTAGATTGTGTAATGAAAATTCCATTCTTCCTCTGATATACTTGTAAACCAACAAAGAATTTGATCTCACCAAACATACTCATTTCAAATTCAGTTTGCATTTCATTTGAAAAACTTTTACATAATGCATCTTGTCCATAAAAAATAATGTCATCCACAAAAATTTTTGCCAATAGAATACCTTTACCTTCTTCATCCTTCATGTACAGATTGCTTATGTCATTTGTTCTTGAAAATCCAATCTGTATCAAGTAGTTGTGCAACCTCTCATACCATGCTCTAGGAGCTTGCTTCAATCCATATAGTGCTTTGTTCAATTTTCACACCATGTGTCTTATGTTTGGATCAATAAAACCTTCTGGTTGTTCTATGTAAACTTCTTCTTCTAGTATACCATTCAAAAATGCAGACTTGACATCTATTTGATATACCTTGAAATTTTTATAAGCAGCATATGCAAGCAGAGTTCTTACTCCTTCAAATCTAGCTACAGGGGAAAATGTCTCCCCATAATCTACTCCTTCTTCTTGTGTGTAGCCTTTGCATACCAGCCTAGCTTTGTTCCTAGTGATTTCACCATTTTCATTCATCTTATTCCGAAACACCCATTTTGTTCCTATAATATTTTTGTTTTCAAGTCTCGGCACCAGAGTCCAAGTATCATTCTTCTCAATCTAGTCAATTTCTTCATTCATTGCTTGTATCCAGTCTTCATTCTCCAATGCCTCTCTAGTTGACTTCGGCTCAAATTCACACAGTAGGCATGTTGGATCCTTAGTCTTACTTCTGGTCTGAATTCCAGTATTTTTGTCTCCAATTATCTATTCAAGCTTGTGATGTCTTCTTACATATTTTGCCTGAATAGGTTCAGCTCCTCTCTCCTCTATTTCATCATGTTCCTCAACAAGATTGTCAAATTCAACTTCTGAATGCTCAGCAACCTCTCCCTGATACTCAGCAGCATTTTCTTGTAGCTCAGCATGTTCTTGTTCTCTCTCGGCACTATTTTCTTGATGCTTAGTAGCATTTGTTTGTCGCTCAGCATTGCTTACCCGAGACTTGGCATCGGGTGCAAGTCTGTTACTTGCCTCTTCTTCTTCTTCAATGTACACAAAAGATCTATAATCTTCTGGTTCTCTTTTGCCGTCAGCTTCATTTCTTTCTACATACTCATCAATTTTGACATTCACACTTTCCACAATTTTGTTAGTGTTAGAGTTAAAACACTTGTAAGCTTTACTTTTTGTGGAGCACCCTAGGAATATGCCTTCATCACTCTTTGCATCAAACTTTCCATTCCTAGTGTCTTTTAATATATAGCACTTACTTCCAAAGATTCTAAAGTATTTAACACTCGGTGCATGCCCATGCCATAATTCATAGGGTGTCAGATTTATACCTTTCTTGATCTGTACCTGGTTAAGAGTGTAGACAATAGTGCTTATAGCTTCTTTTTAGTATTTTTGTGCCACATTCTTTTCAATCAACAATGTTCTTGCACAATCCAAGATAGATATGTTTCTCCTTTCTGCTATACCATTCTGTGGAGGTTTTCTAGGTGCAGACATATGTCTTTTAATTCCTCTATCATTGCAAAATAGATTAAATTCATTTGATGTAAATTCTCCACCTCAGTCAAATCTAAGACATTTCAAGTTCCTGCCTGTCTCCTTCTCAACCTTAGCCAAATACCACTTAAAAGATTGAAAAGCTTCATATTTTTCTTTTAGAAACATTGCATGCATCATCTTAGTGTGATCATCAACAAATAAGATAAAGTATCTAGCACCATAGTAACTTTGTACACCCATAGGTCCACAAAGGTCAGTATGAACCAAATCTAAAATATTTTCAGAAGTAAAGGATTTGCTCTTAAAACTTGACTTTGTCATTTTTCCTAATTGGCATTCCTTGCACATCGCATTCTCAGGTTTCTTTAAACTAGGTAGACCTCTTACCTTTTTCTTCTTACTTATCTCTACCAGATTGTCAAAGTTGACATGACATAGCCTTTTATGCCATAATCAAGTTGTGCAATTAAACATGTTTCTTTAGATAGGTCAAGATAGAACAAATTACCTCTATTCTAATCACCACTTCCAATCAATTCTCCAGTAGCATTAAATATTTTAGCTCGCTTGTGATGAAATTCCACTCGGTAACCAATTTTGTTAAGCTGAGCAACACTTAACAAATTATAATTTAGACCTTCAACCCAATATGCATTTTCACAGGATATCTTATTAGTCAGTTTAATCAAACCTTTTCCTCTAATAGGACATGGTGCATCATTACCAAATTTTACACTTTTACCTTTGTAATAATGTAAGGTCTCAAACTTATTTTTGTCACCAGTCATGTGATGTGAACAACCACTATCAATAATCCATTTATCATTCTTGTTCACATAGGATATCAATGCAATTTTCTCATCCTCATCAGATTCATCTTTCATTGCAACATAGACTACCTCAATTTCAAAATCATCACTATCAGTGTCAGTTTCTTTTTCAGCAATGTAACAAGATTTCTTACATTTTCCTTTGTGGTCTTTGTTCTATCGGTAGCTTCTTTCATCTCTTCTATCTTTGTTTTTTCTTTTTCTTTCATCATCTTTATCCTTCTTGTCAATACATCTAGCAGCTATATGACCAATTTTATTACATGCAAAACATATGATAGGGAGTTTACCTTTATACTTTCCTTTTCCTCTTCTCAATCTTCTAGCCATAAGAGCTTCTAGATCTTCTAGTTCTTCATCAGATGTGTCACTATCACTCTCACTTACACTTTCACTTTCAATTTCACTTTCACTAATGCATCTTTCTTTTTCTTTCTTTGGCTTGTTCAAAACTAGTTGTGACTTGAAAGAAGATTCAACATTTCCAATGCTTCCAATAGTGAAATTATCATAGTTAGAGATTTCAAAAGTAGTAAGCTTACCAACCAAACTTTCCAAAGTAAGCACATTAGCATAGTTACATCTAGATTCCTGAATAGCCGAGATCTTAATAGCATATATAGGACGCAGGGTTCTTAGTACTTTCTCAATTATAGTTTCATCATCAATAGTCCAATTTGCTCCTCTAATAGCATTAACAACTTCTTTTATTCTACCACAATATTGTGCAATGTTTTCACCTTCTTGCATTCTCATTTCATCAAACTTACCTCTAAGACTCTCGGCCTTTACTTTCAGCACATTTAAGTCACCACCATAGATCCTTGCAAGAGTGTCCCACATATCCTTAGCAGTTGTGCAGTCCTTAATATCTTCAAATTCTGGATAACTTAGGGCAGATGCAATTTCCAACATTGCATGATTATGTTCTTGCTTAGCTCTCATTTCTTCAGTAGTCAAAGGTGCAACAAGTGAGACATAGCTATTCTCAATGTAGTACTTTGCAGAGTCACCAATACCGGCTAGATGCAGCTTCATCAAGCTTTGCCATGCAGGGAAGTTTTCCTTGTTCAGCTTTGGTACCTCCTTCTTATACATCCTGATCATTTTCTTCAAGCCCCTTTAAACTTGATTTTTGTCAACACTAATAATAAGCAACAAAGCTCTGATACCAATTTTTAATATGATTTAGAACAACAAAGAGGGGGGTGAATCAATTGTTCTCAGGGCCTGATGTATAAGACAATCTTAAAAACTCTTCCTTAAATCAGATCCAACAACCAAAACAAACTCAGTCATCACTAATTCAATAATAGAAACATACAACAATGCAGTCACTACTCAGCTATAACTTAACTTGTAAAACACAAAAATGTTCAACCAAAACATTCACACAAGTATTAACACCAGGATTTATAGTGGAAACACAATTTGGGAAAAACCACTTTGTAACATGCTACTATTATTTTCACTCTTTTGAAGTGAGCTTGGTAAAAAGCCAACCTTTGCAAATATCAGATCTGATTCCATACACTAATGCTGGTTTACTGACTTTGAAACTTTTCCATCTCCATCTCTGATCTGCTCGAAACTTTTCTTCAAGCAACCACCACAATTCTCCTTCAGCCTTTTTTGCCTAAACAGTTAGTAAAACTTTTTTGTTCTTCCAGCATTCTCTATTTTTCCCACACACTTGCATATCTAACACCTCTTGTTATATTTTCCTCAATTAGGTTAACTCATCTTATGCCACTCAATCTCATTCATAGATCTTAGGGTTAGGTCAGATTCATTGAATCTACCCGCTTCATGTTCTTCGGCTCCTTTTCTAGAATCATCTCAAATCTCTTAAAGATTTACAATAAAATGTTTTACAGTGCATTTAATGCTTTCAAACAATCAATAAATAAAGTCAACACATTTTACATAATCCAAGAATTCAACAATGTCAACTCCAAAATTAAATTCTCTTCAAATATAAAATTGCTAATGCTCGATCAATACTATGATCAACTACTCGGTCTTCATGTAGAAAGCTTGGTCATTACTAAAAATGTTTACTCGGCTTACACTGTCTTCCTCAGCAATTAATTGTTGTTCAGTCAACACTAGAATTTTTCTCGGCATACATTGACTCAATTGACACTAACATTACTCTGCTTAAACATGATTTTTCCATTCTTTTCTCGGTCAAGCCTACCAGTTTAGTCTTCAATCTTACTAAGATAAACAATACATTGTCTCTTCATTGTGCAACATAATCAAGTACACTTTGTAGTATCAAGATAACTCAACCTTTCTTTAGGTGCTATTGTTACCAACCTTACCTAGCCCCTTAGCAACACTCAAATAGATATAGTACTTTCCTAAGTAGCAACAATCTTACCAATTAAGGTTTGACATCAATGACAATACAACAATTGTTTCCATTGTAGTTTCCAACAGAGGGTGCATCCATTGCGGATGCATCCAATACATTGTCATCAGTCGTGTCCTTATTTTTATCTAACCAAATCATGCTCGCATCATCTAAGGCTTTGACAAAATTGACTTCTCCTACTGGATCCAAAACTAGTTCTTCAATCTTTTTAGGGCTTTCTTGACCTTGTGTCCTTGATCTACAGAACTTTGAGATATGTCTAGCCTTGTTACAGGAGTGACAAATGATTGGAGGTACATTATTCCTCGGTGCATTGACATGAGTCACCATTCTAAATTTCTTTTTTATGTGACCATTATAGTTACATATCTGGCATGTAACATTCTGAGCACTTCTTACATTTGTCTGATTCTGATTTCTTTGATCTTGCTGAATTATATTCTTCTTACTAGTCTTGCAACTCATAGCTTTATGACCAAATCTATTGCATGAATAATAGTAACTATTAAAAGGTCTTACCTCTATACAGTTCCTTGCAATATGTCCATGCTTGTTACATGCAAAATAGGTGCGTTCTATAGGCTTGCGCTCATTCTTAGGAGGACCACCATTGTCTTTGGTTTGATCTTCAGTCTTCTCAGTATTAGTAGAGTCTTTTTGTGAATCCTTTCTTGCTTGCATATTGTCAATCTGATTTTGTGCATCATTGTATCCAATATAGCCAATGTCTCTTTTGGCTCTTCTTGCATACAACTGAGATTCTACCAAATCAGCACTGGTGTGTAATTTGTCAATATGATCCTTTGCCTTTTTCAATTCAAATTCCAATCTTTCTTTGCAATTCCTTAGACACAAGATTTCCAAATTGGCTTCCCTCAATTCCTCATTGAGTTGAAGGTTCTCCTTGACTTGTTCATTGTAGACATCTTAATTGTTCATCAGTTTGTCATCAAATTCTTCAAGCTGACTTAATAAGGATGCATTTTCTTCATTCAACTTCTTGAATTTTTCTTCAAGAACACTGTTAGAGCATCCTTTCAAATCCTTTCTTATTCTTTTGATAACTAATTGAGCATCACTGACTTTTTCTTTTAGTTCTTCAATTTCTCTTTCTAAATTGTCCAGGTCTTCAAGAGCGGCTTCAAGATTTTTCTTCAGATGTTTTATTTTTTCTTTGTCCATGATCTCATCAAGTGGTTAAACTTCTTTGCTGAGGACTAGAGCTCTGATACCAATTTTTAGGAATGGGAACATTGAGAGGGGGGGGGGGGGGGGGGTCAGGGGAGGGGGGGTGAATCAGTGTTCACTATAATTTAACTTTTCACTTTAATCTTTATGCTAAACTTAAAGGCTTAAGAACTGAATTAAACATTCACATAAACATGAAACATGAAATCAACACATGACACCAATATGGTTACAGGGAAACCCAAATAGGTAAAAACCTCGGTGGGACTTGATACCCACTAATATTTTGCACTAGTGTTTTGTGATCCTTGTTAGAAGATCCTTTACCCTGTTAGGAGTAGCTTTACAATGCTTTAAGTATAGTAGACCTTGTTAAGGGTCAGACCCTATTAGGAGTCTTTTACAATGATCCATGTTAGGGGAGTGGACTCACTATCCTAGAGCTCACTACTCAAATGGTGAAGGCTACAACATTCTAATTTCAGATACACACTATATCTACTAGTGAATTGTCACTGTGACACTGCTTGTCTGATCAGTTCCTTTGGTGCGCTGATGCTTTGACCTCTAGCAAAGCTCTAATAAATCTTATGTTGTCTTCACATACCTCTACTCTTCTTATCACAACTCTATTACTTTTCCATTCTGAATACAATGGGCGCATCTTATATTTATATGCTCATACAAACGAAACAATTAGGTCAGCCCTATAACTAATTACAAATAATGTTTCCAAATGAATTGGCTTAAGCATGCTTACAATTATACATATAAACATGTCCGCAACCTAAATACAATAGGCACATAGCCTTTACAACATTACATTATAATCGCAAACCAAAATGCTAACTGTCAGCTCCATGCTTTGTTCTCTACTAGCACACACTGGCTATGCAACTTCAACTGACTGTAACTTTCACATCTTTGCATATCTACTTATGCGCTCATAGAATAAACATAAGTATAGTCTAAAAAGCTTAAATTCTAGGGCACATACCATAATTCATCCGTACACATGTGTGTTGATCCTCTGAGCTATAGGAACTTTGTACATTGTCTAGTCTTCAACACTTAATTGAATTCTGATCTTTACACTAAGTGTGTTGACTCCAAACTACTATATGAATTTGTTGCCATAATGACAACACTATATCAAGTCATATACTTCAGTATAGACAACTTGCCAATAGTTACGAGTTCCTCTCGAGAGAATGTTGACCCTCTGGTTTTTAGGAAAGATTCGGATAAGAAACCCATGTTGCTGGATTGTGGCTCTTTGAACAAGCAAGAATCCCCCCTTTTCTTGGTGGATTTGGGGTGTCCCCCATAATGCCCCTTCTATTAAGCTTGAGAATTCCTCTTCTATGGACTTGAGCTTAGATGGTTTTGAGGTAAAGGTTGACATTGATTTTAGGGTTCTTGAATCTGCCAAGGTGAGCTCCCTCCACTCCTTCAGAGTGGTGAGGAGGGAATTTCATGAAATAAAAAGTCTCCACTTGAAGTACATGGCCCTCTCTTCCAAATTTGAAGACATGCAGACCAAGGTGGATGATTTGGTGACTCATAGGATTACCAACGTTAACCGTTTGACTTATCCCAAGGATAGGAAAGAGGATTCCACTACTTGTGTCTTATGGACTAATACGAAGAAGAACATGTTGGCTGATTGCCTTAAGAAGAACTTGGAAGCCATTGAATCAAATAAGAAGCACTATGACAAAAAAATTGAGGAGCTAAATAGTAAAGTTGGTAAATGTGAGTTGACTCTATGAAAAATTATGGAATAGAGCCACAAACTCATGAAGTCTTTAGCTGAGAATTTGGATGGCCTTGTCACTAAGAAGGAGGGATATTATCAAGACAAGAATGTGAGTGATATGGACGTGGACAAGGATGTGGTCACAAAAGAGATGGAAGGTCCTAGCAAAAGGACTAGAGCTAGCATCAAGAAGAAGAGCTATGTTCTTCCCCAAGATGTTGATCCCAGAAAGGTCATGCAGAGGATGAATGTGCCCAAGGAGGAAGCCATGAAGACTTTGAATAATCTTGCATGACTCTAGCTCTACTTCTTTGTTGTTATGCGCTTTGTGCTGGCAGTATGTTGGTTTTATGCTAGTTGTTGGTTGGTCATGTCCTGTTGTCTTCTTTATCAGCCAGTTGTTTTTTTGTTAGTGTTTGCTCTTGTGCTTTATTGAATATCTTTTGTAATCTGATGTAAAGTGTTTTGAGGCCCCTTCAAAACCTACTTTTACCATAATAAAAAAAACATAATGGTTATTGGCCCCCCTATCAGATAGTGATACTCTTCCCCTAGTATTGCAATATTGCAATAATATAAAGAGAAGTGACACTTATATGAGGAAATAATTTTGATGGAAATGTAGCCAAGGGCTAGGAGAAGAGCATACTAGTTGAGCGCATTCCAATAGTCATGCACTCCATGCGCACACAATCCCTCCAATTACAATTTTAAAGGAGCCAAAAAAAATGATAACTAAAAGCTCATTAATAGGTTTCACATGTACCAATAGCCAATCATTTTTTTAGTTTTTTTGCTTCATAACTGGTGCATTTGTTTCAGTGAATTAATGCCAACCTTTAACTCCAGCGGTTAGTTAAGAAAACCTAACACCGCATCGACAGCATAGAGTTTCTCTAAAAATTATAAATTCAAACTGTGTCGTTGATCTGATGTAATTCATTCCCCTGATAATCCAATTAGTTTTAGATAGGATAAGCCGATCATACCACATGAATTGTGAGTTACCCAATTAATATTTTACATACGTTGCTTGTCCCAACGACTATTTTATCAAGAAACCAATCAAATAAATTTGAGTACAAATCGGTCCGTTAACAATATGACTGTTAATTCAGAGTTCAGACCTAATCATTTTCAATTTAAAGTTGCAAGAACATACCTTTGGCCGTACTTGGTCTTCACCTCTTATCCCTTTTGTAGCTTTTAAGTTGTTTCTAGCTTATGCTATTAAGTTATTTCTAACTTATGCTACAGTCAAAAACTTCAAAGTTTATCAGATGGATGTCAAGTCAGCATTCCTAAATGGAGATTTGAAAGAGGTATACATTGAGTAGCCAGAAGGATTCACCTTATCAGACAGACCTGATATGGTATGCAGATTGAAGAAGGCCCTCTATGGACTTAAACAAGCCCCTAGAGCATGGTATGAGAGACTAGATGGATATCTAACAAAGATTGGATTCAAGAAAGGAGCAACAGGTTGTAATCTATTCATTAGAGAGACATCTGAAGGTTTACTACTTGTAGCTATATTTGTTGATGACATTATCTTTGAAGGTAATAACAAACTCAGTGTTGAATTTGCTAAAGAAATGCAGAATGAGTTTGAGATGAGTATGATTGGTCCTATCAAATACTTTTTGGGACTAAATGTGCAGCAGACAGAAAAAGGAATTTTTATTAATCAGTCAAAATACGTGAAAGAGATACTGAAGAAATTCAAGATGGATGATTGCAAGCCAATAGGAACCCCTATGATCACTGGATACAAGCTTACAAAAGAAGATGACTCACCAGTAGTAGATATAACATTGTATAAGTCTATGATTGGTAAACTTATATATCTTACTCAGACTAGACCTAATATTTCAAATGCAGTTGGCATAGTTGGAAGATTTGCAGCAGAACCTAAACAAAGTCACCTCATGGCAGTAAAGAGAATATTTAGATACTTATAGGGCAATATAGATTATGGTCTATGGTATCCTAATTCAAAAAATGTTGAGCTTCATGTGTACAGTGATGCAGATTGGGCAGGATGTGTTGATGACAGAAAGAGTACTTTAGTAGGAGCAGTGTTTCTTAGTGATAGACTTGTCACTTGGACAAGAAAGAAACAAAATTGTATTTCTTAGTCAATGGCAGAAGCGGAGTATGTTGGAGCAGCGTTGAATTTTTCTACAATTGTTTAGATCAAATAGATGATAAAATATTTTGGAATTCAGATTGATTATCCTATTGTTATTCACTATGAAAACACTAGCAATATGTCAAAGAACCTTGTGATGCATGCAAAGAAAAATCACATTGAGATCAAGTATCACTTCCTAAGAGAGAAAGTGGTAGAGAAAGAAGTCAAGTTGGACTATGTGAGTACTAAAGATCAGTTGGCAGATATATTCACAAATGCCTTGCCTAAGGATATTTTTGAGTATCTAAGGGAGAAGTTAGGAGTCATTCCCTTCCCTGATTCTTCTTAGAAGAAAGGAGGAAAGGCATCAGTCTTCAGGGACTGGTGGAAGGTTGACTACTCTACCTCAGGAGTAGTACCAATGCTTAAAATGAATGGTGCCCTTTACCATTGATGTCAAAGGGGGAGTAATATATAGAGTCATGAAAAATAGAAGTAAAAGGAGGAGTAATATACTAAGGGGGAGCAACATTGAGATATGACAGCAGTTCAGTTGAGGAAATGGAGAATATTAGAAAATATTGCAGCAAATGGAGGATTCATCTTTGGGGGAGTTTTAAAGAGGAAATGGAGAATGTTATAAAAGAAATGTTCATTTGGGTTGGTGGTGGTTTTTCATTCCACATGTTGCCATCAATGCCAAAGGGGGAGATTGTTGGAGATTTGCCTACAGGCCAATATTGATTGTATGTTTGTCATTGATGAAAACATATGGAAAGTAGAATGTGTGGAAGTCTTATGTAGTAAGATTTCTATATATGAAGCATGGGCATGATATCAGCATGATATCATGGGTCTAAAGGTTAACTGTTAATATAGATAGTTATATTGTAGTTGGTGTCAGCAGTGTTCCTGACAGAGTTACAAGTAGTGTTCTATGTATGGTTGTCCATACAGTTTTCATGAAGCCTTGCGCGCTTGGATATATGTTGAAAACATGTTAGTGATGTTTTAGTTATGGATGCATAGTTTTTTGATGAGTAGAAGTGAATTTATGTAGTCGTTATTTTCCAGCAGCAATTTCCTGTGTTTGTTCAGAAGAGTCGACAAAGATTTTATTGGTTATGTAGTTGTGCCTATCCTGTGGGTATGTGCCCTTGGATTTAAGCTTAGAAGAGAGTTAGTGATGTTTAGTTAAGAGCACATGAGTTAATTCAGCTTACAGAGAAAGATCTAGTTGTTTTGGTAGAGCCAACAGTGTGTAGCGTGCATCTACAATTATCTTATTGAACAGGTCCCAGAATGTGTTGCGTGCATAGTAGAGCTGACAAAATGTTTATTAGAGTTTTTTTTGGTTTCTTTAATATGATTTCAAGATGGTTCTAATAGGCCAACTTGATTATTTCATTTAGAGGAAAGATATTTATAGGTAGTCATCTGTGATTGCTGAAGTGTGGTTCATAGTTGATTAAGTAGAGCAGAGTGTGCGAAGTGTTGAGCCATCAGAAGAAGGTCTATGTGACCAAGTAAAGTACTTGTGCTATTCATTGGAACTGATCCAGATAGCAGGTCAAAATGCAGTTCACCAAGATCTAGATATAGTGTGTATCTGGTATTCGGAAGGTTGTAGCCTTCACCCATTTGAGCAATGTGCTCTCAAATAGTGCCTCCTCTCCCCTAACAAGGACAATTGTAAAAGACTCCTAACAGGGTCCGACCCTTGACCAGGTCTACTATACTAAATATATTGTAAAGAAACTCCTAACAGGGTTAAGGATCTTCTAACAAGGATCATAATACTCTAGTGCAGAATATTAGTGGGTGTCAATTCCCATCGGGGTTTTTACCTATTTGGGTTTCCCCATAACCAAAAGATTGGTGTTTTGTTCTTGTGTTCTTTCATTGTGTTTATGCTTTATGTTAAAGTATACTTAATTGGATAAAAAATTGAATCTTGTAGATAACTGATTCACCCCCCCCCCCCCCCTCTCAGTTATCTTGGGACTATTCCTAATAGGTGGATTGTAAGGAATATGATCACTGGATATCTAAAGATTGGGGAATTAAAGTGGATATATCCAAGCATTTTTCTAAGCCTAAGTCTTGCAAGAATGGCTTAGTTTGGCTCTTTTCTCCTAATAATTGGGTGAAGATTAATTTTGATGGGGCGGCCAAGGGAAATCTGGGCTAGTTGGGTGTGGGGAAGTCATAAGGATTTTGAATGGCTTTTATTTGGCAGCGATGGCTCTCCCCTTCGGAACCCAGTCAAACCATCTTGCCAAGGCCATGGGAGCTTTCTAGATCCTAAGAATTGCCAGAGATCTTAACTACAAGAAAATTTGGATTGAAGGAGACTCCAATAATATTATCAAATGTTTGAAAGGTGATGATAAAGCTTCTTGGTCTATTGATAACATTATTTGTTCATTTAAGGATATCATTCAAACCTTTATAAATTGCTATGCTACCCATGCTTATAGGGAAACTAATGGTGTTATCGACCACCTTGCAAATATAGGGGTTAGAGCTAACAAATTAATCACTTAGTTTGCAGAAGATAACTTGGATTATAATGTCAAAAGTCTTCTTAATCATGATCAAACACATGGGAGAATTGGCAATGTGTTGGGTAATCATGGTGACAACATTGACTAATTTGGAAATGACATTCATTTATTGTGGAGTTATTAAGATGAGGTGTGTGAGTTTGGAGGAAAAAGATATCATTAATCTTGTTGTCCCTTCACATGTTATATGGGCATTTTTGGGAGTTATTTGCTTCATTCTTTGTTGTTTTTATTTCTTTCATAGGAATCACTTTGCGATTTGGATTGATTATCTCAGTCTGATGTTGGTTTCTATGGGAGGTAAAAGGAGAAGAGTTGAACCACCTAGCTACAATGTGTGGAAGAATGATCCCACCTTTTGGTTCAGGCTCAGTAAGGGAGGGGTTACCCCTTACCTTGAATGTTTGCATAGCTATGATGCCAAAGTGACAATAATCTTTGTCCAAGGCTGGGATAATGGAAACCTTACTCTCTTTGGTTTGCCTGTTGAGGTAGATGAAGTGCTTATAGTGGAGCTTCCAGGATTATCTATGGAGGGCATCAAGTTTTATCATGACAAAAAACTCTCAAAAGAGGCGGTGAAGAAGTTCCTAAAGCCCAAGCAAGAGAGGAAGAATCTTCTCAAGGTTAATAATACATATTTTGCACCCGAATAGATAAAGTATATATGGAAGGAGATTATGAAGCTGATCATGGAGTATTTCACATTAGATGGAAGGTTCACTCTTGTTTACAGCTACCACGTGGTAATGTTGAACCATTTTAGGCATATTTGCATATCCTTTCATTTTTATCTATTGTCCTCCTTAAATACTAGCATTGTTGATAATAAGGAGAACCCTAGTAAGTTCCATGTGCTCCATAAAGGCCTAATCCTTCTTATTTACGAGCACTTCAAGGATAGGGTCCTCCCTTCTCCTCCTAGGATTCAGCTTGGTCTAAGAATTGGGGAAGACAGTAGTGATAGTAAGGAAGAGAATGGGTGGGCTACTGATGTTGATGTGGAGGATTCCCCTTCTCCACCCCTTGTAAAAATCCAAAATTGTCACCTAATTTTGTGCCTATGCCTAAGGGAAAGGGTCTAGCTGCAAAAATTCCTATTGCGAAATCAAAATGTACCCCTACTTAAAGAAGGAAGGGCTCACCTCTTAAGGATGTTATGAGCTCCCCTCAGGAGAATGTCGACCCTCTAGTTTTTGGGAAAGATGCAGATAAGAACCCCATGTTGTTGGATTGTGGCTCTTCGAACAAGCAAGAAGCCCCCCTTCTCTTGGTGGTTTTGGGTTGTCCCCCCATAATGCCCCTTCTATTAACCTTGAGAATTCCTCTTCTGTGGACTTGAGCTTGGATGGTTTTGAGGCGAAGGTTGACAATGATTTTGGGGTTCTTGAATCTGCCAAGGTGAGCTCCCTCCACTCCTTCAGAGTGGTGAGGAGGGAATTTCATGAGATAAAAAGTCTCCACTTGAAGTACATGGCCCTCTCTTCCAAATTTGAAGACATGCAGACCAAGGTGGATGATTTGGTGACTCATAGGATTACCAATGTTAACCCTTTGACTTATCCCAAGGATAGGAAAGAGGATTCCACTACTTGTGTCTTATGGACTGATACGAAGAAGAACATGCTAGTTGATTTCCTTAAGAAGAATGTGGAAGCCTTTGAATCAAATAAGAAGCACTATGACAAAAAAATTGAGGAGCTAAATAGTAAAGTTGGTAAATGTGAGTTGACTCTATAAAAAATTATGGAATAGAGCCACAAACTCATGAAGTCTTCAGTTGAGAATTTGGATGGCCTTGTCACTAAGGAGGGATATTATCAAGACAAGAATGTGAGCGATATGGACGTGGACAAGGATGTGGTCACAAAAGAGATGGAAGGTCCTAGCAAAAGGACTAGAGCTAGCATCAAGAAGAAGAGCTATGTTCTTCCCCAAGATGTTGTTGATCCCAGAAAGGTCATGCAAAGGATGAATGTGCCCGAGGAGGAAGCCATGAAGACTTTGAATAATCTTGCATGACTCTGCCTCTACTTCTTTGTTGTTAGGTGTTTTGTGCTGGTAGTATGTCGGTTTTATGCTAGTTGTTGGTTGGTCATGTCCTGTTGTCTTCTTTATTAGCTAGTTTTTTTGTTGTTAGTTTTTTCTATTGTGCTTTATTGAATATCTTTTGTAATCTAATGTAAAGTGTTTCAAGGCCCCTTCAAAACCTACTTTTACCATAATAAAAAAAAAACATAATGGTTATTGGCCCCCCTTTTAGATAGTGATGCTCTTCCCCTAGTATTGCAATATTGCAATAGTATAAAGAGAAGTGACACTTATGTGAGGAAATAATTTTGATGGAAATGTAACCAAGGGCTAGGAGAAGAGCATACTAGCTGAGAGCATTCCAATAGTCGTGCACTCCACGTGCACACAATCCCTCCAATTACAATTTTAAAGGAGCCAAAAAAAATGATAACTAAAAGCTCATTAATAGATTTCACATGTACCAATAGCAAATCATTTTTTTAGTTTTTTTGCTTCATAATTGGCCCATTTGTGTCAGTGAGTTAATGCCAACCTTTAACTCCAGCGGTTAGTTAAGAAAACCTAACACTGCATCGACAGCATAGAGTTTCTCTAAAAATTATAAATTCAAACTGTGTCGTCGATCTGATGTAATTCATTCCCCTAATAATCCAATTAGTTTTGGACAGGATAAGCCGATCATACCATGTGAATTGGGAGCTACCCAATTAATATTTTGCATACGTCACTTATCCCAACGACTATTTTATCAGGAAACCAATCAAATAAATTTGAGTACAAATCAGCCCGTTAACAATATGATCGTTGCTTCAGAGTTCAGACCTAATCATTTTCAATTTAAAGTTGCAAGAACATACCTTTCGCCGCACTTGGTAATAGATAGTATTCTTGTGCTTGTAAGAAAATTGTTGTTGTTATGTTCTCTTTCATTGTTGTATTGTGTTTCTTTGTGATGTATTGCAAGTTCTTGTGTAAAGGAGTCTCAAGGCCCACTCACCCCTGGGAGGGAAGAGTAGCCTTGGGGGTGAAGATTTTAGGACAGCCCATGGGTGTAGAGCCTCTCCTTGGGGAGGAGAGGGATAAAACATGGAAGTATGGGCTCCATGAAGCCATTCCATTCTTTGTTTTGGGGGCCATAAGGGAGTTGTTTTTGGCTTGATGCCTTGGGGGTCATAAGGGTTTTTTTGTGAAATGGTTGAGAAGGTCATTTTGCAAATCCATGTGAATGCTTGTTTACTTTTACTTTTGGAATGAGCTTTCTCCCCATAGGGTATTTGGTCCACTTCACCCCAATTTCAGGGTCAATATGAGACCCATTATATAAGCCTTGGGTTGGGAGTTTTATGTGCTTTTATGTTTTCATGTTATTGTTGGGTTGGAAATTATTAAGATGAGGTGTGTGAGTTTGGAGGAAAAAGATATTATTAATCTTGTTGTCCCTTCGCATGTTCTATGGGCATTTGTGGGAGTTATTTGCTTCATTATTTGTTGTCTGCATTTCTTTCCTAGGAATCACTTTGCGATTTGGATTGATTATCTCAGTCTGATATTGGTTTCTATGGGGGGTAAAAGGAGAAGAGTTGAACCACCTATCTATAATGTGTGGAAGAATGATCCCACCTTTTGATTCAGGCTCATTAAGGGAGGGGTTACCCCTTACCTTGAACGTTTGCATGGCTATGATGCCAAAGTGACAAGAATCTTTGTCCAAGGCTGGGATAATGGAAACCTTACTCTCTTTGGTTTTCTTGTTGAGCTTGATGAAGCGCTTATAGTGGAGGTTCCAGGATTATCTATGGAGGGCATCAAGTTTTACCATGACAAAGAACTCTCGGAGGAGGCGGTGAAGAAGTTCTTGAAGTCCAAGTGGGAGAGGAAGAAGCTTGCCAAGGTTAATAATACATATTTTGTACCTGAACAAATAAAGGATATATGGAAGGAGCTTTTGAAGCCGATCATGGAGTATTTCACATTAGATGGAAGGTTCACTCTTGTTTACAGCTACCACCTAGTAATGTTGAACCATTTTAGACATATTTGCATATCCTTTCATTTTTATCTATTGTCCTCCTTAAATGCTAGCATTGTTGACAATAAGGAGAACACTAGTAAGTTCCATGTGCTCCATCAAGGCCTAATCCTTCTTATTTACGAGCACTTTAGGGATAGGGCCCCCCCTTCTCCTCCTAGGGTTCAACCTAGTCTAAGAATTGGGGAAGACAATAGTGATAGTAAGGAAGAGAATGGGTGGGCTACCGATGTTGATGTGGAGGATTCCCCTCCTCCACCCCTTGTAAAAATCCAAAATTTTCACCTAATTTGGTGCCTAAGCCTAAGGCAAAGGGTCTAGCTACTAAAATCCCTGTTGCAAAATAAAAATGTTCCCCTACTAAAAGAAGGAAGGGCTCGCCTCTTAAGGATGTTATGAATTCCCCTCAAGAGAATGCCGACCCTCTGGTTGTTGGGAAAGATGTGGATAAGAACCCCATGTTGTTGGATTGTGGCTCTTCGCATGAGCAAGAAGCCTCCCCTTCTCTTGGTGATTTTGGGTTGTCCCCCCATAATGCCCCTTCTATTAACCCTGAGAATTCCTTTTTTGTGGACTTGAGCTTGGATGGTTTTGAGGTGAAGGTTGACAATGATTTTGGGGTTCTTGAATCTACCAAGGTGAGCTCCCTGTACCCCTTTAGATTGGTGAGGAGGGCATTTCATGAGATAAAAAGTCTCCACTTGAAGTCTAGGGCCCTCTCTTCCAAATTTGAAGACATGCAGACCAAGGTGGATGATTCAACGACTCATAGGATTACCAATGTTAACCCTTCGAATTATCCCAAGGATAGGAAAGTGGATTATGCTACTTGTGCCTTATGGACTGATACGAAGAAGAACATGTTGGCCAAGTGCCTTAAGAAGAACGTGGAAGCCATTGAATCAACCAGGAAGCACTATGACAGAAAAATTGAGGAGCTAAATAGTAAAGTTGGTAAATGTGAGTCGACTCTATGAAAAATTATGGAATAGAGCCACAAAGTCATGAAGTCTTCAGCAAAGAATTTGGATGGCCTTGTCAGTAAGATGGAGGGATATTATCAAGAGAAGAGTGTGAGCAATGTGGACCTGGACAAGGATGTGGGCACATAAGAGATGGAAGGTCCGAGCAAAAGGACCAGAGCTAGCATCAAGAAGAAGAGCTTTGTTCTGCCCCAGGATGTTGCTGATCCCAGAAAGTTCATGCAGAGGATGAATGTGCTCGAGGAGGAAGCCACGAAGACTTTGAATAATCTTGCATGACTTTGCCTCTGCTTCTTTGTTGTTCTGTGCGTTGTGCTGACAGTATGCTAGCTTTATGCTAGTTGTTGGTTGGTCATGTCCTGTTGTCTTTTTTATCAGTCACTTGTTTTGTTCTTGTGCTTTATTGAGTATCTTTTATAATCTGATGTAAAGTATTTCGAGGCCCCTTCAAAATCCACTTTTACCATAATAAAAAAACATAACGATTATTAACCCCCCTATCGGATAGTGATGCTCTTCCCCTAGTATTGCAATATTGCAATAGTATAAAGAGAAGTGACACTTATGTGAGAAAATAATTTTGATGGAAATGTAACCAAGGGCTAGGGGAGAGCATAGTAGTTGAGTGCATTCCAATAGTTGTGCACTCCACGCGCACACAATCCCCCCAATTACAATTTTAAAGAAGCCAAAAAATGATAACTAAAAGCTCATTAATAGGTTTCACATGTATCAATAGCCAATCATTTTTTAGCTTTTTTGCTTCATAATTGGCCCATTTGTGCACAACCACAAGACATTTATCCATAAATATTTGACAATTTTGAGTGCACAATTATTGGGAAGTAGGTATCATGCGACACTATGAAATGACAACATTTTGACCCTTCGACGCTTAAAGATCTCATTAGAGAGTTCAATTAGCCGAAAAATATTGTTTAAGTTGTCAACTCACATATGAAAACAAAAAAACAATCATCAAAATCGGAAGTATAATTTAGACTAAAAATGTGATAAATTAACTATAACAACTGCTAAATTTCCACTTGCGAGACTTTGAAGTTAAAGTTAGAGTCTCCTTTAATTATTTACTAAGCTCAATACCTCTAACCGCGGATTCCCGATAGAATCGAGTCCCCATAAAATCTCGGCCTTTGATGACTTCTAAAGCTAAGACTTCCATGTCCCTCCGGGCAAGAACTGTCAGTGAGTTAATGCCAACCTTTAACTCCAGCGGTTAGTTAAGAAAACCTAACACCGCATCGACAGCACAGAGTTTCTCTAAAAATTAGAAATTCAAACTGTGCCGTCGATCGTTGTAATTCATCCCCCCGATAATCCAATTAGTTTCGGACAAGCCGATCATACCACGTGAATTGAGAGTTACCTAATTAATATTTTGCGTACGTCGCTTATCCCAACGACTATATTATCAGGCAACATTTGAGTACAAATCGGCCCGTTAACAATATGACCGTTGCTTCAGAGTTCAGACCTAATCATTTTCAATTTAAAGTTGCAAGAACATACCTTTCGCCGCACTTGGTCTTCACCTCTTATCCCTTTTGCAGCTTTTAACAGTCTCTCTTCAAAATGGGCAAAGGCAAAGAATACCAGGAGGAAGAAGAAGAGGTGTCTACCAGCTGCATTTCTTCAGAGCCAACCATGCAGGCCGAGGTCACGAGTTCGACTCTCGGCCCTCTCTGCCCCAAGGAGAGCGACGAAAAATTTCATCTTGATCAGACGGAAGCGCACGAAAGATCTCTGAAAGCGAGCATGATTAAAGTGAGCGCCATGCTGCTTTTCATGATCTCTTCTTTTGTTGCGATCTTTGCAGCTGGATCCCCTGAAGCTCCCCTGTATTCCGCTTCTTTAGCTGATCTGCAGTCGCGGGTTCGAATCCCGGGAATCGTGTACATTGTCTTGGAGGACCTGAGAACGCGAGTTCGAGTCCCGGGAGCTGTGTACACTATCTTGCAAAGTGTAGACAAAGTCCATTGCGCACTTGGGTTTGGGTCTGCAGTTGCAGTAGTTTTGGTAATTGGGGCTGTGTTGTATTTTTCTTCTCGGAAGAAACAGAGCAGGGGGGGTTTTAGTTCTGTTGAGGAAGATGCCATTGAAGAAGCTCCAGCTGAAATGGAGTGCGAAAATGATGTTGTGCTAAAGCCATCAGTTTGCACATGTTCGAATCCCCCCGAGGCTTCTCCCCAAATTTGGAAGCCTATTTCTGAACTGAATGTCAAGCTTGAGCTGGAGTATTCTGTAGGAGATATGAGCTCTTCGGAGAAAATGTCGCCTACAGATACAACTCAAATGTTCGAGAGAAAGACCAGAAGAAAAAGCATGTCTACCATTACCCACAATGTTGTTAAACGAGATTCCTCTGTGGGTTCTTCCTCATCTTGTGACAGATCTCGTTCAAGAGAGGTAAATGTCTCTCCTTTACCAAACTTGATTTTCTGCATTTGGAATCTGATTTCTTCATATTTTTTTCAATCACTGATTTCCATATTTGCTGAGTATTTGGTATTCGGTTTTCTAATATTTGTAATCAACAGTTTACATATTTACTGAGTATATATTCTTTTGTGTTTCAGTGTAAAGCAGAAGCACCCCTTCGAAGATCCAGCAGACTTCGCAATAAAGTGATGTCACCGCCATCAGCAGGGGCTCTGCCGCAAATAGCATCGAAAGGGTGATTTTGTTCCAATGTTTAGCAGCGGTTGAAGTTTATTTTCTCTCATATGAAGCCCTTTTTTGCTTGCATACGAGATCATTTATTATGAGACTCGAATATCCAGTTAATCGAGGGATTTAAGCTTTCCCATTTGATTTTGTCTAAGGTGTATCAGTGGAACACCAAGATACTGTGCTTATCATAGCTTTTCGTGTTCATTTTGCTGAACATATTTGTATTCCCAGATGCAAGAATTTAATGGCTTTTGATGGCGACATTGGTAAATTCGTTTTGGTGATTGAATTAAACTGAAATCTAGTAGAAAAGAGTTGTAATGAATGGAGGAATCTGGACTGGTTCACCCAAATTAGATGGATTCTGCTAGGGAAAAATGCAATGCTTTTTAAAGGATCACACTAAGGTACCTACCAGATTATTACGCTTGTAATTTAGAAAGGTTAAATGTAATGATCCGACATGTATTTTATTTGTGTGGTGTGCACGCTTCAACATAAAGCCCCGGGTCAAGGTCTAAACAGCGCCTGTTATACCTTTGGTAGTAGTTAACCTTAATAAATAAGCAGCGTCTGTTAATCTTTTTATACCTTTGCTAATCTTTTTATACCTTAATAACGTGGATTTTTTTAAGTCGTGTAAAAAATCATTGCTGGTTTTTTTAATCTGGGTAACTGTGTTTTGCATGTTGCTGTAACTTGCTTAGTTCTTATGATTTTATCTATTGTTTTTAATATTGTTCAAATGAAAGGTACAAAAGTGTTAAAGACAATTTATTTGAGTAAATGAATCAGATTTCCAAATTTATTTGAATATTATGGTTGTAGACGTCTGGTTGTGATTGCGTATATGTTTTTACCATCAACGTTTCAGATCACACTCCGTGATCCATCAAGAGGATGTAAGAGCATGCAGGATATGTGATCTGAAACATTGATGCTATATAACATCAATGTTTCATATAACATATACACAATCAAAACCGACAGTTTACAAGCATAATTTATTTGAAACTGCAGTATTCATGTTAATTACGATTTCATCTTTCTTCTCAACATACTAATTTTCTAATTTTGACATTGTTCAATGCTTGTAAACACATGTAGCAAAATGTTCTTTTCCTCAAAAGGAAACAGTGAACACACAACAAAATCTAGGGACATAAATTTTTGCATCCAAATCTTGGTGAGTAGAATTATAGGCATTATTGTCTCCATACCAATATCTTAACTCATTTCTTCTCCAAATTTGACATGTTCATTGCTTATTAGAGGAGGAAAACACATCATTTCTAACAAACACTAATTTAGTAACCTATGACATAATCGATGATAACATTTATGTACTCTATATGCATACAACCATTTATAATTTAAATGGTCCACAATTCATGTTAAATCATTCGTTATATTTGGATTTGATTGTCGCGTGTTTGTGTGTGTGTACCACCATTGTAAGTGATTGACATGTTCATTAATCATTTGGAGGAAAAAATGCATTTAATGGCTAATAACCACTATCTTACCCCATAGTAGAATTCTATTTCACATTGTAGACTTAGTTTGTGTCCATACCATTATCTCAACTCATTACTTCTCAAAAATTGACATGTTCATTGCTTATTAGAGGAGGAAAAGGAGGAAAACATGTCCTTCCTAATAAACACTAATTTATTAACCTATGACATAATTAATGATAACAACCATTTATAATTTAAATGCTCCACAGTTAATGTGAAATCATTCATTATATTTGGATTTGATTGTCGTGTGTTTGTGTGTGTGTACCACCATTGTAATTGATTGACATGTTCAATAACCACTTAGTTTGTGTCCATACCATTATCTTAACTCATTACTTCTCCAAAATTGACATGTTCATTGCTTATTAAAGGAGGAAAACATGTCCTTCCTAATAAACACTAATTTATTAACCTATGACATAATTAATGATAACAACCATTTATAATTTAAATGCTCCACAGTTCATGTGAAATCATTCATTATATTCATTGTAGACTTAGTTTGTGTCCATACCATTATCTTAACTCATTACTTCTCCAAAATTGACATGTTCATTGCTTATTAGAGGAGGAAAACATACCAATATAGGCATTATTGTCTCCATACCAATATCTTAACTCATTTCTTCTCCAAATTTGACATGTTCATTGCTTATTAGAGGAGGAAAACACATCATTTCTAACAAACACTAATTTATTAACCTATGACATAATCGAAGATAACATTTATGTACTCTATATGCATACAACCATTTATAATTTAAATGGTCCACAATTCATGTTAAATCATTCGTTATATTTGGATTTGATTGTCGCGTGTTTGTGTGTGTGTACCACCATTGTAAGTGATTGACATGTTCATTAATCATTTGGAGGAAAAAATGCATTTAATGGCTAATAACCACTATCTTACCCCATAGTAGAATTCTATTTCACATTGTAGACTTAGTTTGTGTCCATACCATTATCTTAACTCATTACTTCTCCAAAATTGACATGTTCATTGCTTATTAGAGGAGGAAAAGGAGAAAAACATGTCCTTCCTAATAAACACTAATTTATTAACCTACGACATAATTAATGATAACAACCATTTATAAATTAAATGCTCCACAGTTAATGTGAAATCATTCATTATATTTGGATTTGATTGTCGCGTGTTTGTGTGTGTACCACCATTGTAATTGATTGACATGTTCATTAATCATTTGGAGGAAAAAATGCATTTAATGGCTAATAACCACTATCTTACCCCATAGTAGAATTCTATTTCACATTGTAGACTTAGTTTGTGTCCATACCATTATCTTAACTCATTACTTCTCCAAAATTGACATGTTCATTGCTTATTAGAGGAGGAAAACATGTCCTTCCTAATAAACACTAATTTATTAACCTATGACATAATTAATGATAACAACCATTTATAATTTAAATGCTCCACAGTTCATGTGAAATCATTCATTATATTTGGATTTGATTGTTGCGTGTTTGTGTGTGCTCACCACCATTGTAATTGATTGACATGTTCATTAATTATTTGGAGGAAAAAATGCATTTAATGGCCAATAACCACTATCTTACCCCATAGTAGAATTCTATTTCACATTGTAGACTTAGTTTGTGTCCATACCATTATCTTAATTCATTGCTTATTAGAGGAGGAAAACATGTCCTTCCTAATAAACACTAATTTATTAACCTATGACATAATTAATGATAACAACCATTTATAATTTAAATGCTCCACAGTTCATGTGAAATCATTCATTATATTTGGATTTGATTATTGTGTGTTTGTGTGTGCTCACCACCATTGTAATTGATTAACATGTTCATTAATTATTTGGAGGAAAAAATGCATTTAATGGCCAATAACCACTATCTTACCCCATAGTAGAATTCTATTTCACATTGTAGACTTAGTTTGTGTCCATACCATTATCTTAACTCATTACTTCTCCAAAATTGACATGTTCATTGCTTATTATAGGAATAAACACTAATTTATTAACCTATGACATAATTAATGATAACAACCATTTATAATTTAAATGCTCCAAAGTTCATGTGAAATCATTGATTATATTCATGTGAAATCATTCATTATATTTGGATTTGATTGTTGCATGTTTGTGTGTGGGCACTACCATTGTAATTGATTGACACGTTCATTAATTATTTGGAGGAAAAAATGCATTTAATGGCCAATAACCACTATCTTACCCCATAGTAGAATTCTATTTCACATTGTAGACATTAGCTTGTGTCCATACCACTATCTTAACTCATTACTTCTCCAAAATTGACATGTTCATTGCTTATTAGAGGAGGAAAACATGTCCTTTGTGTGTGCACACCACCATTGTAACTGATTGACATGTTCATTAATTATTTGGAGGAAAAAATGCATTTAATGGCTAATAACCACTATCTTACCCCATAGTAGAATTCTATTTCACATTGTAGACATTAGCTTGTGCCCATACCACTATCTTAACTCATTACTTCTCCAAAATTGACATGTTCATTGCTTATTAGAGGAGGAAAACATGTCCTTCCTAATAAACACTAATTTATTAACATATGACATAATTAATGATAACAACCATTTATAATTTAAATGCTCCACAGTTCATGTGAAATCATTCATTATGTTTGGATTTGATTGTTGTGTGTTTGTGTGTGCTCACCACCATTGTAATTGATTGACATGTTCATTAATTATTTGGAGGAAAAAATGCATTTAATGGCCAATAACCACTATCTTACCCCATAGTAGAATTCTATTTCACATTGTAGACTTAGTTTGTGTTCGTACCATTATCTTAACTCATTACTTCTCCAAAATTGACATGTCCATTGCTTATTAGAGGAGGAAAACATGTCCTTCATAACAAACACTAATTTATTAACCTATGACATAATTAATGATAACAACCATTTATAATTTAAATGCTCCATAGTTCATGTGAAATCATTCATTATATTCATGTGAAATCATTCATTATATTTGGATTTGATTGTTGCGTGTTTGTGTGTGGGCACCACCATTGTAATTGATTGACATGTTCATTAATTATTTAGAGGGAAAAATGCATTTAATGGCCAATAACCACTATCTTACCCCATAGTAGAATTCTATTTCACATTGTAGACATTAGCTTGTGTCCATACCACTATCTTAACTCATTACTTCTCCAAAATTGACATGTTCATTGCTTATTAGAGGAGGAAAACATGTCCTATAAACTCTAATTTATTAACCTATGATAATTAATGATCACAACCATTTATAATTTAAATGCTCCATAGTTCATGTGAAATCATTCATTATATTTGGATTTGATTGTCGCATTTATTGTGTGTGCGTACAACCATTATAATTGATTGACATGTTCATTAATCACTTGGAGGCAAAAATGCATTTAATGGCCAACAACCACTATCTTACCCCCATAGTTGAATTCTATTTCACATTGTAGACATTAGCTTGTGTCCATACCACTATCTTAATTCACTACTTATCCAAATTTGACATGTTCATTGCTTATTGGAGGAGGAAAACATGACCTTCCTAAACACTAATTTTAAAGATATCAAATTTCCACAAATCCATAGTTTAATTTTTCTACTGCATCTGGATTTGATCGTGTTAAGTTTTTTTCATCAACATTTTAGATCACATTCTGAAATGAGTGCCAAGAGATGAAGAATGTCAATTGCAGACTTTGTTATGCAAAAAAGTGTCATATGAAGGAGGAAGAAGGTGCACAGGAATAAAGGGAAAAAGAGTAAAAAATAAAAATAAAAATTGAAACTAAAAAAGAACACCAAGCAAATAAAGGAAGCAAGAGGAGGAAACATAAAAATAAAAAATGCAGAAGGAATATCCAAGCAAGCATAAAAATACACACACTTATACAACTATGTGTATATTTATATGTATATCTATGTATACGTACACACACACACACACACACATGTATATATATATACATGTATGTATATATATATACATACATACATGTATATATATATACATACATACATGTATACATGTATATACATACATACATGTATACATGTATATACATACATACATGTATACATGTACGTACATGTATATATATACGTATATATATATATATATATATATATATATATATATATATATATATATATATATATATATATATATATATATATATATATATATATATATATATATATATATATATATATATATATGCATATACATACATGTACATATATGTATACATACATACATACATACATATTTATGTATGTATGTATGTATTATGTTATGCAAAAAAGTGTCATATGAATGAGGAAGAAGGTGCACAGGAATAAAGGGAAAAAGAGTAAAAAATAAAAATAAAAATAGAAACTAAAAAGGAAACAACACCAAGCAAATAAAGGAAGCAAGAGAAGGAAAAATAAAAATAAAAAATGCAGAAGGAATATCCAAGCAAGCATAAAAATACACACACACGTATACAACTATATGTATATTTATATGTATATCTATGTATACACACACACACACACACACACACACATATTGTATACATATGTGTAAAGATATAAAAATAGATGTATCAAAATATAATCGATAAAAATGTGTGTAAATGTGAGTATGTGTTGTGTGGTATGAATGATCTCTATGAATAGATAGGATTGGGAAAGGTAAGATCTTCTTAACCCCAAATTCTCAAATAAAAGATCCAAATAGATTAACCACAAGAAAATGGTCAATGCATAAATGAATCAATCGATGAAGAATATGAAGAGGAAAACCTTATATTCCATTATGGAAGAGAGTATTAAAATCTTAATGGAATTGAAGATAAATACTAACCTCAAAGTATAACCGATTTGAGAAATGTTGTTTTCTAGTGTCTGTATTGAGTTTCTGGAAATTCTGCAATCAAATCTGGGACAAGAAAACAAAGACAGAGAAAACTCAGAAATATTTTCCTTTTTTGAGAAAGGTCGACCTTGACCCAAATAAAGGTTGACCTTGACCCCTTTATGTCGACCTTGACCTGCGCTGCTCCGATGGAAATTTTGTTCACAGATCCCAAAAGTTTGCCGAAAAGGGTTTCCAAATCTACTCTATAATTCGTTGTTCCATACCTATTCCTACAAAAAATGGTTTTTGTTTTTTGGATGAGGGGTTTGCCTTGGTCAAACCCAATTTTTGAAATTAACCTTGAAATTGAATTGAAATTGCAGTAATAAACAAAGTAAATGTAACAATTCACCTTGCTTATGTTGAAACCCTTGTGGATGATTCAGATCCTTGAATCCACAAGTATGGATGCTCCAAATGAATGTATAATTGATTGTAGGATGTCTCAAATCAATTATCTTTAGATCTTCAACACCAATCTTGAATGGATCTTGGAATAGGAAGAAATTTGAATGGATGTGGATGGAGAAATCTTCAACAAGAGGGCTCCATAGAGCTTGAATCCTTCAATGGTTACTAATGGATCTCCTTGATGAATTAGATCTTGAATGCTTGAATGCTTGAAGATAGATGAATTCTTGAATGCTTTCCTTCTTGCTTGCTTCTTGATCGCTTGATGGATTGCTTACTTGATTGATAATGCTTGATAATGGATGGATTGAAATGAGAGGAGAAGGCTTCCTTATATACTAGTCTAAGGCACAAACTTCTAAAGAGGTCAACATAGGAGAAAAAAATTCCCATTAAGCCTATACCCTTGGAAGTGGACCTAAATTAAGTATCATTTAAGAGTTTACCATTTTGAAGCCCGAAACAGCTGACCCGAAAGCGATCCAAATAAATCTTTTCAAAACTTGACATCCATAAACCTTCAAATTTTAAAATTTGGACCCTGGGTCAGGTCGAGGTTGACTCTAACCTAGGTCAGGGTTGAGGTTGACCTCGACCTAGGTCGACCTTGACCCTGAGGTCAAGAACCTCAAATTCTCAGAGCATGTTGCTAGGATTAGGTAGGAAATAAGTAGAAAATAGAGTAGGACAGGGAAAATCCAGATCTTAGTCAAAGACCCATTCAAAATGTTTGACATGACCCCAAACCACTTACTCGGAGGGCTAAACTAGTCCTAAATGAAAGTGCTTCCATTTTCTGACGATACGATATATATATGTGTGTGTGTGTGTGTGTGTATGTATATATATATATATATATATATATATATATATATATATATATATATATATATATATATGTATATGTATGTATGTATGTATGTATGTATGTATGTATGTATGTATGTATGTATGTATGTATGTATGTATGTATGTATATATATATATATATATATATATATATATATATATATATATATGTATGTATGTATGTATGTATATATATACAAATATATATATATATATATATATATATATATATATATATATATATATATATATATATATATATATATATATATACATATATATGTATGTATGTATATATACATATACATACACACACACACACATATATACATATACATATACGTATACATATACACACACACACACACACACACACACACACACACACACACACACACACACACACACATATATACGCACACACACACATACATATATATATGTATGTATGTATGTATGTATACATATATGTATGTATATATATGTATATATATGTGTGTGTGTGTAACTCATTTTCCTTGATTCTTGTGCACCTTCTCATTCTCTCCTTCATATGGCACTTTTTTGCATAACCAAGTATGCAATTGACATTTTTCATCTCGTGGCACTCATTTGAATCCTGATAATAGATCATGGAGTGTGATTCGAAATACTGATGAAAAAATGATCAAATCCAGAAGCAATAGCAAAATTAAGCACTAATTTATTAATCTATGACATAATCGATGATAATATTTATGTACTCTATATGCATACAACCATTATAATTTTAATGCAATGCTCCACAATTCATGTGAATCATTTGTTATATCTAGATTTGATTGTTGTGTGTGTGTGTGTGTGTGTGTGTGTGTGTGTATTGTTGGCAAAATAGTCAACGCTCCCCTTGGGAATCATGACATGGATTAATTGCCTCATGTGTCTTCTATAAGTCTAGTAGTTGTATCGGGCATTAACAAGTTGATCTTTTGGTGCAACGACAACCACTACTTGTAACAAGTGGTATCAGAGCTTGATCATAGGTTTGAATCCCCTCGGTTAACACTGAGGGGGAGATTGTTGGCAAAATGGTCAGCACTCCCCTCGGGATTCATGACATAGATTAACCACCTCATGTGTCATCTATAAGTCTAGTAGTTGTATCGGGCATTAACAGGTTGATCTTTTGGTGCAACAACAACCACTACTTGTAACACACACACACACACACACACACACATATTGCAAACACTAGTACATTTTGGGTAAATATGTGACTATGTGACTAAAAATTTTAATCACGTGACTAAAACTAATCAAATTGTACTATTTTTTTGTAATTCATAAGTATAAATGACTAATTTGGTCATCGAGTAAAATCACAAGGTCAAACAAATAAAAATGACTAAACAAATGACTAAATAATTAGTCACCCAAATAAAAATGAGTAAATTAATGAATGATTATTACTCCTTTATAATAACAATTGATAATATCATATATAGAATTATATACTTTGAAGTTCCATTTCATGACCAGTAACGCTTGTTTTCCAATAGGCTAACACTATAAAGGACTAAAAATATTCAAACAAAAAATTATTGACTCCATGATCAATGGTGTAGTGATGAGAGGTCAAACAAGAAATTGGCGACTTCATCTGGCTATTGGGTTATAGAGTTTTGAATATCAAATAATGTCTAAGCTGCAATGAATATATGATCTAGAGTTGGAACATTTAAATGAGGGCAACAAAGACTTGGTTATGCATCTGCATAGCTACGATACTCTCTTAATTATATGCACAAAAGACCTCATAAGATATTGTATAATTGTCTAGATCGATCATAGAAAAATACATGTCCATACAAGACTTTTTAAAAGATACCTTTTCAACCTTGGAAGTGATCAAGTTATAATTAACCAATGAAAGTGCTCATTCCCAAGCACATAATTTTAATTTATAGAGACACACATAGTCTTACAAAGACACATTAAAAGCTCTCCTTTTTCATTCTCAAATTATAAAATAAAGTTACAAAATAGAACCAAAATTCAAGCTTAAATCATTAGAAAACTTGCTCTGATTGAGATACATTATAAAGAACACCAGACTTAGAATAGTTTCCCCTTGAGCCTATTAAAACTCCTCACCAAAACTATTTTAATTATCTTTATAAATTTAAAAATAATTAAGACAAAATAAATATAGCACCAATGTCTATATAATATAGCTGCTAGGTGATTGATATGCTTATTAACTCTGCTCTCCTTGGTCCCTGCTTATCAAATGGTGAAGAAATGAGATGCCTTGAGGTCGTTTATCCATTGTCAGGTGAGTAAATGCATTTATCACAGTTAGCTCAACTTCGCACATTGTCCAGTTAAACACAAATCTCACGCTCATAGGATATGAATCTCCAAGTGCTACGATCACATATATAAAATCCATTGTATATGTATGCATCATATCTAAGCTCGCATGAGCTCATTCCACATAATCAGGGGCTGGATATAATCTATTGTCTTCATCCAATGCTCCCCCTAAGGCTATGCTTGGCCTTCTAGGTCGATGTAGCAATGTTAACATCATGTGAAGACATAGTAGCATCTACTGTCTCTCCCTGAACCAATGCCTTATTGAAATATTTAACCTTCCATATCTTTCCATCATCTTCATTTTCTGGTTTCTTGAACTGATTCTTGAAATCATCCATGTATTCACCAAGACTTTTACCACTGTCATCAATATTTTTCTTTATAACCACATGAGGTGGTTCTCTTCTTTTGTCCATTCCATTATACCTGCAAAACTTCGCTATATGTCCTAAGTTGTTGCATTTGTAACATGTAGGTAGTCTTCTGTCCTAATTAATCTACAGTTTGCAAAACCTTGTAGTATGCCCAAGGTTATTGCATTTGTAGCATGTGATCTTGGCTGATGATTCTTCTCTGATGTAATCTTGCTTTTTTCTTGACTGGTCAAGTTTCCTGCATTCTGCTTTCTTGTGTCCATATGAATAATAGTTATAATAATAACCAGTAAAGGGTTTGAAAGGGCCTTTACCTCTACAATATCTTTTCATGTGTTTGACTTTGGTGCATCCAAAGCATCTACCTCTGAAAGGTATGATCTGATCTTTAGGTTTTTTAAAAGTGGATCTATCTTTAGTCTTCATTTCATGTAGTTCTTCATGAGTATTAGAACATTCTCCTTCATTGTATCCAATCCCAGTCATGTCACCTTTAGGTTTCTATCTCTCTCTCTTTGTTCATCAATTTTATCATTGCTCATATGTAATTTCTCAATGTGTAATTTGGCTTGAGTGAGTTCATATTTAATGATCTGATTGTATTTCTCCAATTCTAGGAATTTATCCTTGTAGTGATCAAGTTCAATCTTCATTTCTCCTATTTGTATGTTTTCTCTTTTGAGAATCTCTTCAACTTTGTATCTTGCATATTTTTCATGTTGAATCTCTTTAATCATCAGAAGATTAATTTGTTCTTTTTCCTACTCCAGCTTCTTTACTTGGTCTAATGTATCTGTTGGCAAAATAGTCAGCGCTCCCCTCAGGATTCGCAACATGGCTTAATCGCCTCATGTGTCTTCTATAAGTCTAGTGTTTGTATTAGGCATTAACAGGTCGATCTTTTGGTGCAACGACAACCACTACTTGTAACAAGTGGTATCAGAGCTTGGTCATAGGTTTGAATCCCCTTAGGTAATGCTGAGGGGGAGATTGTTGGCAAAATAGTCAGCGCTCCCCTCAGGATTCACGGCATGGCTTAACCGCCTCCTATGTCTTCTATAAGTCTAGTGGTTGTATCAGGCATTAATAGGTCAATATTTTGGTGCAACGACAACCACTACTTGTAACAGTATCATTGTCTGAATCCTCCTTGATATTTTCCATAAGGTCTTGTCTCTGATTTCTTGAAAATTCAAGTTGCTCCTTTAGTTTCTTGATAAAACCTTCTGCTCTTCTTAATTTGAATTTCAAATCACCATTCTCATCCTTTTCTTTGTCCAGGTCATCAAGTGCTACTTCAAAGTTCTCTTGCAATATTTCTGAATCCATTCTGATCTCCCTTAAGCTGATATATTTTCTCTCCAAGGGCCAGTAACTTTGATACCAATTGGTAGGATTGAGTAATACTGAGAGGGGGGTGAATCGGTATTACAAAACTTTAAATTAAACTTAAACTAATTCCAAATAAACCATATGAATTCTGAAATGAAAATAACATAAACACATAACACATAACTCATAACACCATTATTTGTTTTTGAGGAAACCTTGGCCAAGGGAAAACCTCAGTGGGGATGGTACCCACAAATATGTACTAAAATATAAAATCCCTGTTAGGAGATCTAACCCTATTAGGAGCTGAGTATTACATAGTACATTTCCTTGTTAGAGGAATATAAACCCTGTTAAAGGTATACTAAGCTTACAACTCTTACAATCAATAATTCAGTTACAAAAAGTGTTCTCAAGAGTGAATAATACAAACATCTTCTATGCTTTGATAGTTCAAGTTATAGTTCTCAATAGCCTTTGTCAATCTCTGATCTCACATATGCTATCAACCATCATTGATATCCCAAACTCACATATATCATATTCCATCCATATCTTGTTCATATATTGCTTTCACAAAATACTCTTGATTTATATCTATTCTGTCATCCAGTCGGCTCTCAAATACAATACAAAACATAATATTTACTAATGAAAATAATAAATATTGAGTCAACAATCTTGTATTACCAAAATGTTAGTAATATACAATATTTATTTGACTTAGCACGTTACCATTCCATCTAGCATTCCCTTAATCATCATGAGTGTTCATATGCCATGTTTCACTATTCCTCTGTCTTTGCATGCCTTCATATCACTGTAACTTATTGATATCAATACCAAAACACATGCGACCTTAACTGAAGATCATACATATCCCAAAATGTCTTCCTCTAAGTTCCCAAGCCATCATATAGTATATATTGTCTTCGATGACCAAAACAATACTGTAGTACTCTATAAATCCAATTATGTACTTGGTCATTTTCATGACAATATCTCCAACACTCATACTTCATACGATCACTATAACATATGTGTTGCCATAAATGACAACCCTCAAGTGATCCACAGTTCTCTCAAAACATCACTTGCCAACACAAACCTTCATAGCTCTATCCTCTAGTGTCAGAGTTTTATGAAACTAAAGGAATAATTGAATTTTTCAAGCATTTTGAATCCAATGGTGAACTCGAACTTTAACTAACAAGCTCTAATTATGACCTACAATACAAAGCTAAAAAAAGAAACCCACAAAATATACCAAATTTTGCACTCAAAATATCTCAAAAAGACTAACCAGAGGCACTCTAGAAGCTTTGATACCATGTAATATTTGGCTATGGACAAAACCACCCAAGTTTTAGAATCTAGTGGAAATTACAATAATATGAAAATATCAATATAATAAGAATAAATTTTATTCATATCAAGAATAAAATAGAATGGATTGAGATTAAAAAAGAAACCCCTTGGTTATGTGGGCCAAGGTGAATATAGGATATAATATGATTATGTGAAATGTCTTAATATTATGATATGACACATAAAGTGATAACTTATCATCCACTTAATGTGGAAGAATGATAATGTGGCTAGTATCCACTAAAGGTAGAAATTCCACTTAAAGTGGGAATGTTCCTATATGGTCCCTAAGTAAACTTAAGAAACATGTATAATGATGACCTAGGTGAAGAAATTACTAGGTAAAACACCTTAATCACACCAACTGTGAGATTTTTAGAGTTGTAGAGTAGAGATTGAGACCTGCAGTTGAAGATTTTGAATAGGTGAAAACTAATAGACTATGCCAATTAGCACACATGCCTAACACTTTTTTGACAAAATTTGAGAGAGTGCAATTTGAGGAGCATTCTAATTCAAAACATGAAGTCTTAGGTTGGAGGACACCTATCAAGACTAAGGTTCCTAGTATAGTGGTCCAACATTTTCAAGCTCAGATTGTAGTGACAAGTTTCTTCATAATAAAAAAGGAAACAATTGAACCAATAGCTCAACTCTTCAATGAAATTGAATTTGAGCCTAATTGATTGCTCCCTAATGAAGGTAAGATTTGAAATGATTCCTAGTTTGCATGATTAAGCTAGTAAAATCTAATTTCCACTTCATTTCATTTGAGTTTCAATTTTTTAGTATAATTTAATTAAAATAAATATAATTAATATAATATCTTGTAAGAATGAGAAAAATATAATCTAAAATCTAATCTAGACAACTAGGGAACTCTAATTTAACTTATAAGAAATAACACATTTGCTTCCTAAATGGAAATATATTTTTCTAATAACTAACCTCTAATAGCTTTTCAAAATTAAACCTTAGAAAAAGATTCTTTGGGTTAATGCAAGCTTTTCCTCCTCAAGGATCGTACTTTGGGTATATTTATTTCTATAGTAGTTGGATCCTTCACTTGATGACATGAAAGAATAGGAATATTGAGAGAAATTAGGAATCGTACACAAGAATATTGGAAGTTTGGGAATTATGGAAACATCAAATGTTTATTAGAGTTGTAAAGAAAAAGCTCAATCCTTTAGAGGATATTTGTTGTAGGATTGAGAATTCTTTGGAAGGATTACAAGACCATAAGAAGATAAAATGACATCCCATTAAATTGACAGGGATGATTTACTTATAGTTGGATAAGGAACACTAATGATGGGGTTGTTTTGGATTTCACATATGACTAATAGGAAGATCATAAGAGATTGATTGAGAGTCAATGAGAGCAGTGGCTTAGTTTGGATAAGAGATAACTCTCAATCATAAGGAAAAATGAAAGTTAACTAGTTGGAATTAAAATAAAGCATGCATTCCAAAAGATGATATGGTAACTTCTTTGAATAACAAGGTTAACTCTTTTTGTATGGCATGACATTCAATTGACCCTAAAAATCCAAGGTAGGTCCCTTTGACAAGCGTCCAATTGAGGACCGACAAAAGGACATTGAACATTTATGAATACCTGAAGCTTAGTTCAAAGGTTGAACAATCAAGGGACAAATCCTAAAACTATAGAGAGAGGAAATAATTCACACCTTTGTGGATTGCGACTTAAATGACATATAAGATATATCATTGGTTTTTTAGAATGTTTTTCTCATTAGATTTATCCTCGACAATCACAAATGCTTCTAAAACAATAGTAATTGCTAAATTTTATTAAAATTATAGAAACGAATCTTGATTACAAATTTTAATTAAAATTAAATGAGCTAATTTTTTGATGGCCAAGACCCTCCTAACATTCCACACAAACTTGACAATTGTATCCACAAATATGATGATTGTATCTACCTCCACTTCCTTAAATCTATAAACTATTCTTACCTAACCATTTAAAAACTTATTATTTTTTCTCAATTTAATATTATTCATTTTAAAAAATTTCTTTAAAAGCAGCAGACTAGGGTTTTTTTAATAACCGGTCAATATAAATACAAAAATGAATTTATTCCTTGAATTTGGACTAGAAGCTTGTGCATTGAATATGAGAACATGAAAATGAGATTATACCTTGCTTACGCACTAGGAGCTTCTTTTGTCGATTATTTTAACCACCTCACTGTTCAACGTCCTCATTCACACGTGAGAAACACCGAAATTCTCTCCTGTATGAACGAGAGTTTTATTTGACTTCTTTCATATTTAACAATAAATTTAATTGCCTCATTTTCTTAATGAGATATGCTTGTGCAATATTTTGTGGGAGGAATATCGAATCCTATTACTTAATGCTGTTAAAACGACATTTATCATTATAAATTTATATCTCTATTATTTCCCACATTGATGATCATATCCTAACATTTCCATGGCCTTAAACATGTTAATTTTGTAGAGAAATTTTAATAAATTAAAAAATCAATATTCCATAATTTAAAAGTGAGTTTTAGATACAAGTCAACTAATTGACATTTATTTGATTATGCTAAAAAGGTATATTTATAATGGTAGTAGGAAGAAGCATCTTCTCTTTTATTTTAAAGATATCAAAATTTAAATATATATAATATTTATAATTAAAATTATTAAAAAGTAAAAGAATATTTGTGGTCATTTTTTTAAAATAACTTTAAAAGTTATATATACAAAATATAATTGTTCAAATAAAAATAATGTAAATAATATAACATGAATTAAATAGTTCTAAGCTATAAAATCTACTCTTGGAGAAAATTTTGTTTATATGCAAAAAAATATAATACAATGTAACATAGCGCTATACTCTTACACACTTTGTTATTCTCTTACACACTGTGTAAACATGAGTTTGAATTTTGAAGATTGGGGATATATTGTACTTATATTGTGGGGAGGGCTAGGGCCTCCCCAATCCTCTTGAAAGTAGGCACACGTGTTTTTTTGTTATGTTCTTTTAACGAGTTCACATCCTTTGTACTAGTGTTTCTTATGATGTGGTTATTTGGATGAATCCATTGAAGTGCTAGCCTATGGGGGTGGGGGGATGTGTCTAAAATGAGAAATTCCCTTGTAGATAAGTTCTTTTTATTTAGACCTAATATTTATATGGTTAGAAAATGGAATGTGATAATATGAAAGACTAAATGAAATATCCAATTTTGTGCTCTTGCGAGATGTTTTTTTATTGTTTATTTTTATTTATAGGAGAAATTTCTTAAGACTTTTATTCAAGTTTTCTAATTTTATGAGTATAATAATCAATATATGCTCATATGCAAAATTTTAATCTGTTAAAGGACATATTATTTTTTATTAAGGTAACATCAGGTTTTGAAGGGGCCCTGAAACCCTTTAACAAAGATTACAAAAGATAAGCAATGAAGACTGAAGGACAACTGACTATCCCGCGAAGGGACAGTCCCCAAAAGGGAAACTTCCCATATTTTCAATAGACATAATCACAAAAAACACAAGAGGCCAAGAAAAAAAATGGAAAGCCCATAGCAAAACAGGGTCAAAAAAACCTCCAGCAGTAGAATCAGGACAGAGTCTTCAAGAAGCACTCTGACTCCGCCAACTGGCTCTGCATGGTCTTGATTGATTCTTTTAGGTTCATTATTTCCCGGACCTCTGTCTTAGTCTTCTTCCTGGTAGTAGATCTTGTTTTGGTCCCCAGACCCATTTGCTGACTATGATCATTCATGTCTTTTTTCTCAGTCGTTGTGTCCTTGTTATTACCTTCCAGCACACTGGTTAGCAACTTCAAGTTATCTAGGGTACCTTTTGTTAGGAATGGGACACTGAGGGGGGGGATGAATCAGTGTTCACTGTATTTTAACTTTTCACTATAATCTTTATACTGAACTTAAATGCTTAAGTACTAAAATAAACATTCACATAAACATGAAACATGAAATCAACACATGACACCAATATGGTTACAGGGAAACCCAAATAGGTAAAAACCCCGGTGTGAATTGACACCCACTAATATTCTGCACTAGTGTTTTGTGATCCTTGTTAGAAGATCCTTTACCCTGTTAGGAGTAGCTTTACAATACTTTAAGTACAATAGACCTTGTTAAGGGTCAGACCTTGTTAGGAGTCTTTTACAATCGTCCTTATTAGGGGAGAGGATGCACTGTCCAAGAGCTCACTGCTCAAGTGGTGAAGGCTACAACCTTCTGATCTCATATACACACTATATCTGCCAGGTGAACTGTCACTGTGACACTTCTTGTCAAATCAGTTCCTTTGATGTGTTGATGCTTTGACTTCTAGCAAAGCTCTAATACATCTTCTAGTGTCTTCACACATTTCTACTCTACTTATTACAACTCACTATCAACTTTCATACTAAATACAATGGGCGAACCTTATATTTATATGCACATACAAAATAAACAACTAGGTCAACCCTATAACTAATTACAAATAATGCTTCCAAATGAATTGGCTTAAGCGTGATTACAATTATACATATAAACATGTCGGCAACCTAAATACAATGGGCGCATAGCCTTTACAACATTACATTATAACCACAAACCAAAATACTAACTGTCGACTCCATGCTCTGTTCTCTACTAGCACACACTGGCTGTGCAACTTCAACTGACTATAACTTACTCATCCTTGCACATCTGCTTATGCGCTCATAGACTAAGCATGAGTATAGTCTAACAAAATTAACTTCCAGGGCGCATACCAAAATTTATCTGTACACACTTGTGCTAATGCTCTAAGCTGCAGGAACTCTATATACTAACCATTCTTCAACACCTAACCGAATTATGATATTTACATCATGTGTGTTGACTCCAAACTACTTTATGACTTTGTTGACATAATGAAAACACTATATCTAGTCATATACCTCAGTATAGACAACTTGCCAACAATCTCCCCCTTTGTCATTGATGGCAACAAAGGAATATGGCCAAGTTGCTAACTGTCCCTTAACACAAAATTTTTTGTCTTCTATACATTTCTTATACATAATCTTATATCTCCCTATACATATTATACTCCATATTCTGTACACAACTCCCCCTTTGAAATTAATGACAAAGGTGTACCAAAAAACTATATCTGCACATACTTACTTAGGGAAAACATTCGGATATGCTATCTTAAGGTTTTGGATCTCCTTCTTCCAAAAATTTATCAAGGAGTTAACTATCTGGAGATGGGCGCATAAAGCATATTGAAGCTTCTCCATCTTCTTCAAATCTGTGCTCAGACCTTGATCATAGGTTATCATGGTGGCATCAATCTCCTTAATGTTCTGATTGAGAATGTCTAGTGAGGGCACAAGAGCATTCCTCAACTGAGTCTGTCTAGACCTTATCTTTTTCATCTCTTTCTCTGCCTTCTCAATTTTGTCCAACTGACCTTGGTAGACATTGTTGCACGTTTACATTAGTGGATGTGTCTATCACTAAACTTTTCACCTACTTAATCATAGCTTCTACCTCTTGTATATTCTTAAGATGGGCATCAATAAGCTTATCTTGATCCATGCAGTCTGCAATGAATTTCCTTCCTTGATCAACAAATTCTTTTAAGGATGCTTGTCTTGTCTTGAGTGAATTTAGATCTAGTGAAAAGTTGCTCATCAACTCATTCAATCTCTTCTTCAGGTACTTCTCTTCTGCAACTTTGGATGCAGATTCTTCAAGGCTTGAAAAATTAATTTTGAACTATGAGATAACTATACTCACATCATCAACCGAGTGTACCTTATACACTTTCTTGTCTTCTAGCAATAGACTGTTCAGTATGTTCACAGATTCCACAAGGAGAGGATTTCTCATGACTTGTTTCTCCTTTTCCTTCTCCATAGCTAAGATGTTATTTTAATCAGGTCTTCTTCTTTCCATAAGTCTAAGCTGGCTGTGTCAGGTGTCAAACTTGACAACAATGCTAAGGAGGGAGTGATGGGAGTGCTATCCATCACTTCTAGTTTTACCTTGGCTAGTTCCACAGAAGTTTCATCTTTCTTTTGTTCTTTTTCTTCTCCTTCTTCTTCCTCTTCCATTTTCTCTTCTTCTTTCTCATATGTTGTATTTTCAATCAATACCTCTTCTTGATGAGTGGGAGGTATGCTGCTGCATAAAATCTCAGCTTCTTTTGTGCTCACAAAATCTTCCTCAAACTTGTCCAATTTTGTGTCAGTGGCCGCCATAGCTATCTCCACATTATCAATGACAATGGTGCTGTCCTTGAGTGATTCTGACATGGGCGCAAACTTATCTAACTTTGTTTGTACTTCCATTGTAGGCACTGAATCTTGAGGACCTGCAGATTATTCCTTAATGGTCTCTGACCCTTTGGTGACCATTGTGGGTACATTAGCTGTGGGTGCAGTAGGCGGATACATGTTTCTATCCATCAATACTTTCTCAATGGATTTTTCTATTTTTTTTGTAATTAACTCATAATTCTTATCCATTATGTTCAGAGTTCTTGTCTTTGTTCTGAGGTGAGGCTTCACCAGATCTAACAGCAATTTCTTCTCTTCTAGCTCACATATAGGAAGGGTATCATCAAGAATCTTTTCCCTTATCCGTTGATCTTCTTCAATGGCCTGGCTCTTTTGGAATTCAAGGATATTCCATACTTTGTCAGGAATCATGGTTTTAAGTTCCAAGACTATTTTCTTGAACTTTAGCATGTGCTTGACCAACATACCAGGAATCTCATATTTGTCTATTTCATTGTACTTGTCATAGAATTTCCCTACTTGGTCAATTCTTCCCTTATCAACTATTCTGGCACATAGCACACTAAGACTGGGTTTGAAGCTTACTTCATGAGGTGCTTGGGTGTTTCTTCTATTTCTTGTGACTCTCGAGGATGGATGACTGGTGCCAACCTCTTTCTTCCTTTTTGTCATCGCCTTATACTCGGGAGGAGCAGTATGGTCAATGGTTTCCTTGTGCACATAAGGAGTATCATCTTCTTTACCCTTCTGACTATCATCTCTTTCAATTGTTATCTTCTTCATCTTAGGGTCATGTGATTCTACCTTAGCTGCATCTACGCTCTTCAGTTCCAAAGCAATATTTTCATCCCTTACTTTATCAAGGTTAGCTTGAGATACACCATGAATCCTTAAGATCTCTAGTGTGACTTTAGCAACCTTTCTTTTTGTTGTTGTGTTGTTTAGCTTTGCATCTACTTCTCTTGTTTTCTCTTGATATGTTCCCCACCTAGGTTCATTAGGATCTTTGGGGGCTGATAGTAATACTTGTGCATATGCTTCAAGGACCTGTTCCTCTACCTCATAGCCAAGTAGATGAATCCACTTAGTTCTTGGTTCAACAACTTCCATACAAGTTGTATCTATTTCTACCATAAAGAAAATAGTATCCTTATACTTTTCCATAATTCTTTCTGGAATCCTGTACCTCATTTTCATCTTGACCCTGAAGGTCTTCACTTCTAATGTTATATAATCTCTTAATGTGCTTTCAATCGATGCTTTGTTGGATATCTAAGGCATGGTTGGAATGGACTTGTCCAAATACAAATCTGATATTCTTCCAACAATATAAAGGCACATGTAGATGATTAATGACCCAAACCTGAATATCTTTGTCTTGTCATGTTTGATAACTTTGATGTTATCAATCAACTGTGCACACAAGATCTCACACAAGTTGAACTCACCATCTTCCTTTACTAGTCTGATGGCTGCTAGAATAGAGCCCATAGACACATTATTCACCCTGCTGGTGTGATGAAACCTGTATCCCAGTATCATAGACATTAGTTTGATAGCTGCTTGCTCAATAGGCTCGATTTTCATGCCGTGCCTATCGCTCCTTGACTTACATGTCTGCTCAACCATCTTTCTAACATCCTTGCCCATAGGAAGCATGACGCCTATTCTAGAAAGGCCTGTCATCTCATGTATCAAGTCACTAGTGATTCTAAATGTTACATCACTAATCCAAAACAAATCATCATGAATTCTGTTCAATAAGATTTTTATCCATTCTGTCTCATAGAATTCATATGCCATAGCATACTCAACAATAGGGTGGTCATTCCATTTGACATATTCATCCATGAATGTTTTGTATGGTTTCAACATGGTATCCATGTGTGCCCTTAACCTATCCAACCCTACTGGTTCTTTCTTGCAGTAGATATATGCCCTAACACTTTGACATGCATGACACCCATAGGCGTGCGGGAGAAAGATCCTTCTAAATCATCTAGGGTTGACTTGAAAGGATGTTTCTTGAATACATATCTCTTCTTCTCAGCAATATCAAAAACTATGGGAGTGGCCATGACTTACTTGTTTAATTACTTTCCAACTGATTTCCAAGATGATCCGAAGACTTCTAAATTGGCACGTCAATCTAGGGTTTCTGCAACCGACCAAATGCATTGATAATTACTACAAATCATGGATAGATCAATCTCCAAGTCTTCACAACAACTTCTAAGGCTCTTTCTTCTCTCTTATCACTCTGAATTTGAATGCAATGAGCAATCAAATAACTTTCTATTTACTTTAAAGTGAAAATTCTGCCATTAATGCAAGTCGCGTAAACCACGCTGTCACTTCAAAATTTCCAACTTGAGTTCTATTTACAATCAGCATGTGTGATCTTACACATAGGTACCTTTATACTCCAAAAGCTTAATTCCAAAGGTGCATACTCTGAGGATGAGTATACCAGCCACGCAGGGGTCTAGAGCTAAATAATCTCCCCTTATGACCCTGAGGGCCATTTATCCAGATGTAGAGGGTGCGTCCACTACAAATGCATCCAATACATTCTCGTTGATCTTGTCCTTTTTCTCTAACCAAATCATTCTCACATCATCTAAGGCTTTGACAAAATTAACTTCTCCTACAGGATCCAACATTGGTTCTTCGACCTATTTAGGGCTGCCCTGACCTTGCGTCCTTGATCTACAGAACCTTGAGATATGTCTAGCCTTGTTACAAGAGTGACAAATGACTGGAGGTCTTATATTCCTTGACGCATTGACATGAGTCACCATTCTGCATTGTTTTATTGTGTGACCATTATAGTTACATATATGGCATGTAACATTCTAAGAACTTCTTACATTTGTCTGATTCTGATTTCTTTGATCTTGTTGAATCCTATTCTTCTTACTAGTCTTGCAATTCATAACTCTAAACCAAACTTGTTGCATGAATAATAGTAGCCATTAAAAGGTTTTACCTCTATACAGTTCCTTGCAATGTGTCCATGCTTGTTACATGCAAAACAAGTGCGTTCTACTTTCTTGCGCTCATTCTTAGGTGGTACACTATTATCTTTGGTTTGATCTTCAGTCTTTTTAGCATCAGTAGAGTCCTTTTGTGAATCCTTTCTTTCTCGCATGTTGTCAATCTGATTTTGTGCTTCATTGTATCCAATATAGCTAGTGTCTTCTTTGGCTCTTCTTGCATACAACTGAGATTCTATCAAATCAAAACTGGTGTGTAATTTGTCAATGTGGTTCTTTGCTTCTTTCAATTCAGACTCCAAGCTTTCTTTGCTATTCCTTAGCTCTAAGATTTCCATGTTTACTTGCCTTAGTTCTTCATTGAGCTCAAGGTTATCTTTGATCTATTCATCATAGAATTCCTGATTATTAGTTAGCTTATCATCAAAATCTTCAAGTTATCCTTTTAAGGATTTGTTTTCTTCATTGAGTTTCTTGACCATTGTCCCTAGATCACTGGTAGAGCATTCTTTCAAATCTTTCCTTAGTTTTTTGATGACTAATTGAGCATCACCAAGTTTATCCTTTAGTTCATCAGATTCTCTTTCTAACTTGTCCAGGTCTTCAAGAGAAGCTTCAAGATTTCTTTTCAGATGTTTCATTTCTACTTTGTCCATGATCTCCTCAAGTGGTTAAACTTCTTTGCTGAGGACTAGAGCTCTAATACCAATTGTTAGGAATCAGAAGACTGAGAGGGGGGGGGGGGGGGGGGGGTGAATTAGTGTTCACTGTATTTTAACTTTTCACTTTAATCTTTATACTAAACTTAAATTCTTAAGTACTGAAATAAACATTCACATAAACATGAAATCAACACATGACACCAATATGGTTATGGGGAAACCCAAATAGGTAAAAACCCTGGTGTGAATTGACACCCAGTAATATTCTACACTAGTGTTTTGTGATCCTTGTTAGAAGATCCTTTACCCTGTTAGGAGTAGCTTTACAATGCTTTAAGTACAGTAGACCTTGTTAAGGGTCGGACCCTGTTAGGAGTCTTTTAAAATCATCCCTGTTAGGGGAGAGGACGCACTGTCCAAGAGCTCACTGCTCAAGTGGTGAAGGCTACAACCTTCTGATCTCAGATACACACTATAGATCTGCTAGGTGAACTATCACTGTGACAATGCTTGTCAGATCAGTTCCTTTGATGCGTTGATGCTTTGACCTCTAGAAAAGCTCTAATACATCTTCTAATGTCTTCGCACACTTCTTCTCTACTTATTACAACTCACTAGGGTGACCCCACAATAGTGGGTTAAACTTTTTTAAACATGCTGATTTTTGCTGAAATAACTCATTTTTAATAAAATATGATGATTTAAGACTTGAGAGGTTCCATGTGAAGGAATTAATTACAAATGGTTAGCTCAAAGCCTCTTAGATAAGAAAAACATTGATATAACATCTATACTCATCATTCATACCTACAATGGAGTCTCCTTCACACCTATTAAAATGCTGACAAAAAATCACTTTGACTTTATCTTTTGGAAAATCAAATAAATTCATTTGAAAAACCTATCTATGTAGTAAGGTACTACTGAGAAAGATATTTCCAATGATTATAATGTTAATATATATTAAGTTTATTATGAATTTGTATTTTTAGTTTTACTAAACATAGATATTTCACCATATGTCTACCTTTATGTTTGACCCTTATGGAAAAATAGTAAATGAGAGAAAAAAATTCTAAAAAATATCTATGCCCTAGGTATTGAACTTTTGTTTCTATCAAAAAAAATAAAAATGACATTGGACAAATACATGACAAGTTATAAGCTATGTAATCGAGGTATGTCAAAATTACTGTTTAGTCAACTTGAAAATTTAATAAAATATACAATAATAGTGATAATGTTATCAAACCAATTTCATGCCCTCTATATGGATGTTACAAAACTAAATTCGAAAGAATCACATTGATATTTATTTTAGAAAAAAAGTTATGCTCTATGAAAATAATGTAACTCTTTGAAAATGACATTTTCAGCCACATACCATTTTTTGTGGGAGAAAGAAAAAACAATTCAAAAAAATAAATAAATAATATATTTATAATCTAGATAGAAAATCGTAAAATACTCTAATTTACTTCATCTTGTGATTCCAAACGATTTAACGACAATATGCATCTAAATCTGATTTTTTTTCCAAAATGTATAGTTCAGTGTCCGTTCAAGCAAAAAAGTGTAACCCACTATTATGGGTTCACCCACTATCAACTTCCATACCGAATACAATGGGTGCACCTTATATTTATACACACATACAAAATAAAAAACTAGGTCAGCCCTATAACTAATCACAAACAACGCTTCCAAATGAATTGGCTTAAGCGTGATTACAATCATACATATAAACATGTCGGCAACCTAAATACAATGGGCGCATAGCCTTTACAACATTACATTATAACCGCAAACCAAAATACTAACTGTCGGCTCCATGCTATGTTCTCTACTGGCACACACTGGCCATGCAACTTCAATTGACTGTAACTTACTCATCCTTGCACATCTGCTTATGCGCTCATAGACTAAGCATGAGTATAGTCTAACAAACTTAACTTCTAGGGTGCATACCAAAATTCATCCATACACACATGCGTTGATGCTCTGGGCTGCAAGAACTTTGTATACTGACCAATCTTCAACACTTAAATGAATTATGATCTTTACATCAAGTACACTGACTCCAAACTGCTATATGAATTTGTTGCCATAATGACAACACTATATCTAGTCATATACCTTAGTATAGACAACTTGCCAATAGCTTTCATACCAGCATTGGACAGGGTTAGCAGATTTTTTAGCATAGCTTCATTCTTGTTGATCTTGTCATTTACTGGAATCATAGCTTTCTCCAAAGCTTTGTTAATTATTTCCTCCAGCTTAGTAGATTCTTATGTACCTTTATCAGAAACCTCCTCTTTAGCTTTGTTAGTAGCACCTTCCTTCTCTAATGTTATTGATGGTTTCCTCCAGCATAACATTCCTTGTCTCCAGCCTGATACACCTATTCTTCAGCTCAACTAGGTCATTTTGGACCCATTTGTCAAGGTTATAGCTGTAGATAGACTTGTTCTTGACAAGTTGGAGAGCGGGCATATAAACAACTCTCTTAACATGAGATTCCCTTTTCCTAAGATCTTCCTTGAGGGGAATGTGAAGATGATTTTCAGAACTAATCTCACAGTCCTCGTTATCATTATCCTTACCAGAGATGGGAGAAACAAAAATAGCAGGGGTATCCTCCTCCATTTCCCTGAGGTCCTCTTTACTAGAGTCATCATCAACGATGTTGATTTCCTCTTTACTACCCTCCTTTTCAATATCATGGACTTGGTTACCCACTCCCACAGCCTCACATATTGTTCCTACTTGGGTGTGCATTCATATACTTTCCCTTGAAATCTAAGGTAAGGAACTGATAAAGAAATAAAAAACTTATTTTCTAAGTTCTTGGCACTAAATGTTGTAACCAAAAAAGACTAGAGTGTGGCTTGGTATGTTCTATGTTAATGTAGAAATTTTAGAGATCCTTAGTTTCATAGTTTTTGGAATCCAATTATATGAATGCCTAATGGAAATAGAGTGCCCTATATAAAATATCAAGGGTTTATTGCAAAACTATTCTAGATTTAGGAATCATGTCTTACTTTCCTTAAACCAACACAAAGAGGCTTTGGAAGCCCTATTACATGATCAAATCCAAGTTAAGATAAAAAAATTATCTTGAGGGAGAGTCTTACCCTTTTGGAAAGATATTATATATAAAAATTATTTGGAAGATAATTAAAAGGGTTAACTTGAATATATTTGATGTTAATCATCTTCTAAAGGTGAAACAAGGTGGTAGGGAAAGACAAGACCATTGGAAGTGACTATGGGAGGGATCAGATTATGGAGCTCTAGTCTATAAAGTGGTGGACCATACACAAGTTCATGATGTTGAAGAACATGTTGCTAAATTTGTAGCTAAACCAATTATTGGATATTCATAAATAGTAAATTTTGTTAAGGTCTTTAAAATATGGGTAGAATAAGTTGGTGTTTATTATTAATGTGAATGGGGTTTTTTCCTATCTAGTTTACCCCTTTGTAGTGTGAACAATGACCATTATCTAAGTAGTCCATAGCTATTACCTTTTCACACATGTTAAGTTTACTTGGGGAGATAGGGTTATCAACAAAAAAGTCTTAGTGTCATGTAACTTTATCCTATATCCTATCACTAGTTGACTAGTTTCATAAGATTAAGGCACTTTCCACAATCGCAGTTTTTCCTTTCTCTCAACCTCTCCTATATAGCTAATGAATTATATGTGCATTTGTTAGTAGTCAACATCACTCTAGTCCATTATACCCAATTTGGTAATATTTTTCCTTGCTTCTCTCTTGTGGAATGTATCTTTATTTTTTGTAGGTGATCCTAAAGGATTGAGTCAATTGATGACTCTAACATGGTATCAAAGCTCCAAATCTATAAGCTCCTTTCAAAATCTACGAGTTAATCAAGAAAGAGATTTTTTTTTGAATTGTTTTGAGACAAAACAAACCTCACCATTAAGTCCAAAAGACCTATATGTCTTTATTTTCATAAATAATACTCTATATTTTGGAGGGAGAAAATTTAAGCTTTTGTTTAGTATTTGAAGGAGTCTACTAATAATTTGTCTATATGGTTGTAGACGTCTAAAAATGCCCCTTAAGACTCTATGTTAATTAAATTAAATTAAATTAATATTCCCTTAGGCACTATAGTCTATTTTTATTAATTAATTATATTTGCCTTGTGCTTCTATCTATTTATTTAAGTTAGGTTCATTACCTAAAGTATTTAATTTTTTTTAAATACATCCCCTTCTAATGTGTTAAATTTTATTTAATACATGTCCTCCACAAAATCCCTTTTAAAATGAATTTCAATTTATTTATTCTATCCATTTACCTTATTCTTATAAAACTTTGATTTGATTAATTTAACTATTAATCTAATTTAAATACTAACCTAAAGCCTAGCCTACACACATCACCTCACCTACTAAATAGGAGCTATCATTTGAACTAATCCTAAATTAATTATCCCAATCTATGTGATTCCTAACCTCATTAAGCCTAATGAGTTGTTCACACATGTGTGAGCAACCCTTTCCAAGGTGGCCAACCACCTTCCATAAACAACCACCTACACTCTTACATGGTTATCCCCTCTTCCCTCTTTGTGATTTTCTCATACATGTGTGAGCAACCTTGAGCCTTTCCCAATCTTCCACTTTGTCTCCCCTCTTAAATAAATTATTTTTTACTCAATTTAAGGTGCAACTCCATTTTTTTTATTATGCATGAGTTTGGAAAACCCTAGTTTGAATAAATTTCCTTTATTAGGAGGATTTTGGGCATTATTCTTTATACAAATTTGTGGGTTTTAGCTCTGAGGTTGAATTGGAGGAAATTGTGAAAGCTTAGAATTTTTAGGGTTTTGATTGTTCTTCATGGTTTTTATAAATTGGTTCTTTAAGGTAAGGTTTGAAACCCTCGAAGATCTAATTCTTAAAAAAAAAGTTTGTTTCCTTTGTGCTTGCCAAATTTTGTTGATATTTGTTTTGGAATTCTCCTATTGCTTAAATTTTTGTTTGGAAAGTTTTGTTGGAAGAAATCTTGTATTGTGAATACATGGTATTTTAGGAACATTGTAGAAAGATCTTGTATTGAATCAGTTAGGGTTTGTTAAACAAATTTTGTTGAAAACCTTAGGGTTTGAATCAAATTAAAACATTTAAATAATTTTGAAAATGGCTATAATTACCTTGTAGATATAAGAAGGTTTTGCTTCCCAGTAGGAATCAACCATTAAATTTCTCATTTTTATCATATACCTCATTGAAACTTGTTGGGTTAGGATTAATAGATGGAAGAGAATTAAAATTTGTGGGGAGATTCTTAATCATATCATCATTACTCAGAAATTGTTCTAAATAGGGAAAAAGTAGCCTCATCTAAAGCTTCATTTTTAGTCAATGTTATGTTAGGAGATATGTCATGGATAAATGCATAACATCATCTTGTCTCAAAATATATTGATAGCTAAGCTAAGATCTTGGAGAATAAGGAGGATCTATAGTGATAAATGTACTAAGATTAACAATCTTATCTTGTCCCTATTGTACCATAGTACCTTTGTGAGAAGAGGGTTCACTATCACTCTTCAATGTTAGATCTCCATTGGAGTGGGTATTGCTCTTTTCATCATGAACAAAAGATACCCTAGTAGAGGTACAACTATGATGCACTTCAATATCATCTCCAAGATATTCAAGGATATGATCTAACAAATATTTTATGAAAGCCATACATTCCATTAATTCCCCTAAAAATTCATCATATAGTAACATGAAACATGGATAAAAGTATTGAAAAAAGATTTTTAACTAGGAAATATCTTTGAAACCCTTAATATGAAGTATTAGAGAGTGCAATGAATGGTTGAAATAAATATGAAATGAAAGAAGCTATTATCTAACACATGATTTTGGTAAATATATCTAAGAAGCAATGTAATCACATGAAAAAAAAAAAACCAATCATATTTTGAAAATTTTATCTTAGAGAATAGATTTGATGATTAGAAGTGTAAGATGCGTCAGGTTCACCAAAATGTAATGGTGGTATATAAGATCTCAAAACATATGTATTGTAAGTGCACAAATAATGAGAACTATGAATCAATTAAGGGAATACAGATCATTTATGAAATTGAAACTAGAAGATGTAAGGATAGGACAAATTGAATTCACCAATATGTAATGTTAGAAAATGGGCACACTAGTTTTTGCATGCAAACGAGGAACTAGACTATTCCCTTTGATTGCATTTAGGAAAGTAGATCCATTTGGATAAACCCCACATCTTATTGAAATGGATTGAAAACAAGGAGATTTTGAGTCTCCTTGATTGAGTTAAAAATGACTATAGAAAAGGTGTGAGTTAAATGCAAGATCTAGAGACAAAGGTGAAATTTGAGAGTAATCAACATGCATGGAACAACTCAAATATGACATGTAGATATATTATATAGATCTTAAAAGAAGGGAATGATAAGTACATGTATCTATAATTTGATCTTGAAAATATAGGTCGTGCTCTAGGGAACCCTTGACTTGGAATGTTATATGCAACCAATTTGTATTTTTAGGATCAAAATGTCATTCAAAATATTCCCAAAATTTTTGTTAGAGAAGTGTTAGTTGATGATGTGTCGAAGTACCATTATGATAGAAGTGGTTCTTCTAAATTTAGAGTCAGATTGACTCTCACTTATGACCCCTTTAATGGACCTATTAGGGATTCCTCACACCCTAATCCTAAGGGCAAGTCACTAAGATCTTTATCCCTCCAACCAAGATCCACCCTATCAACAAGACTCTTCAATGCTCACTGAATTCCACAAGGTAGTTTCTACCAACCTAAGCCAAAATTCTCACAATGAGTTGCAAGGTTGCATTTCCACCATATTACGTCATTTTATAACTATCTTGAAGATTTGAAACCATTCTTCAATCATCTCTTCATCAAGTTCCTAAAATTTAGGGAAAAGGCCTAGTCGCCCCTTGTAGCCCTATGTAGACATAAAAACTGGATTATCTCACAAATGTTGCTAAGGACCCCCAAATCTATTCTAGGATTCAGATACCCTTTTTAGAAACATTAAATATTTTAAAGTTGAGGAGACTCCAAATCATCTGTACAACACGTTTCTACTATTAGGGATTTAGTCCTTAAAAATAGGGCTAATTGGTCCTTTATTTGATTTTGCCTTCAATAGCTGATGAAATTAAATCACCAGTTGCCAACATTGCATGGAGGGTCATGTCACCTCTTTTTTAACACTCTCCAACCATTGGATTTCTTTTTCCAATCCAACCTTGCATTTTATAGCTCTATGTTACTTTGTTTCCCTAGCCGGTCTATGGCCAAGCTCGCCTAGGGCAAGAGCTCAAAGTTCAACCCTAAGTCCTCTACTCCTAAAACTAAAAGAGATACTATGTACAATGACTCCCCTTTCATTCCAACTAGGCTCATTTTACATGCCATGGATTCAAGAACTTCGAGGAGCCATTTTCTATGTACAGTCCATAATTGGACCACAGAACCCTAACTTCAAAGAAAATTAAATTTTAAATACATAATGAAGTCTATCTCCTAAACTCACACCATATAGAATTAAGAAACACTCCTAAGAATCTAATTACAAAGGAAATGGAGACTTTTAATTCATTTGTTAGTCTATACAATTCAAAATGCTTTGTAAACTTTCATAGTATATCTCTATATAACCTTATGTAATGAGTGGAATTTTGATCAAAATGGAATCCAACCTTGGGATCTCGCCACATGGGAGTCCTTAAATAGTCTTCCTCCAATGAAAACAACCACTAGAATCGATCAATAACCACCTCTTGGCCAAAAACAACTTTTTTACAAAGTTGTCGAGCAACTTTTAAAATTTGTTGAGTAACTTTTTAAAAAGTTGCAATTGTTGCTTTAAGCAACTTTTTACATCTCTCGATAATTTTTATTTTTATTTCTTTTTCCTCCATGGATATATCACCTAAGGCCTAATATCACTTCCTAGGACTCAAAACACCTCCAAAATGACCCTCTAAGCATCTAGAGTGTTCATTCCACATTTTGACTCACATTGTCCTCTAGGACATTAAAAAGAAGTGGATGAACAAAAGCTTTCAAAAAATATGTTAAAAAACCCTAAACCACTTCAACATCTTCCTAATATTTCCTGAACTAACTAAGAAACTAGGAGAGAATACAACAAACCAAAAGAAGAGCTTTTCACCCTAGGTGCTTCTGCACCATATTAACTCTTCATTTTTGGATTTACAAAATGGGATTTTGTAGGTCTCTATCTGTTATATCTAAATATAGATTTGTGTCTTTAGAACCTATTAGATACACATATAAAGGTGAGAAGATGTTGGGTTGATAGGGGTATTCTTAGGTCTAGCCCCAGTTTTGGAATCACCTAACAAAACTGAATTGAAATGTAATTGACTTGAATGCTCAAAATTAGAATGTTGAATATTTAATCTTAATCTTGTTGATGCAATGCTCTTATAGTGTGATCACAAGTATTGATGCAACAACATGACATGACAAAACATAAAGGAGATCAATCACAAAAATGTGTTTGCATGATGAATGTTGTAACTTGTTTCTCGACAATGCCTAGATATAATGACTTGAAGGATATGGTGGGATGAAATGTCACCTTGAATACTTGATGCTTCATTGATGATGTGATTTCTTAATTTAATTTCGTTGTATGAAAATAAATTGAAAGAATTACCTTGAATAGGGTTCTTGAGGTATTTTATGAATCATGCCAACCTCCAATGGTCATTTGAGAAGTCAGATCAAGGAAGAATTGGTGGAACCCAACACAAACATATTTAAATTTGGGCTTGAGTTTGTGATTTGGTGGTGTCCCTAAGTACCATTAACCCATAAAGGGTGCCCCAAGGCACCATGGACCTACCAAATTAGGGTAAATCAATGAGAGATCAGTGCACTTAGTTTGAGACAACCACTCTAATCATCATGCAAACATATGACATGAGATATGCAATGTATCAGCCACAAATGAGATTGGATAAGAGCTAGAATAGGATACACTATGGAAAGGGCACAAAAAGTGGTGTAAATTGTACAATATTACAAGTTACAATGCTATAGTAGTAGGACTAGTGGACTGCGAGTGGTCTCATATAGTCCTCAAAATTAAAATATGTATAGTTTTCTAAACTATTGTAATACACAAAGACTAACCAATTATGATAGAAATATTTTTATAAGTATAGATGAAATCGACATAGAAAATATTTTCAAGTTGAGGAGACTCCAAGTCATCCGTACAACACCTTTCTACTATTAGGGATTCAGTCCTTAAAAATAGGGCTAATTGGTCCTTTCTTTGATTTTTCCTTCAATAGATGATGAAACTAAATCACCAATCACCACCATTGCATGGAGGGTCATGTCACCTCTTTTTTAACACTCTCCAACCATTGGATTTCTTTTTCCAATCCAACCCTACATTTTATAGCTCTATGTTACTCTATTTCCCTAGTCGGGCTATGACCAAGCTTGCCTATGGCAAGCGATCAAAATTCAACCCTAACTCCTCTAATCCTAAAACCAAAAGAAATACTATGTATAATGACTCCCCTTTCATTCCAACCAGGCCCATTTTACATGCCATGGATTCAAGAACTTCGAGGAGCCATTTTCTATGTACAGTCCAGAATTGGACCAGAGAACCCCAACTTCAAAGAAAATTAAATTTTAAATACATAATGAAGTCTATCTCCTAAAATCACACCATACAAAATTAAGAAACACTCCTAAGAATCTAATTACAAAGGCAAGGGAGACTTCTAATTCATTTGTTAGTCTATGCAATTCAAAATGCTTTGTGAACTATCAGTATATCTTTGCAACCTTACAATGAGTGAAATTTTGATCAAAATGGCATCCAACCTTGGGATCTCACCATGGGAGTCCTTAAATAGTCTTCCTCTAATGAAAACAACTGCTGGAACCGATCAATAGCCACCTCTTGGCCAAAAAAAACTTTTTGACAAAGTTGTTGAGCAACTTTTTTAAAAGTTGCAAAGTTGCAATTGTTGCTTTAGGCAACTTTTTACATCTCTCGATAATTTTTTTTTTAATTTCTTTTGCCTCCATGGATATATCACCTAAGGCCTAATATCACTTCCTAGGACTCAAAACACCTCCAAAATGACCCTCTAAGCATCTAGAGTGTTCATTCCACATTTTGACTCACATTGTCCTCTAGGACATTATAGAAGTGGATGCACAAAAGCTTTCAAAAAATATCTTAACAAACCCTAAACCACTTCAACATCTTCCTAATCTTTCCTAAACTAACTAAGAAACTAGGAGAGAATAAAAAAAAACAAAAGAAGAGCTTTTCACCCTAGGTGCTCCTGCACCACATTAGCTCTTCATTTTTGGATTTACAAAATGGGATTTTGTAGGTCTCTATCTGTTATATCTAAATATAGATTTGTGTCTTTAGAACCTATCAGATACACATATAAAGGTGAGAAAATGTTGGGTTCATAGGGGTATTCTTATCTCTAGCCCCAATTTTGGAATCACCAGACAAAACTGAATTGAAATGTAATTGACTTGAATGCTCAAAATTAGAATGTTGAATATTTAATCTTAATCTTGTTGATGCAATGGTCTTATAATGTGATCGCAAGTATTGATGCAACAACATGACATGACAAAACATAAATGAGATCAATCACAAAAATGTGTTTGCATGATGAATGCTGTAACTTGTTTCTCGACAATGCCTAGATGTAATGACTTGAAGGATATGGTGGGATGAAATGTCACCTTGAATGCTTGATTCTTGATTGATGATGTGATTTCTTAAATTGATTTTTTTGTATGAAAATCAATTGAAAGAATTACCTTGAATAGGGTTCTCAAGGTATTTTGTGAATTATGCCAACCTCCAATGGTCATTTGAGAAGTCAGATCAAGGAAGAATTGGTGGGAACCCAACACAAACATATTTAAATTTGGGCTTGAGTTTGTGATTTGGTGGTGTCCCAAAGTACCATTAACCCATCAAGGGTGCCCCAAGGAACCATGGACCTACCAAAATAGGGTAAATCAATGAGAGATCAGTGCACTTAGTTTGAGACAACCACTCAAATTGTCATGCAAACATATGACATGAGATATGCAAAGTATCAACCACAAATAAGATTCGATAAGAGATAGAATAGGATACACTATGGAAGGGGCACAAAAGTGGTGTGAATTGTACAATATTACAAGTTACCATGCTACAGTAGTAGGACTAGTGGATTGTGAGTGGTCTCATATAATCCTCAAAATTAAAATATGTATAGTTTGCTAAACTATTGTAATACATAAAGACTAACCGATCATGATAGGAATATTTTTATAAGTTAGATGAAGTCGACATAGAAAATACCACAAATTATTAGTTTACATCATTTTGAAAGACTTGATATTTTTTTCATTATAATTCACATAATGTGATGAATGTTGGGAAAAATATGATTTCAATATTTGTAAACTATTAAAAAAAGGGGTGTAAAATAAGGATTAAAGCTTATACAAAATCAACCTCATAGATTATGTAATTTACAAGAACTAGTTTTCTTTGTCTTTTAAATAATGAATTTGTTATGAAATCTAACCCTATTTGTAGACACCTTTAGAAAGCTTACTAAGAGAGGTTTATGTTCGCCTTAGATAAATGTTTAGGAAAGTTAATTCAATAGCTTGTGAACGAAGATTACAAAAAACAAACAACCATTCAAGATAAATATCTATTGCTAATTCTATAGATGTTGATGTGACCATGAATACTAAAATATGCTCTCCGAAATATTTTTATAAGTATAGATTAAATCGACATAGAAAATACCACAAATTATTAGTTTACATCATTCTGAAAGACTTGATATTTTTTTCATTATAATTCACAGAATGTGATGAATGTTGGAAAAAATCTTCAATTTCAATATTTGCAAACTATTAGAAAAAGGGGTGCAAAATAATGATTAAATCTTATACAAAATCAACCTCATAGATTATGTGATTTACAAGAACTAGTTTTCCTTGCCTTTTAAATAATAAACTTGTTATGAAATCTAGCCGTGTTTGTAGACACCTTTAGAGAGTTTACTAAGAGAGGTTTATGTTTGCCTTAAATAATTGTTTAGGAAAGTTGATTCAATAGCTTGTGAGTGAAGATTACAAAAAACAAACAATCATTCAAGATAAATATCTATTATTAATTTTATAGATTTTAATGTGACTATGAATATAAAATATGCTCTCCCAATGTAGTCTATAAGAACTTATAATATGGTATCTTGGGTCTTCTAAGAACTTCTATGAATCAAAATGAATTACAAATTTTCCTTATTCTCACACCTTATAATATAAATTGAAATGTTCCAGAGGTCAACTTGACAAACAACTACTAATTGTAGGAGAACAAAATGGACCCAAGATGAATAGTTAAAAGGCTAGCTTTTATGATGCAGAATTGAACTTATCATGTTTACCGAATGGCTGATATTTCAACTTTTTGAACAGATTGGCGCCAATCGATTTTATGGTGGCTCAACAACTATTCTCTTCTATTGACAAAATAATTTGATGCATAAAATATTCATTGGTGCGCTGGTGAGAAAGGCAAGGAAATCATTTAGTTGACTTGGGACTCCATGAGATTTGGTAGACCGACAGTGGGCCTCATGCAGCGATAACTAAATAGACTTGGCTGAATGAATCTGAAAGTATCAATCATTTTTCTTTCAAATCACAGGCTCGCATTTCCAAGTGAATATAGAATTTGTAAAATAATCTGAAATCATATTCCTGCAAAAGCCCAGTATGAAAAGCTCCTCCCATGGCGGACAAATCACAGAACTTGCCTTAACTTTATATGACATGCTTTATAGGTGGGTATGATAAGAAATGCAAAGGCAATCATTTTATTGGCAATCATGGTGGACGCCATTGATTCTTAAGCTTTTTTCTGTCGGGACCCATATTAACCACTCTGATGTTGCTCTTATCTATTGTTAATTTCCCAATGCAATGCTTATAAAATATCTAAGCAAACAAAATGAGAGAATATTTTATTAGCATTGTATGATGGCGACTAAGCTCTTTACTAAAGATAAAAAAAGTCAATTTTTTTTTCCAGATTCTCGAAAATATAGTGATTTTTTTGTAAATTTTTTGTGGTTTTCGATCACAAAATATGCAGATTATGAAGAACAGATGCTGAAAATTTTGCAAAAATCTGTTGTATTTTCCGTTTTTTGAAATTTGGTCAACATTACATTTTGTAGAAAGCTTAACTGAGTCCGTTTAATATGAATCGGTGTCTTCTACCTAGCTCTTAGTGCTCAGGATTAAGTAAATGCACTAGAGTTTTCATGCTTCTATACCAAAAAAGGCGTCGACTTTGGATTTATCTTATTGATTTCAATCATTCTTGTTCTGGACAACATTAAACATAGCAGTTATCAGTATCAATGTTGTAATGTTGTACGATTAAACCTTCAATAAATATTGTACATATCAGTCTTTCACGTTCTTTCCTTCTTATGGATGACTTGTTGTGTTGGTAAAATTTATGTACCCATGCTGTTTCTTATTTGGATTTATGTCAACCTTTTTAGTTCTTATTTGGATTTGTATCCATCTTGATTGAATTTCTTGAAATCTCCATTTAGATTGAGTCTTTCAATTTTATAATATATGGATAAGCAACACAATTGTGTTAGGTTTGGTTCATGGTTCGATTATTATTTGTCTTTATTTGCATTCATTATTATAATTTTGCCATTTATGTATCATTATTATATGTTCAATTGTATTTATTTTTGTATGTTTGTTCTCTCTCTCAAAATTGTCCTTGTATTTTAGAATTTATTTTTGAATGGTTTGGTGTTATCTTAGTTCATTTTTTAAGTCAACAAAAATAATTTAAAATCTAAATCTTTAACTTTCTCATTAATTTCTATTAGTTTTTATAAGTTAAATTAATATACATATGTCTAACATGTTGCCATGTCGTAGCATTCACATATCATCAATATGTAATTCATTGATCACTAAAAAAGAAGAGGAATGCAATGAAAGGAGGGAATAGTTAGAGCACACTTCAATTTTTATAGGTACAAAAATAATCAAATCTATATATAGGCCATCTACATGTTAGTGAATATTATCTCTGATATCACTCATCACTATCAATGACGTCAACTAAAAGAATTTAACCAAAGAGAGCCCATTGACCTATCAAATTAGAAAATGCATACATGATGTCCTTAAACACCATCTTGAAAAATTCATCTAGCTAGAAGATAAAGGAAAACATAGTCCTATATTTTATCATTTTTATATGGTTAATGCTCAACTTGCACTTGCATGCAAACCTCCATCCACATGAGGGACATGTAAATGTGTAACATAGTTTATAAGACAACCTCAAAAAAATTGAAGTCCACCATTTTAAAGATCTTTGATAAGTTCTTTCAAGCCAAATTGTATAGCAATAAGAAAAATAAATCAAAGAAAACCCAATTTAATGTTATTTTAATGAACAATTATGGAGCTATCCATTTTACAAGATTCAAAGTTCATCAAATGATTTTACACAATAAAAATTAACAAACTAATTAGACATTATTAAATGAGTAAAAGGATGTCAAGTAAAAATTATAGAGGGAAAGAGTGATCACAACTTGTTGCATTGATCAATTGACAATTGTAAGATTTGGCTATGAATATATCACCCAAGATCTAAAGGCCTAATGGAAAGCACAGTAACAAGATAGGATCAATATGATTAGAATAAATTGCATTCTCACTAAGAATGCAATAGAATAGATCAAATTAATGGAATTGATATTAAAAAGGAGATCCCTTGGTTACGTAGGCCAAGGCGAGACCATAGGGATGCATAATATTATGAGAAGTGTCTTAATATTATGACATGGTATATAGAAAGACAACTTATCACCCACCTCAATGTGGAAAAGTGAGTGTGATATGTCCACTAAAGGTGGATTCACCCTCTAAAGGTGGAAATGTGAAAGTGTCACAAGGTGAGTGCACAAAGATGGAGAACTAAAGGGGTGTCTTAAGATGCCAATTTTTTTTTTCTAAAATTAACAAACTCTAAAATTCAACAAGAAAATCAAGAGAGTTAAACTCAAAATTTGAAGATGCGACAAGAATAAGAGTTGGATTACTTTGAATTTAGTTTCTAAAGTACTAATTTGTTTTTAAACTAGGGGAGATTAAGAGCCCTCAAAAAGGGGGAGCACACAATGCGGACATGTTTTTTCAAAAAAACATAATATAGCCTCTATTATGCTCTCTCTAAAATGTCATTTTAAGAAAATTAATCACTCTAGTGAGAAATTAGCTAATACCATGCAGTTTATCCTAGAATTTTTGGCAATTTTTTTGATGAATGTAAGATTTTTTACTAATATTTGAAGTGGGCACATCCTAAAAATATGAAATTTTTGCATGCTCCCCCCCTAAAATTGTTGAAAATATTTTGAAAATCAAAAATTTTATTTTTTCTAGGTGTGTATAATGGAGTCTAGTTTCAAAAAATATAAAAATCTTCTAGAATTTAATGAATGAACCAAAATCTATGCCCGATATACCACATGTTAGTTTTTGACAAAAAAATGGACTCACAAAAGAAATTGGAGGTGGAAAGCTTAACATATAAAAATTCAAAATAAAATATATGGTTAGATAGCTAATAGATATCTATTAATGGTATCATTCTTCTTTTTTGTCTATGTTGAACCCACATGCAAAGTTGATGCAATGCATGAACAAAAATATGAGAATTTTTTCTTTGTATTCTGAAAAACATGTATTAGGCCTACAATACTCATCCAAACCTTTGGTTGGATGTCCAACAAGAATCCAAGCATAAGGCTTGGTGTTTCCCAAGGAAGTTAATATGGCACACACCATATATGGCTTGTGTCAAATGTAAAAAATGCTTTCCATATCGTGTGCGCAAAATATGGCGCAAACCAAACATTTGACATTGCCAATTTCTAAGTATTTCTTTCTCTACGTCTCCCAACTTCACTAAAACATACACTTTATAGTTTTGAACTATTATGTCCATCTCTCTGTCCATGTTTCATAACTCAAATTCTTTTTATTATCCTTAATTCATCTCATCCCTCTATCACTCTCTAATTAGGTCTCAAACATCTATTTATCCCTCAAAGTGTCTCACCTCTCTATTTGTACCCTTTTTTCCTATGTTTCTCTGTATCCCTTGATTTCCC